>NNCF01126209.1:360603-375885 GCA_002313205.1 Laupala kohalensis
TACGGTCTTAAAAACACGACCGTTTTATAAATATAAATGCAGGGAAGTGTTAAGATATTTAATTCCTTAAATAAAGGTTTATAAGAGTTTCGGAGGTGAGATTTACAAATTATCCGAACTATCCTCTTCTGTATTCTGAAGGTTTGAATACTCTGACCGGAATTACCCCAGAAGGTAATGCCGTAACGTAAATAGGAGTAAACGTTTGCAAAATATACGCAACGGGAAATACGTGGACTAACTGCGTTAACTAAGATTCGGAATGCGTAACACAATTTGCTTAATTGGGAATTAAGATTGTCAATGTGACAATTCCATTTGAGGTTGTCTTGAATATGGAGACCTAAGAATTTTGTATTTGTAACAGTTTTTAATTGTGTTCCGTTTAAAGAAAGAGAAACCTGGGGTAAAGATTTTGTGATACTATTGTGAAATGACATAGACACTGTTTTGTCAGTGTTTACAATGAGACGATTTGCATGGAACCAAGTCGAAAGGTTAGACAAAACTTTTTGAGCATTGGCGTGTTTACATAGTAAATTAGTGTCATCAGCAAAAAGAACCATTTTGTAATCTGATGTGGATGATGTCATGTCGTTCACATACAATAAAAAATTCTTCTACTTTCTACTTTCACATCATTAATTATTATATCGGAGTTTTCAAATTCATTGGGATTTCTTGTGATGATCATCAATTTACTGTTTTCAGTATTTATATTCATGCCCACTGACCTACTATATTCTTCAACTATGTTGGCCAATAATATCAAAGATAAGAACCGCATCATCAGCATAACGGATGTTGTTGATCCACACCCCATTAATCTTGAAACCAATCTCCACGTCCTCCAAAGCCTCTCGAAAATCGACCTCTGAGTACAGTATTAAATAAAAGCGGGGATGAGACACACCCTTGTCTCACACCTCTCCGAATCTGTATGCTATTGGACATATCATTGTCCAGTTTTACCTGTGCAGTTTGGAACCAATACATGTTTTCAATGCATCTGATGTTTTTTTGGTCTATTATCTAGATTTTTTAGCAGTTACATTAGTTTTTGATGGTGTGTTCCATCAAACGCGTTTTCGTAGTCAATATAGCATAGGCAGACATCCTTTCTTTGATCAAAGCAGTTCTGTATAGCAACTATTGCTTCTCTTGTACCCATCCGTTGTCTAAATTGAAACTGTGAGCCGCTGATATCTCTTTAACATTTTCTATAAATTCTTTGATAAATTATTTTGTAAAATATTTTCAAGGAGTGACTCATTAGGCTAATGAGAATATGACCACATTTTTTGTGTTTTTCTTTTTGGGTAAGGAGATGAATGTACAACTCAGTCATTGGTGAGAGTAGCGACCAATTTCATACATGGCGTTAAATATTGTAAGCAGAACTTCGATGCCTCTGTCGTCCATGAGTTTGAGTATTTCTGATTAGATTTCATCCGGACCTGGTGCTTTGTTGGTTTTCGTGCGATTTATTGCTTTTTCTATCTCAGCTTGTGTGATCGATGGATCAGTTAGGTGACTACTAATCTCTTTAGTTCTTATAGGTCTATTCTGATAAAAAAATTCTTCAATGTACCTTTCCCAAACCCTTCTTTTTCCTTGAGGTCGGTAACTATTTGGTTGTTCTCATCGATTAATATGCCTAATTTTCTCTTTCTGCACATGCCTGCAGTCTACTTCGACTTTTTGTGTAAGTTAAGAGCGTCATTTTGTTTTTGCAGTTGTTCTATTTCAGCGCATCTTTGTTTTAGCAAGTCATTTTTTGCAATTCTAATTTTTGCTTTAATTACCCTCTTGATACTTCTATACATGATGTCATCCTTGTTCTTGTATGTTCGACGTTTATCCATTAGCTCCATCAGTCATCCATCTTCGTTTCTTAGCTCTTGGTCCGTATCCCAATCCAGTTTTTATGTTTGTTTTAAGACAAATTTAACTTTTATCAAAATCAATAAATTATTTTACATTGTAGAAGTGCTGGCGCAGTAGGTACTTTTTAACCGCGGATTTCAAGAGATTCGATTTAACAATATCTTTTACATTTTTGGGCAGGGAATTATATAGAACGATTCCAGAATGATATGGCCCTTTTTGGCAAAGAGTGGTTGACACTCTAGGGCCATGAATATTATCCGTATTACGAATATTGTGTTCCTGAACGAGACTGTTTCGTAAGAAGCAAGGATGGAACTTCAGTAATTCGGTCTTAACAAACACGACCGTTTCATAAATATAAATGCAGGGAAGTGTTAAGATATTTAATTCCTTAAATAAAGGTTTATAAGAGTTTCGGAGGTGAGATTTACAAATTATCCGAATTATCCTCTTCTGAATTCTGAAAGTTTGGATGCTCTGACTGGAATAGCCCCAGAAGATAATGCCGTAACGTGAATGGGAGTAAACGTTTGCAAAATATACGCAACGGGAAATATGTGGACCAACTACATTAACTAAGATTTGGAATGCGTAACACAATTGACTTAATTAGGTATTCAGATTGTTAACGTGATAATTCCATTTGAGGTTGTCTTGAATATGGAGACCTAAGAATTTTGTATTCGTAACGAAATTTAATTGTGTTCCGTTTGAAGAGAGAGAAACCTGTGGCAAAGAAATAGTTTTGATTGAATAATTTTCAGGACTGTTTCAATAAATTGTTGCACAATGCCGTTTAAGTACCAGTTCTGCACTAAATGGGGAGAGGTGAGATACCCCTAACACTCCAAGGACTGAAGTGTCGTTAAGCTAATGGGTGAGGGTCTCGATGGCATTTAAGCCCACATATAGTTGAATAGATAGTGCAAGTCTGTAGAATGGTCTGGAAATTTTTAGTTCAAAATGTTGTGGTAAAATGCAATACAGTGTCAACCTCGGATATTATAGTCACTAAATTTAGGTTTCCAACAATAGAAGTACCGTATAGGTGTAAGTCTTCGGTGATGATGTCAGTGTGTCTTAATTTCAGTTATCTCACCTTTCCGAATCCTAAGCTTTGGGGTGAGGTAAGACAGAATAAAAGCACGTGGTTTTCACTACGAATGTGGACAGTACTCTGACTGAAGTTTAATAAGAGGAAATAATTGATAACTCAACTATTAGCAAATTAGAATACAAGAGATGTATGATCAATTGATGCTGCTCGGCAACGCCGGACTCATTAAGCTAGTTGTTAATAAACTCGACACCACAGTCTATGGTGCTAAGGAGTGAGTGTTCTACAACTGTGGCAAAAAAGAAAATGAACTTAATCACTTAGGAATTTATCCAGTAATATAATGAACAAGTCAAAAGCGAATTAAAAAACAGATTCACTACCTGACTATATTAGATGTCAAATATTTTTATTTTTGCCTTGGAATAGGCGAAGTGATAAGGAAATACACCTGGTCTGATTCTCTAAGGGTTCTCAAAATGGGTCTTGAAAATAAAAGACCCAGTGGCCAAGTCGACGAAGATTACCCACGAGGAGGAGCTCATCTGGATCCGACCTACACCAACTCTGTTTCTTGATTCCGAACACCAGAGACCATGGGATTTTGATGTTCTTCTTAGGAATGTGTCTTCAAGTAAAGAATAATATTATAACCGTATCTTTCCTGCACTAGCTTACATATGGATATCAGAATCGTGTGGGATATGATCAATCTGATTATTACACTCGGATAAATGAAATCTACTCTGCTAAATATTTCCTTAATTAAAATACAGATTTTCTTTTCGAAATAAACAAATTAACATTTATTAACAAACAAGTTAAACAAATAAATATTAACACTTAAACCCTTCTTGCTTGGCATCAATTAAAATACAGAAAATTATTTACGTTTAATTTTGGCATGTTACTACATTAGATCTTGTACAAAAGGCAAGAAAGTCAACGACTTTAAAAGTCCATAAAAGCAATCAAATATAATGCAGTTGACTTATTTCTTGAAATCTTTACGAAATTATCTCCCTGGAAATTATTATTATCTAATAGTAATATCTTGAATAATAATATTTAAGTGATGAGGATGAGTATAAATTGAAATAAATTATGGTTTATAGAAAAGCACAGTACATTTACTGATAACTATCCATATTGTCATGTATGTAATATATTGAAAGTGAAAAAAAAACTTTTAAATTAACGTTCGAATGAAGCCAATAATTCCACACCAAAACTGAAAAAAATAACGTACAGTGGAATACTTATTGCTCAAAATCATTTAATTATATCTCATTCCATTTCTTCTCAGGTTCACCGGGCTTCCTGAGAGAACCGCTTGGCCCACGATGAATGCCCTTCTCTCCATCGACTTATCTCACAACCAAATCACTAATGAAGGGCTGTCGAGAGGTTGTTTAGCTAATCTGCTTACTTTACAACGTCTTACATTGACCAATAACTCTATCACTCATCCGCCACGAGATGCTTTGGCTGAGCTCACTTCATTGCAGCATATTGGATTGAAGGTAGGAAGAAATTTCCCCATTACCATTTATAATGTCTGTTTCATGAAAGATATCGACAGTGCTTTTTTGTGCCGGCACGCGGTTCAGAAAACTTTGGCTTGAAAAATTGCACTGTAACTGAGTATTAATTGCTGAACACTGTTCCTAAGTTTTACCATCGTTGCTTAGTGGTCAAATTACTGTTTCAAGACGTATTAATAGATTAACTCTAGTCAATAATTATCCACCGTACCATAAAATACATTAATCCGGTTCAAAAGTACTCCTCTTTCGTGTGTAAGTGCTTGTCGCTTAAAATTCGGGAAGTTCTTTCGTGTGAATTAGGTCAAGCATTGATAAAACCTACAGATTACATTACTTATTACGGTGATCTGTGTATTGATATTACTCCTGATTTCTGCTCAAATACACGAATGTTTTATAATTAAAATACTGAAAAACTTACATAAGCGAATTTTGAAACCAATACAACAAAGCAATATCGTATAAACGCAGTTATTGATATAAATCAGTATCGTATGAATTGCAGTTATTGCTTGCTATTCTGCTGTTACCTCGTCGGTATGTGATTTTACTTATCAACAGAATATGTAAAAAAATACATTTAATAACTTGAATTTCGAATTCGAAACTCAGTACCTAGGGTGGCAAAATGGGTAGGACCGACCCTGGGATTGAGACAAAGACTGACGCATGGCGCCTATTTACACACAGGAATGGTAAGAAATTAAATCAGAAAAATCTGTTAAACTGTCATTTCAGTTCCCAGTTTCAGTTGGTCTGTCCATTCTCGTTTCATTTTTATCCAGAAGGAGGTGTTTGTTCTCGATCTGTTCAATTAACAGTATCAGCCGAATGAACATTCTGGTCACCCATTGCTTCTTTGATTTATTGGTTTAAACATAAGTAACTTTGGATTTCCATTGTTTTCTCAACAGAAAGTATTAAAATGTTACGAGTGTTATGACGCGAATGAATTTAAGTTCCTATGGTACAATGATATATTCTCTGAATATTGGACAAGCGATCGCACGAAATTGTCTTTGACTCATTTCTCCTTAGTTCTGTGTTTTGAAAAATTGACCGGCTGGGAACCAGGATTGAAAAATTAATTGAACGATTTTCATAATTTTCCATTTTTTGATAAGATATACTTCAATTTTATTCTATTGTAGGACAACAAGCTACGCAAATTGGAGAGAAAAGCATTCGGTCAGCTTCCTGTAGTCTTCTCTTTGGATGTGAGCAACAATATGATATCTAATATAAGCGATCGAGCATTTGAAGGACTTTTACAATTGCAGTTATTAAACCTGACTTCCAATAATCTCACTCACATTCCAAACGGAGCATTTCAAGGTAATATTACTTAAAAACTAACACTACTATTTATAAAAATTTTGGATAGTTATTTGTCCATTATACCATTGTGGCGTGAATGGAAAGTATGTAAAAAAAGTTCCAATAATTTAAAAACTTTCACTGTAGTTTAAGTACCGAAAATAAATTTAATTTATATTAACGATGAATATAATTTGAATAACTATTAGTAATTTACGAACAACAATGTGCTTATGTGCGTAATGTATGGGAATCTCACTTATTTTTCGTAAACTGTTAAATACTTTTACGTAATATCCATGTGATAATTTGTTCATAATAATCTCATATCAATGCAATGAAATCAACCTATTAAAAATTATATTTTAACATGAGATTTTACAACATCGAATTTTTAAATTATGCGGTGCAGGAACGTAAAGAACATGAAACAAGTCTGGATGTAGATAACCAGCGGAAGGTAGAACTTTATTTCAATAAATACTTTCATGATTTCAATTGAATTTTCATCATGTGTATTTTACAACAAAATAATCAAGTACTGAAATATATATTACTTCAAAACTCAATTGTTTTAATAGTTATTAGCCTTTCTTTCAATCATAGTTCTATTACCCCCCCCCCATTTGCAGGCCACAAGTCATTTACGGTTACGACAGATATCAACAGGAATGGGAATCAAAATATTATTTTATTTGAAAGTTGGAGAATACTGGTGGGGTTTAAGAAGGAAAATGTTATAGAAATGTTTTTTACAAGCTTTTATTTAACTTGCAACGTTCGTATGTACGTTGTCCTTCCGTTTCAAAATTTGTACCTGATTTCTCGACCGCTTCCAAGTTTCCAATAATTCTCAAATTTTAGAGATATGCCTAGTTCGTATGACAATAGATGATTATGGTACCATTGAGCTGATCCGTTAATGGAGGTGAGAGGTAAACAGTATATTGTTCGTTGAATTAATGCTTATCCTATTTATAAGTATGCTGAATTACTGAATACTAGGATGAGATGCGTTGTACAGAAAAGTATAACGGGTTTCATCGCACGGAACTGAATGGTACTCATCAGTAACTAGTTTCATATCTTATCACGCTATATTATCAGTTACAATTACGTTTGTGATCAATTATCGTCCCGAAGCAACACACCGCGGCGGTGGCAGCAGCGCAAGTACATTAACACGCTTGTAAAATCTAAACTATTCCTACAAATTATACAATTTAAAGATCGTTTTCATATTTATTAAAACAAAGAATCCATACCTGTAAAAGTTTAGCTTGATCGGAAACGAGTGTCTGATGATGCAAGTGGAAGATGGTAAATGGCAGGACAGTCGATTTTGTACTAATTTGACAAATAAATAATGCTTTCCTGTGTAAAGTCTATGGTGGAATGAGCGGTCGCTCATTGGGACCCTTATCGAAAGGACAATTACACGATTTAAAGCGAGGGCAGAAAAAAACTACTTAAATTTATATAAATAATATAACATTACAAAGGTACGTAGTTTTGGAATGTGTGAAAGTCGAACAAAACGAACTAGACTTGTCAATTCACATGAAGCTTAACAGGAATAACACGCGTGGAAATAACCGAATAGTCGGAACATCATACTCATGTAGGTAGAAACGGTCTTATTTTAATGTTTAGAACTAGGGTACGAAAAAACGATTTTGAACAATTTTCATTTCTTGACTAAACTATTAGAAACTGGAATGTAACGCCTGCATCTGCTGTGGAAAAGATATCGATGTCTGTATCTAGCCATAAGGTTAGACAAGTTCTGGAGGACCGTGTGTATAGTGCAGTTGTGAAGAAAGTAGAAGAGTAGGCTATTTTAGTTGCAATTTATAGCCGAACAAGTAGTTAAAATCCATAACCACGAGGAGGACAAGAAGCTAATTTACTGTAGTGAAATGAGATAAGAAGTCAATATGTTAAAACTTAGTCAGAAATGCAGGGAAGAGGAATACGAAAACGAGGTGTGATGTGTTACTGCGAGTCAGGTGTTAGGACTTATCGCCGTAAAATCAGATGATAATGTAATTTTTAAACGTATTATAAGTTTTTAGTCATTCCAAGAAAGTTTTCTTACCATGTATTTTACATATTTGTCTTTATTTCATAACAATTTGAAAATTTCTCTATTTTATTTGAGTATTTCGTTTCATAAGATAATCTTAGTGCTGTACCGTATGTTGTATTAAATGTTTTGATGTTCTAGGATTCAAGTACTTGTATTTTGGATTTCTTTTTTATTTAATTCTGCAAATGGGCAAGAGGATCCCTTAACTCTGACATACTTATTATATACAAACTTTTAATAAATATTGTTTTTTTCACTTATTTCCATATTTTCAGGGCTTGTTTCTCTGCGAATACTCGATTTGTCCAACAACAGCATTGACAAATTAGACAACGGTACTAACTCATTGCTAGAAGATTGTCTCTCAATGGAAAAGGTGAGCTCAATGAAATTACCCTTCAATAGATATGAGAAGTATAATAGTAATTTAAAATAAATGTACAATAGTAAAATACAAAAATTAAAAGTTAATTTGCAAACTAAATTTTTACCACGTTTTTTTCCTATTTTCTATCAGTTGATGACAAAGGATCGACAAGATGATTCGATGTAAATAGTTGTACGTCATATATAAGTACTACATATAAAAATAGGTATTATAAATTTAGAGTGTGACCTTTTCCACTTTTTGATGACACTAACGACAAAACAGTTCAGTAAAATACGTTCAATTGTCCATTTATGTCAAAGTTAAGAAGTACACTTTATTTTTTCACTGCGCATCGAAAGTAGGGTGATGTATCGGAAAAGCGGAAAAGGTACAGTCAAAACTTTCCTTTCCCAATTCCTTTTCGTAAATAACACCATACACTAGTTTAATTGATCCACGAGATCAAGAAAGTATAAATACAATATATACAAGAAAATTTTAACAATAATATCACACAATTTTCAATTTTATTGTTTTATTGAAAACAGAATCAGTAATACTTCGTTTGTTTTAGATTATTTCAGAAGTGTGCTAAGAATTATTTGTTCGCAATAATCTGATAAAAAAGAAGCCACTATCAGTGCAAAAAATGGTTGTTATTATTGGTGAAATTGAAATGTTGTTTAGAAGCTATTTTCGAAAACACTTTCAAAATTTCAAACCTGTTTGAAAACAATTTGCATCGTAAAAAATGCTCTCTTAAAATCATGTATCGAATTAAAACTAATGTATGCAATTATTTACGAAAATCTATTTGAAAATAAATTCGATCGTAAGACGAATATTTTTTTACACTGATTCTTTAGCCTGAATCTATTTCCATGGAGCCACATGCTCTTGAAATAATTACGTAATAAAATTTTCTTAAACAAAAGTTTTCGTATAATCCTAACCTACCCGTTAATTTTCGTTTCGAAACTTTTTGTGACGAGAGATTTAAAAAAATTAAATACGGTGTAAATCTTTAAATCCCTTCTTTTTTTAGTATTTCGACTTAAATCACTTCCATATCAAAATCAATTAATTAATCTAGAAGTAAGATACAAAAATTAAATTCTTGACACGAAAAAGAAGAATGTGAGAGGCATGTTCTTAGGTTTGAAAAAAACAAGCACTTGTATTTAGTATTTTCGGGTTTGACTTCCGAAGGAAGTCCCCGATCATTAAGTTGCAAGCATATTTGGATACCTTGAAAACATTTCCCATGAGTATTTCGAAATTTTTAAAAGAGTAATTTCAATTTGAGAGGAGACAAAACTATTACTGATTTTTGTAATTTAAAAAAGGAAATCGCTGTAAAAATTCGCATATTCGGGGCAGAAACTTTGGATGCACTCTGACTTTTAGACATAGAATCCGATAACGTACTTTGTACTAGTTTTTCAGACCAGCCCATTCAACTTGACATAAAACTGCCCTCATACAACCTTGAAATATAGTCGATTGTATTTACAAGTTATTCACCGACATCATCATTATAATGTTATCTCAAAAACTAGTTCATTAGAAGTACATAGGTTGAAATTTACTAGCAGTTTTATTTTTTTTACATTCTTCTTCGAGTCGAGTCATCTAGTCATTTTCAGAATCTACGTCAATGGCTACTTGAAAACTGAGGCTTCTATAGAAATAAATACAATTAAACCAAGTTGAAAATTTATTCAATGCGTTATAAATTACTCAACAGTTCAATTCATAGTAATTTTGCCCTTATTTTCTTGTTACGGGAAGATTTCTATCTATTGTTAGCCATCTCTTTCTCTCCAAAATCTTTCGAGGACTTGGATAATTAGAAATCATTTTCTCATCGTTTTATAATTTATAATCATTTTTCTTTACGTCATATACGAACCTAAAACAGTCATTCTGGACTGTCTAAGTTTCAGTTAATTTTATTCAGATTAACGCACATAATATCGTTATAATCCATATGGGGGAATAACATCTTTATTAAAGTTTTTATGTATTTTCCCACTTATTTAAGTAAATGTGTTGGGGCACAAACGTTTTGGCATATTTAAGGAACATGCGTTACCTAATTTAATAATTCGTTTATAATTTATTAACAGGTTATTTATAAATAAATTCATAATTTGCGACTATCAATGTAAACATTAGGAATTTTTAAAAAAGTTATCTAAAGATGAGAGGGGTGTGAATGGGGTGACATGAAAAAATGATCTAATACGAGTGATATTAATATGGAATACTTGATTTTGAGGGCATCGCAGAGGATTAGTGCCTCACCCACTACGGCTCAAATCCACGAATAGTTCCCACAGGCAAGTAGCAAGGAGGTGGGAAGAGGGAAGCAAGTAAAAATATGGAAAACGACCGTTATTGGTGATGGATGTATCATTTTTGGGCCGCTGAAGCGAATATCGACATTCTCAATGTCGCTTAAGTCCACAATCACTCTCCATGAGGGAAAATACACCCTTTGGATTGGGGTGCGAAGGAGATGAAATATACAATTAATCGATAATGACAATATTGGTGTTGAGGCAATGGTTTTCGGGGCCGCAGAAACGCATAACAACACTTCCGGTGACACTTAAGTTCACGATCAGTCCCCATACACCCGTAGGTAAGGGCATGACAAATATCATCGTAGCTTTCATACATCCATGACGTATCCAATGTTTCCGGTGTCAGTGAGATAGTGGCACTTTATCTATTAAGTCTAAGATAGTAGCACTTTATCGAGATCGTTTAAGTCTAAATTTAGTACCCATGGCCTTGCGCCCTTAAACGGGGATGAGAGGAAAAATTCATTACGAAGGATCGATTTGCGTCGGATCCATGATTTTTAGAGATTCTGAGTGTAATCAATATACTATCAATTTCGTTATGTTTCAGTTCAGATCCCGTTGGGCACGGTACCCTTTAAGACGGGGTGAAAAGGGAAAGACATGTAAAAATAATGAAGATACCTACATTCGTGTCAAATCCACAGCTTTCGGGGATTTTAGGACAAATAATCATATTCATGATGCCATTATGTTGTATATCAGGATACATGGAGTGCAAGACACCCCTAGGAATGGGGTAAGGAAGGGCATAACACGTAAAAAATATTTAAAACGACCGATATTTGAGTCGAATCCGTAGTTTTCGGGGTTGCTAAGATGAGTTCCCGATGCCGCTTAATTCCATGTTGAGACCATATAAGTGAAACTTGCTTGCTCTCGCTGGGGGGTAAACTCGTTTGCACTCGCTTTGGGAGCTGCGCCCGTGCCAAGCCATCTAGAGAAAAAAATCCTTATTGCTAGATTAAAATTACCGCGTAATCCATCGTACGCGGAGTTCACCTGGTGGCACTTAACATAAAAGCAGAAAATAGGTTTTTGCTGCACTGTATAATTCTTTGCAATAAAAATATACAGAAAAGTGACTGATTTATTGTATGTATTTACTATCATGAATAATTTTAAAAATAAAAAATATGTATTCCTCAGATCTGTCTCTCGTTCATAGTAATTGTGCCCTTATTTTACTATTTTTCTCGAAGTTGTTGGTATATTAACACCAACGTTACCAATGTCTATGTTAATGAAATAAATCATGCCTAGAACTTATTTTGCCATTGCTCTAAGCAACATTAATTTAATTATTATCAATTAATGAAACACCCTTTTTACTTTATTGCATTATTCGTACGCACCTTAATTTGTCGAGGCTGGAAATCAATGTCCTTTGAAAAAATATCAATATGAAATTTCGAGTTATGTGTTTCATTCATTCCTTTTTAATTGGTAATTAAATACTAAAAAACTTACCACATGTACGAAATGAAACTATGAATCTATAAAAATTCTCAATAAATACTCAACATTATTATATTGGATATTGAAAATTTATTCTTTGAGTGGTAATGCTCAAGGCCAACTGCATTCAAGGAGTGAACAATAAGCCACCTGCATGCAAAAGATACAATGTGTAAAATCTACTAACTTATAACTTATACGAATAAAAGGGAGATAATAAACTGATGTCATTACTATTTCTCGAAAGCGTTGAAACATGAACTAAAATTTTGTATCGCAAAAATACTTAAAAATTACAAACAATAATAAATTATAGAGGTGCTTTAGGGCTCGCCAACATCAATCAAATCAAGGTCATTTGAGCCCATAAAAATATATCAACATTTTATAAGTTAGAAAAACTAATATATATTTAAAGTAGAATATAAAACATTGTTGTGAAATATAAAATAAATTTAACCTTCTTTTACATAGTAAAAATTTGTTTTTTGACTAAAACTTCATTCTTAAAAAACGTAAACAAACTTTTTAAATGAATCAATGAATCGATACATATTTTTACGATCTACAAGCATACATGAATTGTACCGTGACCATGACTAATTGAAAGAAAACTGCTATATAATTTATAATGATCTTCGTTTTTGCACTTTTAAAGATCGTAAAACGAATTTCGATCTTATCTCAATACTACAAAAAAATTCAAAGCGAGTAATATCAAACATGTATAGGAAAATGATACATTCCTAAGTATCTCATGTTTGTACTGTTATTTTGGCAATAAATTTATTAAATTTATTATTATTATTATTCAAAAACCCAGTTTACCAATGTAAATAGTGAGCATTTTTGCCATGAAAATAAAATACAAATTCATACCTGATCTACTCAATCACAAAATCTCATACGACACATTAATGAATAATAGCTATTTTAACGAATAAAACTTCAATACGATTACGTTTGGCAGCTTCAGGTGTTGTTTCAAATATGATTACAAAGATCCATTTTTGTCATTTTATTTGCACAAAGACACAAAACTATTAAGCACATATGGTGTTTATCATAAATAAAATAAATAAACTGATGGTAAAATTACAATATTTCAACACGTCCATAAAACCTTAAATAACATGCACTATCCACGATATATCCCAAAACGGTTGTCCTGATGTTCGCCGCCATACTACTATATTTTTGTAATTGAGGTGACTTTAGCTTATCTACATGGCACATCCACAAACTCATTCTCGCTTGCTTGCCGTAATATTAATTCCCCGAAAAATGTACTTTAAAATAAAAATTCTAGATTTTTTAAAAATTTTGTCATTCATTGTTATTTTATAGCTATGAGAAAAAACTAAATTTCATGTTTCTACGACTAGTAGAAGTATTACAGAATATTCATCTATAAATGAGTGAGTTACACGGAGGGCTGTATATTATATGGGATACTACTCGGAGTGCAAAGGGACTGTGGTGACGTGTATACAAAACACCAATACGAGGATCGAATCCACAGTTTTCTGTATCATTTAAATGAATAAGGTGACTTCTAATGTTATGCGAGAAAACAGCAACCACGGGGACGAGGGAAAACATCTCTACATCCTGTGGGTGGTATGGTGAGGGGTATGTAGAAATAATCTAAAACGTCCAATATAGTTTCGATTTAATAATTTTCAGGCTCGTTTAGATGAACTGTTAAACCATGCCGTTTAAGTACAAGTTCAGGACTAATGGGAAAGAGTGAGATAGCCCTAATACTCCTAGGGGTGAAGTGGTGTTTTTAAGCTAATGGGTGAGGGTTTGGATGGTGTTTAAACCCACGTACAGTCGAATCGAAATAATACAAGTCTGTAGGACCATGGAGAAATGTTTAGCTCAAAACGTTATGGTTACATGCAACCTCCGATATTATAGTCACTAAATTTGGTCCAACAATAGAAATAATGTGTAGGTGTAATTCTTTGGCGATGATGCCACTTTCAGTGAGTCATAATTCCAGTCATCTCACCTTTCCGAATCCTAAGTTTTGGGGTGAGGTGAATAAGACTCAGAATAGAGGTGCGAAATTTTCACCCCGAATGTGGATAAAGTATAATAAAAAAATAATTGAAATCGCAACTATTAGAAAACAAGAACACAAAAGATGTATGATCAATTCATCCTTCCAGGCAACGCTGGGTTCATTCAGCTAATAATGAAAATAAAATGAGCTTCTATAATATTTTCAAACTTCAAAAATGCGTAAAATGAATAAACTCATCCATTTTGTTATTTTACTTTTAATTTTTCTTCAATTGAATGTGCAATTCACTATAGTCAGTAACTTCTCTTTCATAGAACATAGATTAAGATAAATTATTTCTTTGTTTCTTTCAGTTGAATCTCTCTCACAATAATATGTACGTGCTAAATAAACTGAGCTTGCCTAGCTCTCCTTGGGTGCCTTATAAACTCTACAACTTGGACTTGTCATACAATCGACTTCCTGTACTCACTGCAGATTTCCTCGCAGGCGGGCGTCGTTTGGAACATTTATCCGTAGCTCACAATCTACTATCAGAAATAAGAGATGGTAAGGCTTTGCGTTATTAAGGTAACATAATATCGAATTGTTAATGCATGATAATAGTTTGTGAGTCAATAAAATATGCAAGGAATTGGGGGAAAAGCAAGGCGACAAACGCATGAATTAATTTGTTCTCATGATGAGATTTATTTGTTTCATTTGTTAAAATTACATTGAACAGTGTTAGAAAAAAGTATATTTTTAGAGGAAAGTTGTTTTTAAGTATACCTAAGAACTGAAAGAAGTGATATTAGCTCATTTAACTGCCAAAACTGTAAACTTTCGAAATTTAAAATTAGCAGATATTTTTCATAGTTCATGTCTCACATTTCATTTATGAGAGTACCGAAATTAGTTCACATCGTAAACTAAAGACCTGGGCAAATCACGGGTATTATTGGAATTCCTTTCATATACTATAGTATGCGGTATGAAGACTAACTGATTAGACGCCATGCAATAATAAAGCCACTATTGTAAAATGGTCATTGAGTGGCCATCTGTTAACGCCAAACGACCATTCATTTTAAGTGGCCACCAATGACCGGGCCATTGATGGTCATTCATTTCAAATGGCCACCAATGGCCATTCGGTGACAACATATGACCA
>NNCF01126209.1:376015-395207 GCA_002313205.1 Laupala kohalensis
GTTTTTGCCTTCGACAGACACGTAAAAAATGAAGCGATTCTTCTGTGTGTGTGTGTGTGTGTGTGTACTGTTATTATTCCCCGACGGTTGAGAAGACTTTAGCGGGGAAATTTATTCGCATTAAGACTGTTCACCCAAATACTTGGTTTTTGTTTTTCAGGTATTCTTGGAAATATGACCCGACTACGACATCTAAACATGTCACACAACTTTCTAAAGGAGTTACCTGGAAATATCTTTGGCCCTCCTCCTTCTCTTGAGAGTTTGGATGTGGCGGGAAATAGACTAATAAAATTACCATCCAAGGAACTGGAAGCTTTGGGACACTCACTAAAATTTCTAGACGTGAGCTATAATCGTCTGACCCAAACTCCAGGAGAATTGCAATCCCAAATAGAGAATGGAACGGTCATAAGAATGGAAGGTAAAACCTCACACCAACAGTCTAACTCTGAATATTCTATGACAAAATAATTTTTTAATAACTTTTACCGTATTGATATGTCTCTTTGCAGCATGAAAGGCTCTCGTGCGAATTCACGAATTTCATTTTGTTTTGATCGTTTGTTAACTTTTCAGGAAATGAATAAGTAAGATTTTCACAATATGTAAGTGATTACAGTAGTGTAAGTCACACTGAAGAAATAAAAACTCCGCTTAAACAACAAAACAATTATTATTCAGAAGAAACACACTTAGACGAACTAAAGGCAACATTCCAGTTCTTATTACTTTTTGTCACTCGTAACTTTGTAACCGTCATGTTTGTAATCTGATGTAACCTTCTTTCCTCATATCTGCTTGAATCCTATGGGGAAACAAAATATCGTGTCTGTCATCAGTAGTTCTCATATCTAGACGGTTAGCTCAGCGCGCAATCTCTCATTCTCAAAGATTCCTAGCAAAAATGACCACCTTGAGGTTTCGTTTAAGTTGGTTGCTAAAGATTAAGTCAAATAAATTTGATACGATGATGCAGTGAATCAAATTCCAATCGTCAACACTTTTTAAGCATAAAACATCGTTGTATGTGAACTACGTGAGTATAAGTTCTCATACACTATATATCTCTTACTACAATTGAACAGAAGTGGTGGACCTGACTGTCCACTGCGGGTACCTGGCTCGGCCCAACTGTTCCCGTAAAAGTAGTAGGGGGGGGGGGTCAGCGGACCCAATCAGATGTCACAACTTCTACGTCGCCTCTCTCTCTTTTATAGAATTCTAATGCCTGAGAAGATGAACAACCTTCAACCTATGGTTAGAAACTCAGTTTCAGGTACTGAACCGTTGTGGACCGATTGACTCCATCTCTCTCTCAAATAACGTCAAGTGAGTCATCAGCTTTAGCCCTGATTATTCTATAAGGGCCTATAAACTTTGTTTTGGCATCGGGAACGTAGAACTCTGGATCTAAGTCTTCGATGTGTTAATTTTTTTAATGTCCTTTCTTGTGTGCTCTTTTAATCGACTTACTCAGCATTGAATGCTATTCTGTTTCACTCTATTCTGCAAGAGTGTCCAAGAGAAAACTTGAAAAGAAAAGTTCTTGTGAGGTTTCACTAAGACGTTCCTCAAATCATTGAGTAGCCTATCAATTATGGCGTTGTTTGTCAAATTTCTGAAGTCCAACTTGTTGGTGTCCAAATTTGTTGAAAAAATCTGTCAAACCCAAGAGATTGTGCATATCCACCAACATCTTCAGTTCTGGTAATCGACTAAAGGCTGCTACATTTCCAGGGGATGGTGGTGTTTTTGTTCCTTCTTGCTTTTGTTCAGCTACCACCAATAGACTCGCATATTCGGGCGCACTTGATTCAATGATACAGTCTCCGAATAGTTTCCGTACCTGAGGTCCCACTACTTCTTTTTCAGATGGAGCTCTGGAGCTTCTTCTGAACTCTGGTTCCTCCTCCTTCACGGTAAAAAACATTTCCAGGCAGGTATTCTTTCCTCAGATCGCTTGTCGCTGGTGACCACACAATCTTTCGATTTTTATTCACTAGTTGTCTTTTCACTGTCATCAAGAATTTCTCTAGTCACTGCAATCTACACGTTCCTCTCATTTTCACATATTCGGCTTGGTCGAGCAAATCATTCCCTAAGATAGGTGGCATCTTCAAAGCGCCCAATGAAATTATACATACATCAACTTGAAAAATAAAGTCACCCATTCCAATTTCACTGTTTTTAATAATGAGATTGCTTATAAGAACTTCTTTTGTAAGATCATTTATTTTATCGTTATTTCTCCGTCAACTACCTGAAACTACTTGTTCTGTACAAAATTTGCGAATCTCTTCAATTCGTCCGAAGACTTCGTCTTCTTGGTTACTCTAACTCTTCGTCCAATTCTGTAACTGACGAATTCCGTCTACTGTTTTAGAGATTATTAGAGATATAGTTTTAGAGGAATAAATCTCTTTCTGTTCAATTTTATTAATTATGTGATCGTAGATTCAATATATAATGCATGCACCACTGCATGTTTTCACGAGATTAACAAAAAATGCAAACACATATTAAAGACGATGAATCACGAAAGTTTGAGACAATACATTTCCTCTACTCGAACGCGGTAAGGATAGTTACAGGAGTTGAAATTTCTTTAAACACAAGATTCTTGAGCATGTAACATTTAATCTTTTATTATTGTTCTTACCGCATATCACAACCAACAACCTCAAATCTCCTTTGTATTCGGATTGCCAATAAGTAAAATCTGTGGAACAAAGTTTGATCTTTAATTATTTCTTTCAATAGGATAAAAAATGATTAATTAATTGCGTGAATTCTTACGTAATATCAATGCGAAACTAAGCAACAGATATAAAAGAATAGCGAAAAGTTTCGTTCACTCGACATTCATTTGTTTCATGATCAGGAAATCCGTTGCTTTGTGATTGCCGAGTCCGCCCGATCTTACGATGGTTCTCGGAACGAGGTGCTGTCCCAGAGGAGTGGAGTGATGTCCGATGTTCAGAACCTGATCACTTAGCTGGCTTGACTATCCACAATGTCTCAGAACCTCGTCTGTTCTGTGATAAGATCCCGCCATCCCCGGGACCTCTTTTGAACCCCGAAGACAATGGCATTGAGTATGACACAGCTCCCGATGTTCGATTTCGAAAAGTACAGAGGTAATTATGGAATTTTATCACTTTTATATGAACTATTACTTGGCTTAATTTGGTGGTATGCATGATACGTGGTACAACATGGAATATGGTTTGATGATAGCTCTAATAAGGACCGGACTGGCAACTAGTTAACCCATTTCACATTTCAAATATGTTGACTGTCACTATTAATTAACATTTTTATTTATATTTTTCAAGGTGTACCAATAAATAAATACCAAATAATAATTTTAAACAAAGGATTATTCGTACATCTTTGTCTGGCATTTTCTAATTTGTTTTACTACGACAAAGGTGTCCATCCGGCGATAGTTGGGTAGTTCTCATTAATGTCGCAGTTGTATTTTAGGTTTACTTATGAATCCTACTGTATTCGTATCGTCGTTGAGATATATTTACTTCTCTCACACTAATTTGTTAAATAAAAACGAGCATCTGCGTCCGGTTCTAATAATGCCAACATAATTCTGCAGTATTACTGCTGCAGAAACTTCTATCACAACGTAGAAACCTCTTGGCTCGTTTACGTTCCAGTTTCAACACAAAATCACTCAATTCAAAGATACGAAGGAAATACTTTCGCATTTGAGGCTATTTTTCATGCTGTTGAAGTTAACTGCATGGTTAATCCCCGCACTAACATAATTTTGGTATTTCTTCAATAAATTATGACGACTTTCTGAAAGATTGGTAGCTTTAAGTCCATAAAGTTTCAAGCAGGAATCACACAGTGGAAAATTTTTGAAATGAGAAACTTTATAGGCTTCCTCTGCCCGAGTCCGAAATTCATCACTTCTTAGTGAATAGAACTACTAACATCCTGATGGACCTTCCGCCAGGCAATGACAGAGTCGAGCAGACCAAAGTCGCTGGCGTACTATAGGAAAGACACGAATCCGCTACAATGAAAGATTGTCACTGCCGGCAGATAGCGTTTGTGTTCCATTCGCCAGAGGATTAGTGTGTGCGGTACAGGCGTATGAAGGCAATTTTTACTCGTTTGACGGTTTAAATAGAAATTTACGAGTGAAAATGCCTTCCTGCACCTGGATGCACCAGTAACTATCAAAAGGACATAAAAATTGTTTGGACAGAAGAATCCAAGCTAATTTTCGGCACTTTCAATACAAATCTTTGTAAAAATGCATGCAAAAAAATATAATGAACTTTTTTCCATGATTATTTCTGTAAAAATTTACTCGATTTCTAAAACAGATATCTAGCTGTAGTGACGTGATTCATTATAGATAAACGTTACAAGTAGTATATTGGAAGGTATTGTTTGTTTCCTAAAACAGTCATTTTTCTTTTTTTAACTAGCTGTAAATGTAACATAATAATGCAAGGCATAACATTGTTGTGAGCTAGCATCATCGCAATCATTATATATGTGTGTAAATTAAATAATTCACAATTTTTTAAAGGATAGTGAAGTTAAAGTAAACAAAATGGTTAGCTCATATAGTCAGCTTAAAAAAAATTACGTTAAATGTGTTGTCTGGATTAGCTAATGATAATAATTGATTGTCAAGTGAACATTTTTATCTAGAGGTTCGTTCACAACTTTCATTTCTGGCTGGTTATCAATGGACCCACGTTCCCTTTTCTGATGATTCGAGGATTCTAAACACTTAAATTCAATTTATTTTTCTATCATTTATTAGTTAGAAATTTTTCGATGCTTTTGTATGATAGGTGCTTTTCTGATTTCCTTTATTCATTAAGAAATTTCATCTTATTAGTTTATTATGTAAAGTTTTATTTTGTTTTCATTATAAACCAATGAAAACTGTAACAATGTAAATAGCCTTGTTTTGTATACCTATGTATATTGCATATGTTTTAAAATATGTAATATATGAAAATAAACATATGGTTTTATCTCTTTCTCAACTGAAATTAGACTCTTTCTTTAAAATAACCCTCTGTTTCATGGTGAGCATCGCTAGATTCACCAACAAAACTTTTTCTGAAATACTGCCTTTTCTGGAAAGACTTTAGCTATTTGTTTAAAGCTGTGAATCCCTCTACTTCAAGTATTTTCGGAAAACTTAATGCTACTTCCAGCTGCATTGGTCTTGGAAGACGTACAGTTATTTCTTGCTTTCTTCTGAACCACAAAAAGTAACAATTACACAAACTATCTTGAGGTAAATTAATCTAATCAATTTTGCAGCTTCATGATTCATTTCCATTCTGTTCAAATTGTTAAAGACACTCGATTTTCTTTTACAGATATTGCTCTACTTTGTTTCCTTTAAAACACAATTGTTTATGCAATTTCGACTTCTCAGGTGCCGTTAGTTCAACAATAAAAAATTCCACCTTCAATTTACGGGCGTTTTCAACAAAACTGAAGAAAAAGACAAATTGAACACTCCCAAAATCTAAGTTTTTAACTTCTCCTTCATAAAACATGAAACAACCGCAACTTACTTAAATAGGAAACGGGAAATATTACTATGAACATTTTCATGGCAGAACCTGTAAGTGTATATCTTTGTACTCAACATAATTACGCTTTACTCGCAAAATATCCGCAGTGACGAGTGTCATTCCCTGTCTTAAGCTCAAGCGATTGCGTTCGCAGTACCATCTGATTGAACAACCGAAAAGGGTCCATTTTAAAAACACTGATTCGTCTTCTTCCTATAGCTTCATGGTATATAAGTACCTTCAAGCGTGATAAGGACTTCATATTCAAATTACTATTTGCAGATTTTCCAATGGATCCGTGTCCGCTGTATGGTATGTTTGGACACGATCAGATGTTGCAGACTTCCTTCTTCTTGCCCGACCTTATCCTGGTGATGGTAGCGCATCTGCTGTGCCTTTGGCGGAAGTAGATATTCCATATATTACACGAGCAGCTACGTTGTCTCTTCCTAACCCACCCGAAGATTCTCTTCAAATATGTGTAGCAACGAGAGATAGCCTAGGTGAACTCAGACCTTTGCGTCCTCGCTACCAATGCCGGATCGTGAAAGAAGCAAACGGTGGCAGCAATGGATTCCAATCCTTATCTTCACCAATTATTATCCTCTGTGCCCTGATCATGATATTTTAAAGGATATAGAATAGATACCACCATGAATAAAAAGGGAAAGAGTGCAATGCATGGTGTAATTCCATTCCCATGTCTTTGAACACTAAATGAGGACGTAAGGGCCTGATAAAAATGAATCAGATAAAAAGGAATCAAGCTTACGAATATTTATAAAAATATTGCAAAGTTAATGGAAATACATGTTATTTTGTAAATAAATCGTTATATGAATATTTTGGCGTACCTTACTATATGTTACCAACCTGTAAAAAATATTTTTATTGCAGTACCGAAGGTTTGCAGTCATAAAGTCCTCTCACAACATTGTGTGTTTTTATTTCGTTGTCGTTTGCATGCGAGGGTGTTTTGTGGAGGCAAGAAGAAATATTCTAAAAAGCACTTGCATTTTTTGCACAGTGTGAGGGAATCTTATCCTATGCTTATTGTGAAATAACCTACTCGTCTCGTCAGAATTCGTCAGATGAATTCCTAGAAGCTCAATTTCTAACATTCAACATCAGTAAAACAATAGTTTCCTGAGTCAGTTGGTTGCCAAGTGACCAACTCAGCTCTTCTATCTTCATGAAACTGTGAAAAGACATGGATTCCTATTACGTTCATTGTCAGACATGCTGGTCACAACACTGCTTTATCAGCTAACAAGTGATATTGGTAAGATCGGATATAGTGGAATCCTGTCAGAAACTTCAAGATAACTTTCACTATATCTTCCATTGAATCTTATGCTCGTGTACGTTTGAAGCTTACACACACTCAAATTCAAAGAAACTTATTATTATGATAGCAGCATGTATAAAAACCTTCCTTCAACTCAGAAATCTATGTTTCATTACTTCAGTGAACTCATTGGAGGAAGGGAGTACGTGGACTACCAATCAACATAAAACAAAACAGATTCCTTGTCTAATAATAATAATAATAATAGAAAGGAGAAGAAATAAAATATTTAGTGAACTTTGCACAGAATTTCCTGGTTTCATGACAGGTACCTTTGGGAACAGATCTACAAAAAGAGATAAGAGTTTTCAACCACGAGCAAGCCTCTCGACATTTTCCATTCCAACCAACCTGCAGCCCCTGCTCATATTACACTTACAAAAGTACTCCCCATCCTAAACTTACCCCAAAATATGCATATATCTTTTGAAGTTTCCACGACCAGTAAAAAACGTAAGTTTGAGGTAAAGGTGGAAACCATTTCTTGTTTGTAGTCGCAGAAGCAATTGGAATACAACCGTAAGTAACACCCGATTTGTAGCATTTGTACCACTTTGGTCAAGAAGAGATTAGATACACCATCGTAATCTTCAGAGAATCTATTTCTTCAATTTCAATGACTAGATTTTTAACGTCTATTTGATTACTCCCCATTTCCCGTAAATATGTCACCCGTAATTCTTTTGTACATCAATAGGTATTTCGAGTATATTAAATATAATTTTTTAAAAAAATGTAAATATTCATAGTATTCCCTATCGTTTACTTACTCCTGTACCCAAATATGTGACCAAAGGGGACAGAGAGGATAGGCCAACTCCTCCCACCCCCGGAAATACTCAGAAAAAGTATGTGTGGGGTAACTACGGACATTAATGTCATTCAGATTTCCCTGACTTTAATAATACATCTGATCAATAAATAATCCTTCCAGATCGTACGTACCTTTTACTTGTTCGTAAATCTAATATAAAATAAAATATGAGGTAATATTACCATTTCCTGACCACACCGGTTGAGAATTATCTGGTAAACTCCATTATCTCTGCAAACTTTGTTTGGGGTTTGTGTCGCGTTTTTGCGCATTTATCCAGAGATGAGATTATCTGTTTCGCCACCTAATACCTTCTCTAGTAAATATGGCTATTGGTGTGTTATCGAGTGGCTTGATGCAAGCTTCACGACACCTTGCATATACTACTTTAAAATATCGTTCGATATAGGAAGAAATTACAGAGGTTTTATTAATGATTGATACAAGTTTATTTGAGCAGAACTACGGGGAAACACTATAGATGGTGAATTCAGTAGTGCTTGACGAATTTTCAACAGTTTTAGCTCTGAATAATATGTTTGTGTCATCAGCAAAACGTTCAATTTTTATGTTTACGGTAACAAAATGCAAATCATTAATAGGCATATAGAGAAGAGATAGTATCCTTTCCCAAAGTTGTGAGAAGTTTCTTTTTTTTTTCTTTTTGACTTTTGAGTTAGTAGTATACTTTTACTATTCGTAGTCTTTTATGTATGGTTTTAGTTAACTGTGTAACCCACTCCCCTAATTTTCAGTTAACTGACAAGGCAACCCCCTTTCTTCGACCAAACTTTGGCTCGAAACAAGGCTCTTCTTGTATTTGTCTAAGCGCTAATTCTGGAAATAACGCTCATTCGCCTGTGAATTGATGTTCTTAAAAATTGCGTTCTCCCCGCCGTTCCAATCCATACTTCGCGTCGTCTCTGGTACGACATGCGTAGTGTTTAATCAACAGATAACTCACGAAACCATTAGCGCCACCTGACTTGGCAGGAAGGTAATTATTTTCCTAACCATTTCGAATGTGTTCATAGGCACAAATGAAAACTCTCACATGGCTAATTTTTCCTCACGCAACTTTTTTTGCTCACTCCCGGGTATTTCAATTATTTGCCAGTAAAAAATATATTTTCCGGACAAGCGTGTACCGTGTCAATCTGATTCCACAAAAATCTAATTTTTATGTTTTTGAACCTCCCGACTTAGCTCACTTGATACGTTTCAATGTAATTATTTATTTATGGCAAAGAATGATAACAGCAAAATTAATGCAAAGAATGGTAAAAGCAAGTTAATTTTAATGCAATAATAACACTTATGTTTGTTTTCAGAAGACGCTATAGTTTTCATGCTACTGTCATTCATGACTGTTTTACTTATTTTGAGTTTTTCATGGGTCATGGTCCATTCACATCGGTGACGCGCACGCAGATAGAATGGGATTCTAGCTGGATAAAAGTCCAAAAATCAAAGTCAAAATTTTGTGTTTCAAAGCTTACAGATCTTTTCTATAATGTCTGGAAGAAACATCGCCACCCTAGATTCTTACTTATTCGATTTATTTTCACGTATAATTGTAAGAGAACATGACCTTTATAGAGTTCAAGAAAAATACAATTTTATACCTACTAGCTCTCTAAAAGTTTCTACTAAAAATGAATGAACATTACTGGTTGTAAATTTAATATGGGTTTGTTCAAAGACTTATATGAATAAAATTGTGTAAAAGTCAAGAAGCATAATTGTTTTCATATATAAACAATATCATGAACTTTGCAAAAGGAAAAGTTGAAATTGTCTAAACATTTTATTGCAGATTTTTTTTAGGGATCCTTAGAAATTTCATATTATGTACAACAATACCTTATGGTACAAAGATTCAAATACTAAGATATTAAGAACCACTATGAACCACCCTCTGAGATATCACATCTAAAATATGTTCAAAAGTAAAACAATTACAAAAAATGTCACAATAAAAGCATAAAACTGTTGTATTAAGGGTTCTGGGAGGTTTCATACAACAATAACTGATAGTACAAACAGTGATATACTAAAAAACTATTAACCACTATAAACCACCCTCCGAGATATGTCTAAAATATGGTCAAAAGTCAAAATCTACAAAAAATATTAGAATAAATGTATAAAACTGTCATATCAAGTGTTCTGAGAGGTTTCATATTAACAAATCAATAAATTTCTGTTTTTTGTATTGAAAATGTAAAATTAATATTAGTGGTAACTAGAGTTTTCAGTAGATCATTTCTCAATTTTCATTCTGTGTATCTTTTTCTTTTTGTAATTTCCAATATGAATAATAAATTATAATTTTTATATTCAAAGTACTAACAATCATATGCATTACTCCCCAAAACCATTTTCCACTTTGTAGAATTATTTTAATATTCACTTTTTAACATATAGGACATTAGTTTAAATTGTGCATTTTTTTCGCATCTTATGACATTAAAAACAAAAATCAGTTAATATGTAATTTTGTATGTTTTCAACTTTGTATTTATATAATAATAGCCAAAGGAATCCATGTAGTGTGAGAAAATAAATTGTTAATTCATAGATATCACTGATCACCCCAGAGATCTTGAGAACCATGGTTTCGACGCTCATATCTGTCGTATTCTAGGAATTGTATGTGTGTCTTACACAGGGAAAGTTAATTTTTGTTTGAATGGTGCTGGGAGTGTTACCATCGATACAAAAAAAAACAAACGGATTTGACACTAATAATGAACATTTTCAATATTTTTTAAAGTCATCCCCTTCCCACACCACCTCAACGGATGATATCTGCATGGGGGATTAATGTGAACTTAAAACAGCATTCTAGACTAATTTTCCTCTTTATTTTGAAAGTCAAATGTGTAAAATTTCATCAATAATTACTTTAACAATGCATTAAGGGGAGAAAAATAGGGGATGGTGTGAGTTTCTGAAATCTTATGTATGTAGCATCCTTCGTCTTTGTTTGAAGACCAATTGTGCAAAATTTCACCATGCTCAGAATTAAACTTTAGGTTCACATAAAAGATCAATTCTGCTGTCCACGATTTTTCTAATTATAAATAAAGATTCATATGTTTTAATCCAAGACATTTAATCTCAAATTTTGATATTTATATTTCACATATCTGACATGCATTTAGCAGCCCTAATTTCTCCAATTAACCAAAATTTAGTGTACATAATTGTACGTGATAATTTTGTTCAGCTAGAATCCCATTCTATCCCATAGTGCGACATGTAATTTGAATTGGGAGGATGGGGAGAACGCATTTTTTTTTAACACTTTGGGAAATCAATTCACAGATGAATGAGACTTATTTCATAGAGAACTACCACTAGAGATTTTTTAGAGACAAAATTTTTAGTAGAAGAATTTTTAGTTTCCTTGTAAAAGAAATTTCATGATAAATTATCTCAAAAGCTTTTGTGAAGTATACAAATAAACTCAACAGTATTTAATTTTGCAAGACAGCGATCGAATTTAATTGACGAAGGCAATAATAGCATTTCTTGGGGCAGAAGGTAGCTTTTTAACTAAAAAATTTGTTTTTCCAAAATTATTGAGCAACCTTGAATGATGTAGGTCGTAGTTTGTTGCTTAATAACTGTTTTCCTTTTGTGCTTTAATAGCTGTTTTGGAGATTAGTAAAAACCTTCAGTTAAAGAGTTATTATATTTAAGTGTGCCAATAGTTTCCTTTTGAGTGAGGCCATTGTTTAACGACTGTATCTAGCTTAAGTACTATTATAGAGCTTTACATCTAACAAGTCACCAACATTGTGGAAGATTTGTTTTTCACTTCTATAATTATTTCGAGTTCTTTATTATCAGAGCTTTCTCTCAAATAGGCTCCATTGTTGATGCAAAATCAATTTCACTTGGCAGTAACAGAGTTTGTAACAAATTTGTATATTTTTATCTTTTTAAAAATGAAGCAACACCAGAAAAATTATTGTTCAGTACATTGATAACTAATGTTTTAAATTATTTCTGTATAATTGGGTGTCTGGTGCCTCTTTGATGTTTTGCTTAACAACATTCCACATACCTATAACTTTCTTTGCTGATATTTGAATTTATTTTTTGTTTACCGTTTGCTTGGCTCTTAAAATTACTCTCTAGAAGTGCTGTATTATTGTGCTGTAGGAATAGATGCCTGCAACAGTCCCCTGCAGGCAAAGGGGGTCGGTGTCTCCACCCTGGAAATAATTGTAGCATCAGATATTTTGAAATGACTTGAAATATGTAATCTAATATTCACATGCTAAATAATGATTAATATCTATTGTTTTAAAAAAAACTACAAACATTAATGTTCTTGGCAAACGTACAAACTAATGTACTCAGATATTCTAGAGTGCGCTCATGTGTCACTTGGCTTACGAAAATGTTTGGTATAGCCCTGAAACACCACGATGTCCTGCCCCAACCCAGAAACATTTTGCTGCAATTCTGTTCTCACCCTTGAAAAATTAAATGTTTCTATATTCTAAAAAGGATAATAAAAATTTTGTATCTACCTCTTTCCCAAAAAAATATTTATATTTATTATTTATTTATATGCATTTACAGGTATTTATTTATACATATTTCATATAGACAATCACCCTACTTACAAAGTTCGATACACATCTGTATTATTTATTTGTCAGTCTCATGCATTAACTAGTATAGCTCATATTAAAATAATCTTGAAACAAGGTCGTTACTGTAGAGATTACCCTTCTTAATTAACACTTCGATGACCTAAACTTACAATTTTCAAATTTTTTCCAAAGGGGGGTCAGGTGTTTCCTGGAATGTCCCATGTCCAAGATTATATTTTGATATGATCCCTCCTAAAATATAAGTCTGTATCCACTTGAGTGGAAGATGACTGATAAGTTAAAATGTGGATTGACTCTTCTGCACTCATTAAATTCTTATTCTTGTTGTCCAACAAATTTTTTGACTTGGAGATTTTTTCATTGTGTTTACCTGGATTCATTATATAAAAATAACAGCTCAATAGATTAAACTTCTTTCACTGAAAAATAGGTTATAATTGTTATCTACATTTGAAATTTCATGAATTTGGGTTTATGTTCCATTTGTTAATAGGGTAATAAATATATTCAAGTTTATTTCTTGTCATGTCCTAGTAGTTATCCCAGTGGATTCATTGTGATTTCATTTTTCATTGAATCTGAATTGAATTTCAATCAGGAATAGAGGGAATGGAGAAGCATATGAGGAGGGTTAAGAGAATTAAGACTGAGTGAACAGTCCAAAATAAAGATATGGTAGGTGCGCACTGAGTGTACAGAGCCCAGTGCCAAGGTATTTGAAAATAATCTTCCTCACAAATTCCTTGGCAACTCCTAACTTCAAATTTATGAAGAATAATCGCTCCTTTGTTAAATCAGATTTTCACAGAATGTTAACAGATTCTAAATTTGCCTTCCATGACCTATCAATCCTTTGCAGGCTCTTTTACCTTCTATTTTTCTTTCATTTTTTTCTCATCCAGGCATAAAGAAATAAACATTTTGATTGTGTATGAATTATGCAATTGCATATTATGTGGACATAATGACTGTATTTGCTAAAAAATATCATTACTGCAAAAAAGCCTGGAAAAAGATTGTATCTGTGCCCCCATCCTTCATTCACTTCAACAGGCATTATAATTTTGTGAAGATCCAACTTTGATCCTCAAATTTTGGTTTGGAGAATTCTTACCATTTTCTCTAAACTATAAGATACTCTACACATATTTCCAGTTACCATTGTGTATGAATGTATCATCTTTTTCAGTATTTCCCTAATGATGGAGAGCACTTAATTCTCTATTTATGATAAGAGAAAGATTTAACCAATTATAAAATCCAACTTCAAACTAAAATTCAGCAATTCTTTCTTAAATATATCTATCCAAGAAAATAGAATAAACTTCCCACCCAGATACCTTTTAACAAACACCATATTGCACAATCCGTATCATCCACAACACCCTCCTAGGAGTCATTTTGAATCAGCACTCTGCCAGTAAATTTAGTATTTAATCCTCCAAATTTTCAAGAAATGTTTTAAAAATAACAATTTTAAATTTAAGAGTTGCTCGAACAGAATCATCAGCAGCTGTAATGATGGATTTAGAGTCAAATGTTTCCAACCTAACAATTATTTTTCTGACAAAATTGTTATGAAAGCATGTTTTCGAGGACCTTGTCAGAAAAAGAACTTCATGATACAAACTGTAATAAATGAGCAAAAAAAATCATAAGACTAATAAAAAAATGAACATATTTTATTTAAATTAGATTGGGAGCATGTAATAACAAACAGTTTTATTGAAGTACATAAAATAAATCTGCACTAAGATGACACCATACTAAAACTTGGCACAGGTATCTTGTAGAATGCCAAAAGTTGAAAAGATAAATTCACCTAAGAGTCGCAATGAACAATAAAATACTTTGGGTAATTTCCAAACAGAATCAAGAAATACTAATTCAAAACAAATTATACACCTCTCAAGAAGAAGAAACATTTAAGCATTTACATGCAGTATCCAAATATGCAACTGACCTATGCATAATAAATTTCAAATATTCTGTCAACTTTCTTCTTTAGAACCTCACTTCATTATGTTCACAGATCAGTAAGGATATCTTGCAAACAGCAGAAGCAAATTTTGCTGCAACAGCCTAATAGCAACCTCTTGATATATGCGAAAGATTTAACAAACAGGCTAAGCCACAGCCAAGGCTACCCCATTCTACTTCTGGTTACATATTAGCACATTTCATTCAGAACCATCCAGACCTTTCAAGGATATCAACTTACTTAAGTTATCCCTTTTACAGACAAACTTCAGCACGAATGTCAACAAGATAGTACAATCAAAGCTAACTTTTTTCCAGAAAAGAAGAAATGATAACCGAGCTAAAATTGCTTTCAACTAACCCAACCTCTATTTCCACACCTATTCCAAGATGAAACATAGTTTCTGAACAAAAACAATTTTGATATCAATCACAGGGTCACAGTCAAGTCAAACTGTCCCAAAAGAGAACCCAAAGGTGCCCACGGCGTTCACAGAGGGTAGAGCTCCATAATTACTTGGTTTCGGCACAAGGAGGAGGAGACGTGGCCAGTCTCTCACTCCGGCCAGTTTGACCCCAGGATAGACCCGGTACACATTTTACAACAAGCTGAGTAGGCCTGGAAGTCAGTCTGGACATTGGGATGTAATTAAAAATCTTCACCCCACCGGGGATCGAACCCCAGCTAGAGATCCAGCCAGCGACTCAGCGCTTGACCAACGCTGACTCCAAAATCACAGTGTATTAGTTTGAAAATTGAAGCAAAAGCAATTAATTTGAAAATTTTAAAACTAGCAAATATTGTAAGTATGTATAATCAATAAGAAAATAAAGCAACACAAGTTAAAATAATACATGATTCAGTTGAAGAGGAAACAAATACAAACATAACGAGCCACAAATTTGAAATATACAATAACTGATTCTTAAAATATAATAATTACATTTATTCCATTTTTCCACACAACTTCACTCATGTTACCTTACTCTTGTCTCCCAAAAATGTTCTTGACTATAAAGTACTTTTAGTGGAGTTGTGTGGTAAAAGCATGATAAATGTAATTTATTACATTATGAAGAAATTCCTTAGGAATATCATGATTCATAAAACTTCACTATTTGACTGGATAATTTTCATCTGATTTAAGAACTAATATAAGAACTAGTCCATATTTTTACATCACATACAAAACATGGAACCATAAACAGAGCAAAACATTATACAGTCTTGTTTACATAGAGTTCATACATTTTTTAGAAAAATGTTTCCCCCCCCCCCTATCTACACATTTGTAAGAGGAAAATAAATTTTCCAAATTCTGACAAAATAATTATATAATATACAATTTATATGATATTACATTCTCAATTTTTTCAGCCACTTCTAGAGCACAAATTCCATACAAAACAAGAAAATGTATGTGTAATTTTCAACTTCAGAAAAGAATTTTTAAATATTTTGGTGACTGCTCAGAATTTCTGTGTTTTCTCATAAATTGAAAAGCCAACAAGATATTTTCCATGCTTCATTTACTACACAGTAATGATTTGATAATTATTCCATAACTGTGTACTGTATTGTTAATGTGGTATAAAATGGACAGCTAAAAAGAAATAAATATCAGTTTTATAGTTCCAGTTAATACCACTATCTAATGCTACTCAAGTTGCTAAGTAAAATTGTGCATTAAAACAACAAGTTTACACATAATTTTAGTACAATGGTCATATATTAATTGTCAGTACACCAAAGAAAATAATTTATTGCAAAAGCACAGCAGAAAAATAAATCCGGCACAAAATGTACGAAGACATGGAAATTTCTTAAGTACAAGGTTCAACATTTTATTTTACATTCATATTACAAAATTACAGAGAAATTGCATGAATACCCAAAAGTTTTCAATTATTTATTTGATTACACAAGTAAAAGATCAGTGAATGAATCTATTTCTAAAAATCAAACCCAAATTAAAATGTTTATTTTGTATGTTTATTTCTTAACGATTTAACAATACTGTGTCGCAGCATGCAAGTCAGGTACTAATAGAGAAATTTTGTAATAGAATTACAAGTTAACATAGAAAATAAATACAAGCATAATTTAATGATGTAGTTTACTTAATAACTGTGGCAGTAAAGCCACACAGAAATGTGAAAAAAATACAGATATTCAAACACACAGAATTCATAGTATAAATTATCAATCAACCTTAAACTGTGAGTGGATGACTTAAAGAACTGTTTGGTTAACAATCTGAAAAACAATGCAAAACTATTAGTACTTCAGGATATAAACTAGAAACTTCGTACAAATTTGAAATATACATAAACAGCTATATTTTAAAACAATTTATACAACGAAACTGTGCATAGAAATTTGTTCCAAGGTAGATCGTGACAAAGCTACAAATACAACAGACATTTCATTATCCATTATTTGTCATCATGTAAAATTTGTAAGATAATATTTTGATAATTCACATCATTTATTCACAATTAATCAGTAGTAGAATTTATAATAATTTCAAGCAGCTCATACATCCATAGGATACATATTAAGCTACATTGTACACACTTTTTTCACAAGAGTAACAGCTATCAGATTTATCAGGTATAATAAAAATTTACCTGAAGAATAAATTACTCTCCCTTACATAAAAGTTAATGAACTGGGTTTCAAAACAATTCTACTAAGTTAAGATAAGAATACTTATTTCCAGTCAGCTACCTCATGGTAGCCAATCCAAGCATCACATAGAAATAGCACTATGACGCACAGCAGCACTTAACAAAGGATTTGGATCAGGTTCTTCACTAATAACATTCACTTTAACCCACTCACGGTTTGCACTAGATTTTTTTAAAGCATCAATCACAGCTTGAACATATAGACCATCTTCAAATGTAGCAGCCAGAGCAACTGGCTCCTTAACCCACCCCTTTTTATCTTCTACTGACAAAAACGCTTCCCTCAATGCTCCAATCATTTTAAATAGTCCCTTCATATACGGACGAGGTATTACACTGGCTGCAGCTGAATTAATGGCACCTCCACGTTGCAAATCTTCAACATCCAGGTAAATTACTTCTTCTTTAGGTGCACCACATTTTCTTCCATACAAATCTCCACCACGAACAATTAAATGACCAGCCTGACCACAAACTAATACTTCTTGACTAAAGGAACCAGGAAGATGATTATTTAAAGTAGCAGTAACTAGAGTTCCACCACTCATTTCCATTTGAAAAGTACAAAAATCAGGACTTGAAATATGTCTAATACCATTTACACGATCTGTAGTTTTAGTAAAAGTACGAATCACCCCGTGTACTCTGGTAGCTCGTTGGTTAGTGATATGGGAAACTAAATCAATAACATGGCTTCCAACTAAAGTAAGAACTCCACCACCCATAGTATCATCACAAAGCCAATCATAAGCATCATGAAGTAAACTTCCCATATGAACACGAACATCACATACTGTCACTTCTCCTTCCTGACCAAGATATCCCTCCTTAATAGCACGTCGCATTTGAATGAATGCAGGTAAAAACCTTAAACTATGATTAATTATTGATATCAAAGATGGATAATACTGAGATGCACGTACCATCTTCAATGCTTCTCCTTGGCAGAGCCCTGCCGGTTTATCACATAAAACATGCTTCCCAATACCCAGTGCTTTGACAGCTATCTGAGCATGAAGATTAGGCGAACAAATTATAAAAATGAGATCCACATCCTTGCGAAGTAACACGTCATCAATTTTATTAGTATAAAATGGAATGCACAGTTCTCTTGCAACATCCTCAGCAGTATTCAATGTTCTACCCCATAATGCTTCTACTTTAAATCCTTTCTCCCTCAGAAATGGGACAATAACTCTGACAACATTTCCAGTACCAAAAACTCCGATCCCAGGAAGCATGGTGAAATTTACAATGACATTTTCTTGAAATCAAGTAGTGAAGAGTCACTATAAACATTTCCTATGTCATTATACTGAGCATTTTTGAGGGTTTTTTTATCATCACTCTCTGTAATATAAAGAATAATTATTGTGAGCCATAATTGTCATTAATTGGAACACAAGCATAAGTCTACAGGCCCACACAATTCGCTCAGAAACACCTCAGAAAAGATTGTGACATTTGCTCCATTTGAAGCTTTCGCATAGGCTTGCATAGGTTGTCAAAGACAACTGGCGAGAACACACAAGCATAGAATAAATATACAAATCTACTGTACCGACTGTGGTACGGCTCTCCTGAAAATAGGTTATCCAGCAACGGGATATTCGATTATCATCACTACGCCCCATGTAGTAGAAAAATAATTTATCCACCCAGAAAATGTCATTTTCATGAGAATGAAATACCAGCTTTTTCAAATATCTGCCACATGTTTTCCAAGTCATCCTATTAGAAATTAAAATGCCGCCAGCTGACACAGAAGTTCTGCGACCGTGGCGCGCTCCCTTTTACACGTAGAACCAGCGTAGAACGGGGTTTCGCACGGGAGATTCTGCTATGCTAGTTTTACTCTAATAATAATAATAATAATAAATTTATTGTCAAAAAACAGTACAAACTGCGTATGAGCACGTGGAGGGAAAAAAACTAATTTACTCTCCGGAAGCAAGCAAGGGACCATCCCATCAATTCCGATCAAGGGCCCTAAGGCAGAGGCGGATTCAAAAATTTCAGCAAAAGTTCCTAGATAAGATAAAAAGTTAGCTGCGAGTAATAATACATATATTATGTCAATATGTTTGTAATTTAACGCAAATATGTTTGTAAATTTACATGTACAAGTTATTATCGAACTATAGATTAT
>NNCF01126209.1:396057-475457 GCA_002313205.1 Laupala kohalensis
GAGGTTGTCTTGAATATGGAGACCTAAGAATTTTGTATTCGTAACAGTTTTTAATTGTGTTCCGTTTAAATAAAGAGAAACCTGGGAAATAGATTTTGTATTACTATTGTGAAATGACATATACACTGTTTTGTCAGTGTTTACAACGAGACGATTTGCATGGAACTAAGTCGAAAAGTTAGACAAAACATTTTGAGCATTGGCGTGCTTACACAGTAAATTAGTGTCATCTGCAAAAAGAATCATTTTGCAATCTGATGTGGATGATGACATGTCGTTCACATACAATAAAAAGAGTATAGGGCCGAGAATTGATCCTTGGGGTACTCCGCAAGTAAGTGGCTTTGTTTCTGAAAGACAACGCTCAAGTATTTTATTTTTAGTATAGGATATTTCTACTTGTTGATATCTATCTTTTAAATAAGAAGTTAGCCATTGTTGTGGAAGTCCACGAATGCCTAAAGAATGCAATTTGGAAACGAGAATTCCGTGGTCGATGACACCGAATGCTTTGGATAAGTCAAGAAAAACACCCTGAGGATTTTCTCCACGGTCAAGAGATGTGGTAACATCGTATAAAAAGGAAAATATGGCGCTTGTAGTGGAAAAGGATTTCCTAAAACCGTGTTGATCGTCAGAGAGAATGTTATATTTTGATAAAAAATCTAGAAGACGCTTATAGAACAATTTTTCTAGGATTTTTGAGAAAGTGGGTAGTAGAGATATTGGTCGGTAATTTCCAATATTAAGTTTGTTTCCTTTCTTGTGTAAAGGTTTCACTTTAGCTCTCTTAAATATATTGGGAAACACCCCTTCCGATAAAGAACTATTAAAAATATTTACGAGTGGATTTAATATAGCGTGGGACGAAGATTTAACAATAAACTCAGGTATATCATCTATGCCTCGTGAAAATTTGTTTTTTAAGGAGCTGATGATTCCCATGACTTCACTGGCGTTAGTTTCGGAAGTGAACATAGAATTGGGTATTTGGGTGGATATAATTGGAGGACATTGATTTGGATATATTGAGTTCGTTATTTTACCAACTTCTGAGAAGTAAGAATTAAACAATCTTGCGATGTCCTGAGGATTTGATACGATTTTGCCATCGTTTAGTAAAGAAACATTTTCTTCGCGATTTTTAGAAGTTGACGTGTAATTGTTAACAATATTCCACATGGCTTTCATCCGGTTGTTCGATTTAAGTATATGCCTGTCGTTTTCCATAACTTTAGCTGCATAGACTACTTTTCGGAGAATAGTCTTATATTTACTCTTCTTTTCAATTTAGTGTAGGCAAATCAGCATGTCAAATGTTTCTTTTTTCACCACATTGAGTATCTCTTCTCCTAAGGCATTTGTACGTCATTATAAGTAAAGAAGGAACCCTTAACATAAACAAAAAACAGATTCCAAAAACATCACAAATCTTTGTGTGGACGTCAGCAACATAGAGTTAAGTATAAACAGAGGCAACCGGCGCATAAGACTGTTGGGTCTATGTATGAATACAGATTTGTTCCAGCAGCATATTCCGAACAGTTCGGAATTCTCTCGGGATTTCCTCAGTGCGCATGCGCGGAATTCAGGACGGTTCCGAACCGTTCGAGATTGTTTGCTGCTGGAGCGCCTTTATGCTTAATAGGAACGCGCCATAGTTTGAAGTTCGTCCGTTAGATGTCGTATGAACTTGACAACAGGTCCATCTCACGAGGAAAAATAAAACGATACAACTGTCCCCTCGCGCGTTGATCAAAGGGCAATGGCATTTTTTTTCAAGTTTTCCAAATAAAAACAACACAAAAATTATTTTAAATTTGAAATCTGTATATTTAAGAGTATTTAAAAGAGTTCTTGAGCAAAATTTTTTTATGTCCGTATCAATATATGTTGTGGAAAAATTATTTATTTTTAAAACCTATTTTTAATATTTAGTATTTTAATTAAATGTTTGTAATGACGAGGTAATTCCCAACATAATTTTATATTTTGATGTGCGCAACAATCAACAATTCGCCCAGTCGACGGTTAATCCTCAATCGAGTTAGTGGAATAAAATGAAGTTGGAAGATAGTGTAGGGTCGGATCCGTCCCGACTTCTGTATAATAACGTTTCCGGTCAAAATAGGTAAACAATGTCATTCTATAACAACATTCATTAATGATACAGTGCACATTTAAAAAACTCTTTTGAAGAAAATGACAAACAACATTTTCAAGTTTTGATGGGAAAATGTGAACAAGTTGCAGTTCCAAAATGACATACATCTAGTAAAATTAGTACAAGTAAAAATAACCGTATTTAAAAATCAGATAAAAATTAACAATTAGTTTATTAATAATGGAACATTGTTATTTTAAATCTCTTGATAACACACGGCAGACCAATGTGATGTTGAGTGTATCACCGCCGGGCACCCGAATCTGGAGTCTTTCGTATTGTATCAAGAGATAAAATCACGATGTACCATGATTAATAAGCTAATTGTTAATTTTTATCTTATTTTTAAATATCATTTTTTTAAGGGCCGATGGAAAATTTTTGCGATTCTTGAAATTGCAAGGTTTTATAGAAAAAATACAAGATATTTTAAATCCAAGATAAAAATATAAAACTAATACATTTTATAAATAACTATCCCAGAAACGTCGTGTAAAAATGTCAATGTCCTAGGCTTAACTGTTTTGCTAATATAAATTTTCAAAGCTGACCCATTCCTTGAGAACGCTAGAAAATAATGTTTTTTTACCTACCCAACACAATTCAAAATTCTCAGACACAAGCACATACTTTTTTATATTTACTTACATTAATATCATGTATATTTTCACACTTTGACTAGAAGTTATTCCCTACTTAAAGAAAGAATGGAAGGTAAGTCAAATTTGACGTTTGACTTACCTTCCAATTTTTCTTTAATCTACCAGTAACAAATAAAAATAAAAAGGTGATGAGGAAAGTAAAATATAACAGATGGCGAACAACGAAAAGTATCAAATCACAAATCGAGATTAATCGAAGAAATGAGTCGTGAAATGAACTGAATCTAATGAAAGTAGAAATGAAATGTACAGAATTAAATAAGTAGAAATATAATAAAATGTAATATACAGAAAATGTATTCAAAACACAGCTAGGTCTTCATAAACTACGATATTTCAGTCACTGATCGGAAAGAATAATCAGGAAAAGAGCAAGATCAAAATGTAACAGAAGAGGTTCAAAATGGTCCGAAAGCCAAAAGAATAATTCAATTAAACACGCAAGGTCGAAAAAAAGAGGTAGCACAGTAAGAGAAGTTAACACGGCGACGCCAATTAACCGAGTGATACTCGCTTCCTTTCCGCTGATTTCTCCCGCCGCCTACGAACAACGCGGGTGACCGATCGTAACCACAGTTCCGAATTTAAAATCCCTACAGAAATCCAGAACTCCTGAGAGTTCCGAACGCTTCGGAATTATTCGCTGGCGACTGATCGAACAGCGAACTGGGACAAAAAGTTCGGAATTGTCACTGCTGGAACAGCGCACAACTTGGATTTCGCTTCTGCGTATGCGCGGAACCGTTCGGAACCGTTCGGAACCGTTCGGAACCGTTCGGAACCGTTCGGAACCGTTCGGAACCGTTCGGAACCGTTCGGAACCGTTCGGAACCGTTCGGAACCGTTCGGAACCGTTCGGAACCGTTCGGAACCGTTCGGAACCGTTCGGAACCGTTCGGAACCGTTCGGAACCGTTCGGAACCGTTCGGAACCGTTCGGAACCGTTCGGAACCGTTCGGAACCGTTCGGAACCGTTCGGAACCGTTCGGAACCGTTCGGAACCGTTCGGAACCGTTCGGAACCGTTCGGAACCGTTCGGAACCGTTCGGAACCGTTCGGAACCGTTCGGAACCGTTCGGAACCGTTCGGAACCGTTCGGAACCGTTCGGAACCGTTCGGAACCGTTCGGAACCGTTCGGAACCGTTCGGAACCGTTCGGAACCGTTCGGAACCGTTCGGAACCGTTCGGAACCGTTCGGAACCGTTCGGAACCGTTCGGAACCGTTCGGAACCGTTCGGAACCGTTCGGAACCGTTCGGAACCGTTCGGAACCGTTCGGAACCGTTCGGAACCGTTCGGAACCGTTCGGAACCGTTCGGAACCGTTCGGAACCGTTCGGAACCGTTCGGAACCGTTCGGAACCGTTCGGAACCGTTCGGAACGACACGGCAGTGCGTGTGAGGACATCATGGCGTTCACATTGCAAAATTCGACGAATAAGGAGCAGCGTGGTGTTATCAGATTTCTGACTGAGGAAGAAGTTAAACCGGCCGATATTCATCGCCGGATGGTGACCGTATTCGGAGGAGACTGTGTGTCCGAAAAGTCAATGAGAAAGTGGAATGCCCGTATTCGTGAAGGCATCCGCCCTACAGCCCGGACATGTCGCGCTGCGACTTCCATGTGTTTGGTCTGCTAAAAAACATCACAAAGGGAGGCGCTTCAACTCGGACGACGAACTGATTGGACAGAGTGGAGGGTTTACGAAAAACATGTTCACTATTAAAAACTTCATAAAAATTCATGTAACTTGAGGCCCTGCAAGAAAAAAATGCAAGTTCGAATCGTTTCTTTCTGCGCTCATTATAGCTACATGCTGTACATAAATAGGTACCAGTTCTGCTTGAGAATTCCTGGACAATCGATCTCGACAATTGTGCGATACTTGTCCTGATTTTTCAATTAAATTACGATAACACACACTATTCGGACCGCCTCTGTGCCGCTAGGTGACAGCGCTGTCGCGAGAATAACGATGCAATCTGGTCTTTGACCGCTATCCTGCGTCGATCAGTTAGGTGCTATCTACCGAGTGTAATGTGATTCTCAAGCGTCCGAAGTATATTGGCGGAAAACATGGAAAGAACAGCAATTTTAATTCTTGGACGTATTCGAAATCTTTGACGAAAGAACCAATCGTAGTATAGAGGGATCAGCGGTGTCTAGGGTTGGGATATTATATCTCAGAATTCTCCGAAATAATTATGAAAGTATAGCCATGTTCTCAACCACTTGTTTATCTTATATTGATTTCTCCACAAATTTTCGCACATTTGGGTTTCTGGAAAACCAGAACATACGTCCATTTCGACTTCAACATTCAGAAACAGACGCAATGCCTCATTGCCTTCCGGTGGCTCAGGTGTTAGCGTTCTTCCTCATCAACAAGTCATTCCGGGTCCAATTCCCGATGAGGCCAGAAAAAAAAATTGTATCTTTTTACGTTAATATCCCAGTTCATGTAGCTGTGACTACAAAAAAGCGAACCCTCCTATCCATCTTCTATTGCTCCCAGTTTCAATAACTCTATTACTAACTACTCCTACTAACTCCTCCACGTGGGCCAAGATGTTGGTAAACCCAGCTAACTGGCCCACCTACTCAGAATAGCCTACCACCCAACTCCTACCTCCTATTGCTCCATGTAGATAAGCTTCAATAGCACGCTACATTTCCCACTTACAAATACTACAATAGAAATGCCTCGTTATTTTGTAATACGTATACGAACAAACATCGAGCAGCATCAACAAACTAGAGACCTTAATGTAAGAGAAAATCGACAGCCGTGTCCACAATTTTAGAGCATGTAATTTCTCATTACAGCTATATTTACTACGCACAAATTCTCATAGCCCATTTGGCGCCAGCTGTTAATCGATACTCGCCTCTTATTGGCGGAGAAGGGAGAAAGGGAGGGAGACACGACACAAACATGTGACCAACTACAACTGATTGACACTTTGACATTTTGTGATATAAAATAAAATAAAACTGATTGACACCACTATGAGAAACTGCGCGAAATATTTTGCGGAAATATGAGAAATTCCTCGTTATACTTCAGTTCGACAGTTCTCTCTTAAATGAAGATTCCTACAACGAACGACCAAGATGTTTTAACTTCACTTTCCAGCTGAGAGAGAAGACTAGTTTGCACAGAAAACGTTTCTTTAGTCCCTCGCCACCATATGTCAGCCACTTTGCCCGGCGGTTAAGACTCTGTAAGTACAAGTATTGGCATGAGCCATATTGGATCTAACTAAGCTGGCGCCCTTAAGGACATGCATTTGGAGATCACTTTAAAACATATTTTACATTAATTTTATTGTTAATGAAAGAAGTACAGTAAAGAAAGAGTATTTATCTGACGTGATTAACATTAATGTCTACAAATAATATACATTATAGTCATCAAATTTATTCACGGATATATGCTGACAAATAGCAAGAACAATTGAATACGCACTCTCATAGAGCTTTTCCGACAATCCGAATAGAGCTCTATAAAGATAGGTATGCGCAGCCGCAATTTTTGTTCCATAGTGAAGTTTTAGTGCGTGCCAAGTGAAATCGCTCCGCCGCGCAAAGCATCTACAGGAGGTTTTTTGGCGCTGGCTCACTGTCTCAGTTCCCCATTGCCTACCGATCGCTGCGGTTGTCAGCTTATGCGCTGTATGGAGCGGCCTGGGGGCGGCACTAGCAGGCACTTATAGAGCTCGCTCGCTGCTGGCGAGTCAGGTTAAAAAAGACTTCTCGGAAGTACTGTTCTGTTCCCAACTGCAAGAGTATATGTTTTATTTTCCTTAAGGATTCGTACGTTCCAATACTAAGAAAGCTGTTTTCAAGATTAGCAGACGCGATACAGACTAAACAAACATTATTTTTAACATTTTAATAGAAAAGTCAAATCATCACTTGTCTGCGGAATTTGAATCTCGAGGTAAATGAATGAAACCTTTCGATTTTTGATAAGAAAGGCTTCTCGTTAACAATTTAAAAACTTTTTGACTGCTTAATCGCCTGAGGGTAAGTACTACACCTTCATGTGGATCATAAATTAACAATTCACAATAACTTGGGAATCAGTAGAGAAATTAATTCTAAACAATGTTATACACTTTTTTTAACGGAAAATACGTATTTTTTTAGACACATTCCATTAAATTTAGCAATATTTGAGCAAGAAAAAGTGCATGAGTTGCTTTTCCGTAAATAAATAAAAAACCACAAACGTAAGCGAAAATGTGAAGGAACAAAAAATGAAAGTAATATTGAAGGTAGTAATATGAGTTTTTCTTATTTCTACAGATGCAATATTAACCGAGTCATAGTTCGTTGAAGGTAGCGCCATGATCCCCGAATCCTGGAATACTTGCATTATTCGTTCAATAACTGGAAACTGTCAGTTTCTCGCTAAACATGCGTGGAACCTTTCTTAACATACATAAAAGACCATTTAAGTGGCTTTTTGTTTACTCGCTGCCATGAAAAACAACAGTTCTGACAAGAAGAAAATTAGTACGTTCTCTACTTCAACAAAAATTCACAATCAGGTCACCAAAAATCATTTTTAAAAACCTTTTTAAGTAATTTAAGTAAAGCCCTTTCAAAAGGTTTTATTCATTTATCTACAATACATACATACATACACACACATTTCCGCAGTTCGACTCCATTGCGCCCTAGACGGACTCCACTTTGAGACGAAAGGATTAAAAAGATATAAAAACAATATTATTACGACTTCGACTTATTTTATCAATTTTTAACGATAGATGAGTTCTTCCGCGTCTAAATTGTTCTCTTCATGGCTTTCTGTATCTTGGGTATCCATGGCTGTTTAGCGCACACGTACAGGAAACTCAGGCTGAGAGCAAGGCCAGAGCAAAAAATCCCCCTACACAGCGCGACAGTGCTGCTCTCAAGTGGTAGACCGGCGGCGCGAATGGTAAGCACAGGGCTAAACTGGACATTGGAAGTTCAAATTTAAAACTTTTAAAATAATAATTTAAGAGCCTCAAAAGATGACTAGGATTTTCATCGCACTAGGAAATTGTCCCAATCTTATGGGCGGTTGACATTGTCACTTTCAATGTAAGCTGCAAAAAGAAAAGTTTTTGTGTACTACATTTTAATAATAAAATAACCAAAAAATCAAAGACAAGTATTTTATCAATAGTTAATATACACTTGCATTTACTTCTTTGAATTATAAAAATAAACCTGTTTATTTATCTACGTTTAGAAGTAACTTCTTCTTTCAAAGACTAACTTCTGCACCATACAAGCTGTGATATTAAAATGACGAACACATTTCTTCCCTGAAACTCTCAAGATCCTGAAGTTATATGCTAGTAATTTGCGATAACAAACAAATATTACGAAGCGCGACGCCAACGGTTGTACTTTACGTCAATTTGTCAGTGTGACACAAAAATGGGGCGCGTCCGCTCGACACCGTGAAGTTAGCCGGTATGGAATTTTTATTCTATACCGATTCGAACGATCTTGGGCTTGAATGAAAGATCTGACTTTGCTCACCCTTAGTTTTTTAACAGTTCATGAATGAAAATATTTTCTAAATTTTCAACTTTTCGGCTGAGTGTATAACCTGTTACTTTGATTTCGGAATAATTAAACAAATTTTAATCGATGTGTTTTGACCTTCCAAACTTTGCTCGCCAACTACTTTTGAGTGCAATAGTTTGTTTTTGCAATAAAATTTAAAAAAACAGCAACATTGTTTATTACGTGTGCACGTCGGCAATTTTTACATATCCGGCCGAGAATTAGCGCGTAATTAGAATTCTGCCACGGTACCAACACAACATAAACAGCTGATGTACTCCGTCAGTACAACAGGTTCTTTCTCGAGAGGTAAATGCGTGATGTACTATTACTGTTATAATTAACTCATTCTTTTTGAATCATTAACTATATTGCAAAATCAACATTTTTAAAGGAATGGAATGTTATTAAACTGATAACCGGTCATATCGTTTTATAGTTGAATACAAAGATATTTGCTGCATAAACCTGGCGTTGCCCAGGAGGATATGGTTATACAATGAACATCTATCCATTACCTTAGCGACCATAATCATAAGTAGATGATACGGTGATTTTATTTGAACGGATAAATTTAAGACATCAGAAGAGTCAATATATACGTAGCGACCTTGAAAATTATGGATTCGACCCTAATATTACGCCGCCATTAGTTACGTCTTACATGGCACGTCCTTCCCTAATAACCTTTTCGGGTGTTAGAGTTGTGTAACCCCAGTGGGGTTGAACTTCTACTTAGAATGTATCGTGGATGTAAAAGTACCATTCTTCTCTAAAAACTACGAATTCGACATTCATAATGATTTCGATTCTTTTATATACAACCCTCTTTTATTGTCGCTAATTAGCGTGCAAGATGAAAGAGCAGAAATTAGCCTTAAACGATATTGAAGGCAATAATTATTTTCTGAATTAGAACAAGTGTCAGAAATTACATCAAGAAGTACTAAATCTCAGATTCAAGTAGTGCTAGGGGTGTCTACCCTCTATGTGGATGAAATTGCAACTGCATTGGATGAGTCAAGATTCACTTCAGTGACCTCGAAAACTTCGGATTCGGCACTAATATTGCTATTCTCGACAATTAATACGAATCTCCTCTTCCACACCCCTAGGGATGTTAGGTGTGAGGGCAAATTTCGGACTTTACAACATTTTAGACAATTTACCTAGTGGAAAGGTGCAGAAAGGAAATAATAACTCATAATTTTCCTCTCTTCCTAATTTTGAACAAGAAGTGTGGCAAATTGCATCAGGGAGTACTGAAAACCTACATTGTGGGGTGCAAAAATGTGGTAGCAGTATTTTCAAATATCATGGAAATGGTCATCTTACTTGTGCATTGAAGTCCGGTGTGAATAATATCAACTGAACCAGAATAAAACTGTACATCTGTATACAAGATAATGTACTACTTATATATTCATATAGATTGTAATTACTGCAATTACTTTCTAACAAGGTAATATAAAATGTAAGTCAAATACAGGCTTAAAAATACTAGACAAAGCTGATATACGTAATAAATTTCACCTCTAAAACTACATCAAAATTAAAGAGATTTGGCAGTTAATCGGAAGTAAAAAAATTAATAAATTGCAATACCATGATCAATTTCTTACAGTTCTTTTATTTATAAAGTATTTCTTTATTAACTATTCATAATATAATATTCTCTCTAATATTTAATAATGTAGGAGAAGGCGAGAAAATAGTAAACAATATAGGCATTTGAGAAAAAAAAATCTTAAAAATATCAAGGTCCATTGGTTTTAAACACATACAATTTGCCTCTCGAGAAAAGCCATTTATTTATTAATATCACACACACACACATTCTCACTACATCTCATCTCACTCATTGGAAATAAAAATATATTTAATTACAGAAAATACAATCAGCTGAGGCAAAGACAACTGTATTGAAACTAAAGCAAATTTTATCCTTTAATACACACACTTTACCCTTGACTATTTGAGAAGCACACCAAGACAATCTCAGATCATGATACAATTATATATGTAACAAGGGGGTCACAAGATATGACATTGGTAACAAGAACAAGAATAAAAGCTTTTATTTCATCTACACATTTCAATCATTCTTATCAGCAAAATATTAATATTTCTCACATCTTTCTTACACATACTTCTTTTAAATAATGAACCAGCATCTACCACCATTAGCAAACCAAATAAGTTAAGAAAACTCGTAATGACAACCATCTCAGGTGCAAATTTGGACTATTTTAATGACGTTTCATTAACTTCACTTTCCACAGCATAAACTATGGCAATATCACCCATCCACTCTTTTCATGTACCAAATAACATACAGTATTTTTAATCAAGAAACATGAAAGAATCCTTGAATGGTTTAATTGCCACAGAACGAATTACATTTCTCCACACTTAATCATAGTCTCTTAAAAGATTTGTAAGTAATAATTCTAACAAAAGAATTATCAATTGTTTACAATGTGTTGTTCTTGCTTATCAAACACATCGTTCAGTCATTTTCTTTCCATCTTGATGCAGTATTCCATTTTATTACAGTAAAGAGTATTATTCATGAATACTTTACATATTACATTTAGCTTCATAAATTACAAGAGAAGTTAAATATAAATATTTCAGATTTCACACTGATTAAAAGACGGAGGAGGACAGATGATGTTTACTCTATGTCTTTATATACCTTACACAGGAAATAACAATCAGAAAATCCCCAAATCCCACAAATACTCCAAAACAAAATAACATATCACACTTATAACAGCAAACACGTTTCTACACCTAATTAGTTCACGGGGTTTATATATGATGACAATGAATACTCCAACATATAGCACTCTGCATATTTTCACTACATAGTACAAAGTGTTAAACATAATCAGTACATTTATTTACACATGCTGTATTTGCTCTTGACAACACAACTTGAACATTTAGTACTCCAAATTCAGATTACTTTTATTGAAAATAGTTTTATAACAAGACTATTATGTAGTAAGGGGACATCATTGTATAATAAATGTAACATAATTTATGCACAACATTTACAACAAACAATAATATAGCCATACATACTTTTAAAAAACGAAGGAAGTTAAATTTATAATGGTTTATCAATGATGAATATCTCAATTTGAGGTATTCAGAATAATATATTTCATTAAAAAAAGTTATACCACCTAAGTGGACGGACCTTGCTTTACAGTACATAGTTCATTTAAACAGGAGGCACAATATAGGCCACAGCAGTTAATAGTAATTCATGTTTATTTATTTGATGTACAAGTGACATGGTTTAGAATCAATATACACACCAGTTTCAGTTACAATAGTATGAAGAAAGCCCATTAATTTTGTTCTACACATGTAAGATTCAAGAAGTCAAAATAAGACACTAGAACAAAAAACTGGAAGTGGGATTAATAGATCTTGGATTAAATAAAATTGTAGGAAACTGCACCCAAACTTTCACTGGACTTCATTTTCTCATCATAATTTAAAATGTATCCAATCTGCAAAACTGTTTTCCACCTTTCCAAAACTGAACATTTTTAATAATTTACACACATTTTGCTAAGTAGACTATCTATGCTAATTTCAAGAGGGAAACCTGAAATATGTATATACAGAAAGAAAATAGTTATCTTTTAGAGATCACACAAATCAAAAAGATCATAGATTGCACTAAATCCAAAATAATCACTAGTATATTTTTGTAAGTAATTGAACTGAATCTATTTACAATCCAGGGAACAGATTCATTTAATAAGACATGCAACTTGCATTGAAATGCCTGTTAAATTTCTGACATTTCTTTTCGGAAGTTTACTAAATAAAGAAGGCAATTGTTACATTTCAAAACACGCTTCATTCTTGGTTTCAATTCTCAACTTTTCAGAAGAGATCAATCAGTGAAATATTACTAAGAGAAGAGAAACTATCCTTCATTTCTTTAGTAAAATATTTATATTTTAAGATACAAAATGTATGTATTAAAATAAAGGGATAATGATATACTGGATACGAACTAATGTATCACTGACAAAATAAAAATCATTGTAAAGAAACACGCACTGTACTGGGTTTCATCCTCCCAAGTCATAAGAACCTCACCATTGTGATAACTTTTGGTCTGGTGAAACTGGCGACGAGCCATGAATCGAACCTGGGTTCAATTCCCAGCTTGTTGCCGTTTTCACCTGACCAACAGTTATCATATATCTTCTTCATGTGTAGGGCACACAGATGAAATATATGCATAATTTCACCATTATTTTAATGCTTTCATGGAAAAAATACTTTGATTTGGTGGATGATCCAGCTTCTTTCTTATTTTGGCAAGAGTCGAATTGGGGGGGGGGGGGGGGGGGGNCGAATGTGAATGAAAGGCATACTAAAATAAAATTTTGATTTAAAGGACCATCCTCTTCCCCCAAAAATATACTTTCAGGAAAAACAATTTACTATTTCCCTTCTCTTCCAATATGCCCTAAGATAGTTAAGTCTTCCTTAATGCGTATGTTCACCCATTACAAAGAATTTAATAATTAGTTCAATTTTTCATCCACAACATTAAAGCCATGAGGACATTAAAATGATTGAATGTACTATTTTTAATTCAAATGAATAAAATATATACTACATTGCAAGCATCTGAAGTTCATTATCATGGGTGAAGCTTAGAACAAGAATCATATCAGTCAGAAAGAACTAGTTATTTATGGTCATTGATCAACCTTTGATGTTAAGTAAATAAAAATCCTCTTATTATTCAAAGAAAATTCTCTCCTTATTTCTTGAAAATTTTATTGCACTAGCATAGTGTTACTCATTTTACTCCCATTTTTCTTAAGGTTTTGTGTCCAGCTACATAGTGCAAGAACAAAACAAGACATTTTCAGTCACACACAATTTTGAAATATTTGTATCTTTCCTGCTCTTGTTCTTAAGTAAACTTCTACTCTATATTGGCAAAACTATATTTCAGTTATAATTTGTCAGGTAGATAGGGAAATTGAGAGTGCATGAATAATCTATCTTAACAGAGCAACTTGATATTTTATTTGTATTCAACAATTTCAATCATCTGGTACAGTAAAAAAGCAAAGCATCATTTTCTTTTAACCCAAGAATAAAATGTAGTTTCTTGAAAATAACCCTACTTATAATTGATAACTTGTTGCATCATTTTTACCGATTATATTTCACTCAGCAAGTTAGAGCCAATTTTTGAAAACAAGACAATAGATTTTATGTAACATTGAATTGACGCATTCCATAATGCAAAATCATAAATGTCCTTCAAATTTCTCCACAAAGAACACATTTAATGAGTTTTGTCTGGCTTTTATCTGGTTTTGAAATTCACTTTCATTTAACACACAAATCACATGAATCATCTGAAGTCCCAATATACTTCAATCAATAGGACAACTTATTTATTTTTTTCAACTGATTGTATCAAGGTGTGCACAGCTGGATTGTGTTGCTTTACTATTATTGTTTCACATAATTCCAATCATCAGGAACACAATTTCAAATCTCTATAATAGTCTATTTCATGATTTTCTAATAAATTTTACAAATTAACACTGCTCATTATATAAAATTTACTACTAAACATTTAATATCATAAAAAATACATTATCCAGAGATTATAATAACATTATCACCATATTTTCCAATATCTCTTGGTTAGAAACCACATATTAAGATAAGTTCCCTGAAGACCTTGAGAAGTAAAGGCATACTAACCCCACCCCCTTACTGAAATAATTTTTTCACACATCAAATATAGAAGGGTATTTAATAAAATATGAAGACTGAATTTTACTATTGTCCATTGTATTATTCAGGAACAGACCTCAGTTGCATAATTTGGAATAGTAAGGAACCGGAAAAAAAAATCGCCAGTTGTCATAAAAGTTTTGTAAAAAGCGACAAGTTGCGATTCGTAATAAAGGTATTTTAAAAAGGTAAATGCTAATATTCATAAAGATTAGATGCCCTGAAGTCTTCAGTGCCCTTGACCCTTTTTCACTTTAAACGTAATAATGTATGCGTATGTAAATTGATAAAACAGTGCTATGGGCAGAGGATTTTCACTTCCAGGTTGTTTTGTTAATAAATGTTAAGGTGCATTTTGCATTCATGTGGTGAAAACTGTGATATTGAGTGTAACTTGAATTTTTAAGAGTATGAATTAACACTTTGATTCTGAGACAGTGGCAGATCTGAAGAATGGGGCCACACAGGGCACATGCCACCCCCTCCCCCCCAAAAAATATTAATAGTAATAGAAAGGGTGTCATTTTTAATTAGAAAAAATGGTAAATTTAAAGTAATAAGAACTAATGAAATCTAAATATAAAAATTTGTGGGACAACCATTGACTGGGTCATCTTTCTCTGCATACCCCTTTTATAAATACCATTTACTATAATTTCAACACCATCATATTATATTTCAATATAACTACTTTTGACCTCCCTTTAAAGGCTAATTCAGACCTATAATAGTTTCAGATGGAATGCCAAAATGTTCTAGATTTCATATGAATTACTGTTGAAATTATGCTGTGTAAATCTGACCATGAATTGTCTTAGCTCTAAGAAAAAATTAGGCTAAAAAATAAATATTTTTAGGTTTACTCCTAAAAAATGCCATTTATTTGAAAACATTTACACATAAGAATGCCTAAAATAATAATTTGAAGATCTTAATTGAAAAAAAATTCCTGGTGAAGTGTATTTCCCAGTATATGCCCTTTTCAAAATCAAAACCTGGATCTGACCCTATTCTGGTGTGCAGATAAACTTGGTTTCCTCTTCAAAATTTTTTGGAAAAAAAAAAGAAGGTATTTTTCTCAATTTAAGTTTGTTGTAAGTGACAAAAGAGAATAAGACAACAACTTGAAAGAGAATAAAGCTTCATTTTTTTATAGTATGACATTTTGCAAATGTTGAAATGTTAATATGTTTTCTATATGCAGGTATGGTGTTGAACTGGAATGTGTCTGAAAGCTTAGGATAAAATATATTTTATATTTTGTTATCGACCTCTTTCATTTCAAATGTTTAACAAGAATTTGAAAATTAAAAGATTTTGGCCCTTGTTACTCAAAGTCAATATTCTATTCCTCCTAAACGAGTTACAAAAGAAATAGGAGGATAAAACTTGTTTTGCAAAATATACAATGTTTGATAAAAAAATATAATTCAAGTTCAGTGATATCATTTGAAAAAATAATTCTTTTAATTCATTAGCCTTTTCCCCACCGAAAGTTTGATCTCCACCTTCCCCCAAAAATCTAGGTACAGCCTTGCTGAAAAGTAATTTTAGATCTTGAAAACATGGCAGAAATTGTAGATCATATTTAAGAGATTTTTGTATCATTATTCTCATCTGCATTTCTTGTCATAAAGAAGAAAATTTTAATGAAAAATATTGTCAGAAAAATGGAGAAAATAAAAATATTAAAATGATGAATGATGTTGTGCCAAGGACAAAAACCGGAACAAAAAGAAGGGCAGGAAATAAAATAGTTTGAACTCTACATAAATTCCCTCAACTGAGGTTTTCGAAACTCCTAAATTAGGATAAAGAATGTCAAGAGAAACTGGCATTATAGAGTTGTTTAATTGAGGAGGAGGAGAATAAGAAATCATCTTTGCTATTTGTCTTCAAGGTCAAGGAAGTGACTAAAGCAAGAAAGGTAACTAGAGCGAGTAAAGGAAATAACATTTCTGGGTAATTTTAAACCAAAACCATTCAGTTTTGAAGAGTGGACTACAATGATACTCAAACAACTAGAAAAGTAAAAGAGGTTGTGAAAGGAGAAAAGGAGGGAGAGAAGTTTTGCGCCAACCAATTGCCAAACTAGACAAAGAAAATGTTCAATTACCTTGAGATCAGTCAATCAAATTGTAAATATTCCGAGAGTGAAAAAGTAGTTAAACCTGTATTTAGAGACCCACTAAAAACTGAGAGCATTCTTTATTAATGCCCTTTGAAGACGAATAGTCTGAACACACCAGTATTGCACCATATACTAATATGGTTTGGCACACTGAACCGAGTCAACTTAAGAGATAAATTTGATGCTACGATTAAACAACGTAACAATAACAGAACAAGAAATGATAAGAAGTGAAAGTTACGAACAGAAGGTGAAAGAAGAAGCTGCTTTGCTACAACAAACAGTTATTAATGCTAATTCAATCCTCATGACCAATTGTTGGATATAAATGAGACACTGAGTTGCTCTGTTAGAATAGGTAATTCTTCATGTGAATGTATGAGTCTCTACATCCTGACTAACTTGATACAAAATAATTTGAGTTCTGAGTACACAACACAGAATGGAAGGTCATTTAAGAACATCAGTGGGAAAGGAACAAACATGATAAATTGAATCAGATAACCAGTTTTTTGAGTAGACCCAATAAATTATTCACCAACTCTCAACACTTCAGAGCCTTGTTACTTTTGAAGCAAATGTTGTTCAGAACTATTTACTTTCCATAGTCACGAAGGCTTTCAAATAAAGTTACAGGATCAAATGTTATACTTCAACTACTCAGTACAGTTATCTGTAAATTTTTCTAATAGCAAGTTCACATAATTTAGAAATAGTTATACACATTTTAAGGTACAGTGCTCAAATGGGAAAATAAAATTTCCCATATCCTGAAATCCTGAAAACTACATTTGGAGTTCAAGCTATTGTTTTGAAGGAAGTAACAGGATAAAAGGAAAACCAGGAAACTGCCAGTTCTAGGCCACAAACGCCAAATAAAAACTGTTTTCCATAAAATAAACACAATATAATGCTGAAAAATATTAAACAGTGTTTAAAAATTGATTCTATTTGTGTTTTACACATCAGAATAAATGAAGCATTTAAATATTCTGATATTTACTTCAATTCTACCATTATCCTCATTGGTTTTACAGGGGATTTACCCCTGAAACAATAAGATATAAATATTTCAATGAATTCAACACCTTTTCCCCAAAATATTTGATTTGAGGTTTCCATATATTTTATGACAATAACATTCAAAAAGCTCAGACACAAAAGTTGTGAAACATACTGGATGTAATTACTTCTGATATAACATTTTATAACCAATACACCAACAAAAACCACTGCAACTTATAAAGGAACACACAAAAACTACTTCTGTTGCTCCCACTTAGGTATGGCCATCTACTTAAGTAGTAACATTCAACTCTGCTTGAAATCACAGCCACCTGCGTAAAAAATAGTAACTTTATATAAACAGTTAAAAAATATACAGTATGCAGGCAAATTAGCATGAAACAGAAAGTAAGAGACGCCTTCATTCACAACGCAACACAAAAACATTTTTGAGACAAGTCAAATTAAGGTAAGATTAGATATGTTATCACAGTACAATCAAAGACTTCTTTTTATAAATACTGTAGTATAATTAGTGCTGTTACAGTATTGAAATTTGGACTGCTCATGAAGGATTCTTTAATAACCAAATATACACAATTCAGGAGATTACACATATTGTAATCATAGTCTTGTTAATAATAGAGATAAGCTCCAAACACATGTTACAACAAGCCTACAGAGATGAGCACTAACACATAAGGAATTTATGCGGAGCATATTTAACTAGACTTTGATACTGACAGTACATTAAAATTACATATACCAATGTATAATTCAATGTTACATAAAATACAAAGAACTACCAAGAAGAATACTATATAGAAACCATACAATCAAAACAACAATACTAAAGCATTGGTTTTTATTAATACAGCAGAAAAACTCTACAAAACCAAGAATTGAAATAAGTGTGTTTTAGGAAATTCCTAACAAATTCAACGTGAAAAATTAATTAAAGGAATAATTTCTCTCACTGCTGGTAAGGCAAAATCAGCATTTTGGGCATCCAAACAAACATGTGAATCTTCCTTGGAAGGTATGAGAGGGTCCATTATAAAATACTGAAATAAATTTAGTATGTGAAGGAGGTCGATTATTATCCAGCACTAGGACAGCAAAAAGCTGCCAAATATCTATTGGGGTGGTTTTAACTCTGCTCTCAATAGTGACAAAAATTTTTTTAGACACAATTTGGACAATCATGCCTAAAAATTGAAATTTCTTCTAACACTGCTTTCATAGGATAAGAGTTGAGCCCAATAAATTACTTTCAACCTCTTACACTCACTTAAACTAATGCTTCCTCATTGAAGACAAGTTTTCCATGAATATTTTTATTAAAGTGTCACATTTTCCATTACAGATGTTATCATTATTTAGGCATTCTAAATGGAGGGGAAAAAAAAAAAAAAAAAAATAAGTAAAGCAAGTATAAGCACAAAGGGTAACGATAAGAAAAACTAGCATTTCTTAAAAGCTTGAAAATTTGTAGGAAAGAAAAAAAAGGTCTCATGAACAAGTAAAAAATTGATTGACCAAAATAACCCCCAAAATTCATTAATTTAATAATATTATGAATTCCCCGCATATGCCTCAAACATAAAACATCTCTAAATCCTTAACTTTATCTAGGTTCATATTCCCTACCTCGTTACATTCCAAATAGTTGCCACATCCAGGCAAAGAAGCTGAAAGTAATAAAAATCCCTTTGATTTATTTTGTAAATTTCCTCAAGTTTTCTCAATTTTCTCAAACTCCCTAACAACACAGGTAGTCACAACTCATTTGGTACCTTTTGGTAGGATTTTCTTACAATTAACAAGAATAAATAATTATAAACTTTATTGTCAACAAAGCAGTTACAAACTGCGTATGACTATGTGGAGGACAATAAACTAATTTACTCGCCGGAAGCAAGCAAGGGACCATCCCATCAATTTTGATCAAGGGCCCTAAGGCAAAGGCGGATTTAACATTTCAACACTAATGATAAAAAAACTATAATGATTTACTCCTAATGATAAAAAAACAGTTTGACACGTGTTATAGTATTAACAAATACCAACAAATATTGTATTTCATAAAATATAGAAAAGTCATTTCACAAGTAAGTATTATTATCAAGCTATAAATCATTCAGAAAGTATTGTTGATAATTCATAACTATTAAATAATACAAAATTCACTAATAATTATATCAATTATTATTATATTAGATTTGATTATGTTCAGAATGACAATGCCATAAAATGTCTGAAGAAAATGACAGTTAACAATTTAGAGAGTTTAGACCACACCAGCACTGAAAAAATAAAATAAAAAATAAATGAGGAAGAAGACTATGACAATAACTCATAATATCACTTCCTACATTTTCTCTGACTTTTTCAGTAAATTTTTGATAGATTTTGGGAACAAACCTATTAAGCACACCTGATACTGGTAAAATTTAAATATCACTCTGTTAAGAATGTGTAGTTTGTCTTCATGAACAAAGATGAAATTTTATCTTTTTCCTTCAAAATATATTTATGCATATTATATAAAAAAAACACCTTCACCAAGACAACTAATGATTGATTTTTATCTAGATTCTTTCTTTCGAGTAACATATAGCTCTGCATATAACACTGTGTGTAAAGTTTTGACTTAGTTTTAGATGGTGACCAGCATTGATGCCCCCAATGCCTTAGCTGATCAATCTGATGCCTATACCTTTAGCAGGCCATTTGTCGAGACATCAGATGCATTGTTTTGCATGTCAATTTCTGGCCATCAATTATGTGATGAAGAGAAAGCAAAAGAATTCATGCTGGGCACTGTTCCGAGGACAAATTCTATTATGTGACCTCCCACAACAGCTGAACCACAAGTGAAAGTTATTAAGGGAACTAATCATGTAAAATTTCCAGTAAATTACCACCGAGCAACACACACAATAGGAATGATCCTTCGGAAATCATGAGGATTTGAGATTTATGTCATTCACTTTCACTTAATTAAATGATCCAATAAAAATTAGGACTGTCTTACTGAATTACTTATCAAATACAAATGTGAATGATGCTGGAAAGAAATGCTTTTAAACTGAATTCAGATTTGGACTTATTTAGCTTCTCCATTAGTAATACTGTAATTTAGTCTCTTATTGCACAAAATACTTTTATATCTGTTCACACACATTACTTTAAATTGATATACACATTTCCACTTTAACTTGCTGATTCAAACATATTTTTCAAGCATAAATTTAAAAAGCTCATAAGTATAAGTATAAACAATTTAAAAGAATTCATGGCCTGGAAATATTGCACAGGGGAACAATTTATTTTCTCATTCGTCACATTTTTCAATAGTTTCCAACTATTTTCAATGGGGATTTCAAACATGTTTTCAGCTTTTCTCTGCATGCTACAGTATGCTAGATATTATGCCATTCAAAATTGTAGTTTTTTGCTTAAACCGGTGAGTCATGACTCACAGGTTGCTTGAAATATTAAAATTTATCTTCGTATTGCTACCGCAGCTGTTAAATCAACTGAAATTGAACTAGTGACACTTCCATTAACACTCTTCTTAATAGCATATACTTTTTACTCCCATAAATTTTATTTTATGTTAACTAACTTCACAAAAGCAGATAAATTCCAAGACCTCACGAGAGTGCTATACAGATGCTTCACTGAATTTAGTTTGTGATACGAGACTCCCCACAAAAGTAGTCATTAAGCTGTAAGAAAAGCATTTATGGCAACCCTCAGTGAAAGTATCATATTTCAGACAGCCGGAAAAGTTATTTTAGGACTTTCTTTCCTAGGACAATACATTTTCCTTCCACAATATCCCAGGTTTTCTCACTAAATTAGGAATAGTCTCTTAAAGCCCAATTGAATGGCGGCTACTTCTTGATAAGCTCCAAGTAATGGAAGTAAAAGACTTCAATGTGTTTTTCCCCCTCAACAGGAATTCTTTTGGATCTATTCCAGTTGGTCACTCAATGCATTTGAGAGAAGACTGTAATGACATTAAATTAATGATTGAATCACTCAAATATCATGAGCATCACTGTACAATACAAGTATAACAGCGAATGGTTCACTTCCTATTTGGACAACAGAAAAGCTTTACAGTGTCCATGTTTTCCATGCATGTGTGTCTGGAAACCACCTGACACAGAACACGTGGTCTATCATTAAAACTCTGGAATGCCAAAATCACTTTTCCTCTGCTCCACATCAAGTTGGACCTAATGAAGTTTGTCCAAGCATTGTATTGTGATGGTAATACTTTTCAACATATGGTTTCTGCTTTCTCAAGCTTGTCGTTAGAAAAAATCAAAGCGAATGTGAACAATGGCCCTCTATTTTGAATCTTTCCATGTGACATTGATTTTGTAAAGAAGGTAAATGACCAAGAAAAGGAAGCATGTCTATCTTGTAGAAGTTAGAAACAAATTTCTTGGCAACAAAACACTATGAAGTTCCAATTAGCAAAGTTATTGGCTGCCCATGCCCTTGAATGCAACAAGGATTTAAAAGTATATTTTCTAGTTAGTCACCTCAATAAATTCCCCCAAAACCTTGGGGATGTAAGTGAGGAACAAGAGCACTTCTATTGGGACATGACGGTGATGGAACAGGGTTATCAGGGGTGATGGGAGAAGAATATGATGGCAGACTACTTATGGGACATAAAACAAGATCCCCCTGAGCAATTACACAAATATAAAACATACCAATGCAACTTCCTGTCTGAATAGAATCCATGTGAACATTGTAAACCATCCATACTGAATTACTCATTTTACTTGTGGTATCTTCACATTCCTTTTGTGTTATACTGAATAAGTATATTTTAATATGCAAAGTAACTGTAGACTAATTTGACCAGCAAAAACAAACCTAAAAAGTGTTCCCACTGTTATTAATATTAACAGACAAAAATTGCTATAATCCGTGTTTGAGGACTTAATTGGATTGTCTCATCATCATTCAAGTCCATAGTTTTATTAAAAAAACAGATTGTCCATGAAAATTTGCCACTTTCTACAATCACTAGCTGATGCCCTTAATTCACTCCAACTCCTCCTCCAAGGGTAAAGCTCTGCCATGTAGTTTTGGAATGACCTCTCTTCCAGCAACCCTGTGGGTTCCACTGTTAAGCTACTTTGCCAGGTTCAGTCTTTTTTCCTAAGCTATAAGCCTAGCTATCTGAACTTCCTCTCACTCATCTCAAAGATTTTATTTTTCTGACCTGTCTTTCTCCAAAGTCTCATGTTTATGATTCTATTCAGCCACTACACACCCCAGCATCAGTTGACAAAAACTTGCAATTTACACAGAACTTGTTTTCACTTAACCATACAGCAATGACAGAGGTATTGACGATCTTTATATAATTTACGTTCATATTTTTTATCTTGAGTTATCAAATATATTGTACAACCTTTACATAGTCTATTCACAATATTGATTATTATAAATTCATACATACACAATGTTTTAATACCAGCTGCATACACAGCTTCTAGCATTTCCTTCTCTTCCCTTGGTGTGTCCGTCATTTCCCCAACACAATCCTGTTGAATGTACATCACACACCAAATCAAACCTCAATTTTTGTGAAGAACAAACAAGTTCCATTTCAATGATGCAAATTTGAGAAGTTTTACAACAAAACTAAAAGAATCTCAAGTCAGCCTATTCAAGTCAGTCTGTTTTTTATTCCCAACATGATAAAAGTTAACAAAAATAATTCTATAGGACTTAACATGAAAATAAAAATCTGAATTTGCAGAAGAATCCTATTCCAGAGAGGAGTATCTTCACTTACCTCAATTCCAACATAATTTCACTTGCTCCTCTTTGCTTCAGAATCCTTCCAAAAAGTAACTAAAATAACAAATTGTCAGAGAAAATTACCTAATGGAATAAAGGGTTGAATTTTTCTAACATACACAAATGAACTATCTCATTTCTTGCATCTGTTTCAAAACATTAGAAAAATCTAATGAAGAAAATGTTTTGCAGGTGTGTTAAGAGAAGTGGATTTTAAACTTTCAGCAAGGGATGAAACAACATAAAACTAACTTTTATACACTTTTTTGTGTTCAAAACTTGATTCATTTTAATTCTCAACACTTCAACAAGTGATTTAATCTGAGCAATACAACTATAATTGGGGGGGGGAAATGGATCATCCTTCTCCATCACTGTTCATGTTGGTAATACATTTTTGTACCTCCCTGATGTTTCCAGTTTGAGAATTAATTTCTAAACTAATAATTTGATAATAAAAAGAATGTTAATAATGCTTCATATAAGCAGAGGAAATACAGAGGCTACTTCAAGAATGTGTAAAATTCTGAATTGAAGAGTTCTGAATTCACAAAAAAAAATAATTAGAAATTACGTTTAATCCATTTTCCAAAATAAGGGAAATCCTCACATTTATTATTTAGAACTTTATAATGAGCTATGTTTTAAAGAACTCTTAACATCAAATTACAACAAAGAAAAAGTAAAAACAAAGCTTGAAGCAAGCAGAAAAAATACTACTGTTTTAGATTACAAATACTACTGATTGAGTTTTACAAATACTACTGATTCCGTTTTAGAAATACTACTGATATAGAACTAGTTTTTGGAATAGTAAAATTCATAATCATCGTAGCACAGGGTTGTCACATGGTATAATATCCTCGAAGACCATTTCAAATAGGCTCATGATCTGCTGAAAATTAAAGGTGGAGAGAGATGTAGAGGGATGAATGGAAGAACTTAATTAGAGAAATTGAGGGGCAGGAAAAGCATTTGGGCTGTGAAAATCAACGTGATCAGTTTCCGTACACTAGGTACTGGTTACCATTTTCAGAAAAACTTGCAAGTCATTCTCTTAAGTTATCAATTACTCACTTCTTTTTTATTAAGGATATATTTTCATGGTGTATCCAATAGGGTTAATAATATTATTTTGTAAGATGACTTAAGGGTTACATACAGCTTCTACTGTGTGTATTTAGTGCTACTGATGTAATTTTTCATCACATTGCTATGGGGTTGAAGAACAGGTGGATCCAACATTGGAGGGTTGAGTAGGATGCAGTGATGAATGTATCTGGGAAGGATAATGTAGGATATCTATGAACTAGGTTTCACCATGAACTATTGTCACAATTTACTGAGCCATGCACAGTAGGTGTAATTATTTTAATATGCCTGTTCAATGAATTCTATATTGTATTTACTGTCAAGAGTGAATTCAGGATACTTGTCTCCCTTAAGAAAAATAAGGTTCGGTGAAAATATACTGAGAAGTGGATGTGTCAAGACTCGTAGCCCTTAACCCATTAAGGATAAATGAATAATTATTTATAAATAACTTTCCTGTTGACTGTAATATAAACGGTGGCACCTAATAATCATATTTTATTTTGGGTTTCATACGTTTAGCACTGGTGAAATGTGGACATTTGACAACGAAAACATGTTATATTTTAAAGCTCACATAGCTTAAACACAATCCATTACAACACGATACATAGAAGCAATGATATAAATCTCAAAATTTCAAGTGATTTATCACATGATACATGTATAAATCCAAATTACAGTGCCCAAGTTAACTCACAAGTTCCATTTAGAAAAGTTTTAGAAATTCAGTTTTTTTCTTCACAGGATACAATTGAAATAATCCCCATTAAAGATGTACTCTACAATGAATATGAACATGACCTAAAACAAATCTAAATGTTGAACAACATGTGAATGTATATACCATGGAATCAGGGGAAAAAACATACATAAATTATATTTTCATGATGGACATGAAACAGAAAAAAAATATGTACAGACAACAGATTTGTAAAAACCAGAAGTTGACTACTTTGTTAAGATTTTTAACACATCAAACACTTGACTTGGAAACTACATTTATTATCTTAGACACACGTTGAATTTAACATTTTTCTATTTAAGAAAGAACATAAAGTACTACATTCATTTGTTTGAAGATATTGTTTACTTAACAACAGGCCCAAATGTTTAAAAAAAACTCAACCTTTACAATTAATTTATCAAGTACAACAACAATTATGTCCACTCAAAAGGTGAAAAGAACTAAAAAATAAAATAAAAACAAAAAATTCCAAAATATATTACAATATATATCATTTCAATAATTATTCAAGTCATCAGTCTCGTATGTGAAACTTTGAGAGTTTAGAGGTTGCTACTTTATTCAAGCAAGGTTCACTATCTAAAATCCCAACTAACCATCAATGCAACAATAATATTATTTATATAATTTGTTCTTCAGTTTTCTTTCCAGCTCTTTATAACAGTTTGAGAAGTCTCTTATCCTATTACTATGATTAAATAAGACATTACATAATACTTATCAAGTTGGATCAATTATGTACAGAAGGAAATATTTCACAGAATGTTAGTAGTAGTCCACTTCAAAATTCGTTGAAAATAAATTTTAAAAGAAGATAACAGATTTATTTTATATAGAAAACATTTATTAAAATTTTAAAGAAGAAGCGACAACATCCTTTGGCTACAAATGAAACATAACACACACCTCATGATTCAAATTAAGGTCAAAAACCTTCTTAAACTTCTTGCATTAACCCTTAGACTGCTATAAACCATAAAAGAGGTTGTGAATTTCTTAATGAACATAAGAAAACGGATAACCTTTTGTGTGCACTGCACATCATGCAATTTGCATTAGGTTTGGGAATCTTCATACATTGTTCTCCTCACCTGTGACAAAAACTGACCACCATAACAGCTGTTAAGCCATTTTTAAAAAGCTGCAAGTTATCTAAGTAAATGTTAATTTATAGTGATAATTATGAGAGATGGCTTGGTCCATTCCTCTCTTTTACAAAGGAGAACCTGAGAGACTGCATGCAAGTAAATCAAAGTTATACACCAAGAGAGGAAGTGGCCCACTGCAGATAAGTTGTTATTACACACTTTGGTAATGTAGTTACACCTAACAGTTGATAATTCAGCAGTCAAAGGATTAAAGTGAATTTTAACAATGATTCATAAACTCAAAGACATACTTTTCAAATACACATACCTAATTGAGATGAAACCCTTTTTCCCTAGTGGCAGCTAAAAGCCGTTCTCTTAATAACTCTTCTGTAGGGTAGTCAGGAAGTTTGAGGTAGTGCACACAGGTATTCACAGATGGATAACTTCCTTCTCCTGCATCAACTTTCCTCACAACAGTAAGTCTTGGGTAAAGATTCGCTAGTCCTCCAGGTGGTAAAGAACTACAGCCAGTAGTAAACTGCAGAAAGGCTTTACGTTCCTCAGCAGACATCCCCACCAGAACACTCACAAAACGTTGGAAACCAGGACTGTAAGGAAGCATAAATAAAAATGTACATAAAATACAGTGTTTTTATTGGAAAGATTCCATGGAGAATATAATGAGTGAAATACATTCTGGAAACACACGTGGCATAGGTATTTCTAATAAACAAGCAAAATGGTAGTGAAGAGTTCCTTACTAGTGAAGGGATATCAGGGAGTATCTTAAAACAACAAGGAAGTGAACAGAGTATTTTAATGACATTTTTGCTTAAGGAGAAAATGTTCATTTTTTTAACCACAGAGGCGGAGTTGAACAAATATACTCTATATAATGTTGTATTTGGTTCAATATAAACTGAGAAAGAAATGTGCACAATAGTGGTATAATCGAAAATATATTTCAAAGCACACAAATGTAACACATGATGTAGTAGTCAGGGATGCAAGGTTGGCAATATGGAAGAAAGGAAAAAGACGATGCTGTTTGCTTGGTATATGTGAGTTTACATGGTAATTATGATCATAAGCTTTTTTTGTCTTTTCGTGTGAAATTAACTTTTTTTGAAAATAAGTACTCTTGCTTTTCATCCTAACAATAAAACATAACATATTTGGAAAATAGTGACACAAAGATACAGTCAACTGTTCCTCATATTCTAAAGAATCTAAATATCAGAACTTAATTTATTTCTTGTATATATAAATTTTCTGGAACCCAATTCACAAATGTCTGAAAAGATCTCAGGAAAGTATTTTAATTGCCTGTGAAAACAATTCTCATAATATTGATACATATATTCTGTGCTAAAAAATGGTCAACCTGGAAAGTTTTGGAGAAGTAGTGATTTTTCACTCCTCGATGGTTTTGAGGGTGATGATAATGAACTTCAACTTTGTCCCCTTGAGAAAGTTTGGCAAAAAATAGAGGAAAAGTTTCAAAATATTGTGTTCTGTTTTAGATTTTGATTTTTTTACATGAAAACTGTGCGCTATACGAAGAAAATCTCTCTTTGTATAAGTAAACTAGACAAAATTTACTACAACTTCCACCTTAGATGAAGGGCAAGTCCGGTAGAGTGCATTAATTTATACTCCAACATTTTGGAAATTTTAGACTGAAAGTTGTAGAAAAAATCTGAAACTTTGCTCCTTCATGTGTTTTAAGAAGCTGATTACAATTTTTGATTTTTCCACTTCAAAACATTTCAGGAAGTATGAAAAACATAAGAAAAATCATGTCTTTATTTAGATTTTTGTTTTGTTTTGCAGGAAAAACACATTTTAAAGGAAAATACTAATTACAGCAAGAAACTAGAGGAAATTCCCCATAATCAATTTCTGAGTGTTTCTTGTCAGGTAAATAATCTACCCATTTCAGGAGCCAAGTTTCAGATATTATATTTTACACAACTTTCCGACAAAAATTTCCAAAATGCTCGAGTATAAATTCAATGATCACTACCGGACTGTAGTATATTTCGTATAGTTTACTTTTCGAATGAGAGATTTTCTTCCTAGAGTGCACTGTTTTTATGTAATTAATCAACCCCTTTGGTGGCTCAGGTGTTAGCATTCTTGCTCATCGCCAAGTCATCCAGAGTTCAATTCCTGGTGGGGCCAAAATTTTTTTTTTGTAGCTTTCCATAGTAATGTCCCAGTTCATACAGCTGTGATTACTGAAAGTGAACCCTCCTTCTATCCACCTCCTACTGCTCCTAGTATCAATAATTCTACCTATTACTAGCTACTCCTACTAACCCCTCCACATGGGCCAAGTTGTTGGTAAACCCAGCTAACCGGTCCTACTAACAAGAGCCCTACCACCCACCTCCTACCTCCTATTGCCCCATGTAGATAAGCTTCAATAGCACACTACACTTCCCATTTACAAATACTACAATGGAATGTAATAAATCAAAAACCAAAACAAGGTGTGATTTTTTTTATTTTAAATTTTTTAAATATAGTTCCCAAACTTTCTCGAGGGGACAAAGTTGAAATTTGCAATCAGCACCTCAAAACCATACAGAAGCACAAAATCACTACTACTACAAAATATTCTGGGTAAAAATATTGTTAAGTATAAAAAGTAATAATAATATTGTAATATTGTTAAGTATTACTAACAATAATACTAATATTGTTAGTAATACATATTATTAATAATAACAATAGTATTAATATTATACTATTAGTATACTACTAACAGTAATATTGTGAAGTATAAACAGAAGGATGAGAAGTGTATTGTTAAGAAAAATGAAGCTAAAGATAGCCAAAAATTTCTGTCCATGGGGTCATGATCTTATACATCGAGGTAATTTTTGTTTGAACGTTTGACTTCTATAAATATCCATACCATTTGATGGATAAAATGAAGCTTTGCAAAACTGTATGAAACAGCCTAGAATAAAATAATGTACAGTATTTTAAATTTTTACTCTTCACTCACAAATGGACGTTCACACTTTTTCATTAAGCCTTAAGATCTTCCATCACTACATGAAGAAAACAAAATGGGCAAGGTCACCAGAAATATGGCGAACACAACACAGAAATATATTACAAATATTCCATGCATGTTTATGAGCAAATAGCCATAAAACAAGGACAAATAATAGACCCAAAGATTGTAGCCACAAGTTGCTGATGAGGAAGACACTGAAATGTATTAAGTTCATCTTTATTGCTCTGTCTACAAAATGTTTATGAAATGTTAAGTCTTCATTCTTCTCTATAATTATATTTTTATAAAAGGGACAAGTTATCAAATTTTATTGTTCGGTAAATTCTGTTTTCGGTAATAAGCCTTGTAAAGACTATGAAAGAGTTGCAAATGAAAATAAAATACTAACATAACATACGTAATACTATTACATCAAATTTGAGATTTTGATAATTATTACTGCGTGTAACTTATCATTCATTTCGCTTCTGAAGTCCTCGACTTTTATTGTACACAAGTTGTAAAAAAAGTTGTTCACTCTTTGGTACATAAAATACATAAATATTTATATTGAAAAATGTACAAATATAATCCTCAATGGAAAAGAGTCAATAAAAGAGCTATTCCACGATTGTAGGAGTGGCTGGAGGGGCAGGGTTAAGTAAGGAGGAGTGGGGATGCACACCAAGGTCTTCAGCACAGATGACTATATCCTTAATATATTTTACCCTCGAATGTGATGTATAGAGATGGGTATCCCCAATAATGAAAGAGATCTCCACTAAGAGAGGCGAGACAAGAAAATAAAAATTTCACATAATGTTAACTTTGTTAAAGATGTGGAATTAAAACTACATAAATAAATAATCATATTTTACACTCTTTCATTTACTTGAAAGTAAAACATCCACATATCTAGAACTTTTTTTTAAAAGATACTTTAATTCAAAACACATACAAACAAAAACCAAGGTGATATAATTAGTTCACGAGAAGTAGTGGTAATTAGAACAATCACATTTCACTTCAATACACCCTTTTATAATAAGAATTTAATTTAATTCCTTTCTTTGCGAGTTCCTTGAATGTCAAGTGTAACTTCAAATTCCCATTCTTAATAGTTTTATCTCTTCTTTGACGAGTAAGTCAGTACAAAACATACTGTTTGTAAGTACATATTTCAAAGAGAGAATTCAGAGAAGATGGATTAAAGAAGTATCGGTCAATCATAGAAATAAAATATGCTTAAAACAAAACATTTATTATTATTGTGTACTCCGAGGTTTACAAAATTCCTTTCAACAAAATAAAAAAAATAAAAACAGTACACCACCAAAATTTTATTACTTCAATTTCCCTTATATAATACTATTGGAAATCCCAGAGTAAGCTTTAGCTAGTGAGCATATCCCCGAGTGGCAGATTGGGGAACAAGCTTCAGAGCTGTGAATAAGGGGAAACCTGAATAAGCAGTTCTGGAGAGAGACTGCAGGATCTGCGAGTGTGTGAGGGTAACCTATGTCAGTGAAACATTAATAAGTACCACATGAGCTCAGTGAAGATTCTGTGACAGGGCAAGTAGGCACTGCCCCAAAAGTGCACAAGGCAGCAGGGCCCACAAAGGCTAAAGGAGGCAAAACACAAGATTGAAAACTGAGTGTGTGTATGTGTGAAGAAACCAAATCTTTTAAGTGAAACATCTTGAAAATATCTCCCGATTGGGGATTGCTTTAGGGGTGGCTGCTCTTCAGCAAAAAAACACCAGTCATGAATCTTCAAGGTTTGTCTTAGAATAGTACAGTTACCATATTATCACGATGAAGAATAATATGGTAACTGAAAATGGATGTAGAGTTTGGAACATGGACAGTTAAGACAATATGGAAAGAAGTGAGACTAGGTGTTCTCTTGAATCTGAAAGAATATAATGTAAAAATGGCAGTAATACAGGAAACACAATGGAATGGTAATGAAACATCTGGTACTGAAGATGACATTATCTTTGGCAGCTGTAAGAAAGAAGGTACAACTGAAAGGGGTGGGGCATTTATATTTGATCATAGAATGGTTGGAGATATAATTAAATTTGAAGCTGTCAGTGAAAAAACATAATTTAAACTAGTCTTGAACATCTCAGTGGTAAAACGGATCATTCCTTCAGTGAGATTGACTGCTTATTATACAACAAGTGAAGAGCCACATATATTCAACACGTCTGCATCTGAAAAGGAGTGAATTGTGTTACGAATTTCATACCTTGTCAAGACAACAGTAAGATGTATTTTGAAGGCTGAGAACCAAATATCCTGATGCAAGAAAATAGGAAAACTGAAGGAACTGAACTCCAAAAAGGACTTTAATGCATTGGGGAAGGAATTGGAACAGAACAGTCAAAACATTGACAGAGGAGAGAGCACAGGAACAGTGGGAAATTATCAACGAAAGCATAACTAACGCAGCTAACAAACAATAGGTTACCAACAGAAGAAAGAAATGAATGAATGGTTCGATCAAGAATGTGAGACATTGGTTGAGAAGGTGAATTGGATAAATGGAGAATATCTACCTGAATATAGTTCTCCATTTTTTCCCATAGAAATCACCCAAATATGTCAGGGATATTTGGAGTTTAGAATAGGAAAATTGTTCATTCAAAGTTTTGTGAGTGAAGATGAGGTTAACGAACAAAAGCAGAATATGTAACATTACACAAAGCCAATAGAAGTAACTTTTATGCAAAGAAAACTGTTGATATAAAACAAAATAGTGAATAATACCGATCTATGATCGATGATGGGGTAATCTGATGCTCATTCAAAGAGCAAACCGAACTGGTTATGTCGTCTAGGGATGACTGATAGTAGTCATCATCATGCAGACTGTGACACAATTCTGCTGAGAAACGGGGATCTTCTTCAACACAACGAAAGTTGGGTTATCAAAGATGCTTCAACACTCACCTCAAACTGCGAGTTTCAAATTATATTCAAACACATGGAAATAAAGCAGTGGCATGAAAATTCAAAGTAGAGCCGAAGTCCATTCATCTGTATCAGGAGACTTGAGTGGGCTGGACATGTGATGAGAAAGGGAAAAGAAAGAACCCCAACATGTTAGCAGGAAGATTCAAAGGACTGAGAAAAAGAGGGCATCCAAGAGCAGCTAGATGGGATGATATATGGGACACTGCATCATTAATGGGAATAAGAGGATGGAAGAGGATAGTAGACCAGAGAGAAGAATGTAAGGGAAAGGTGAGGAGGTCAAATTTTAAGAGCAGGCTGAAGTGCTGTAGGATAATTAAGATGATTGGAAATGTTGAAAATTATACATCATAAATATTACAATATTACATTAGTTCCTCCTGTCAATTTAATGTGAATTTCTTCTTACAAACACATCTTATTAGTAATTTTGAATGTAAACAGTAAAACTTTTATCTCTACTCTTTTAATGTTTCAAGAAGATTTGATTTTTTATGAAGAGTTTTACATTACAATTCAGATTTTGTCACCAATATACAAATGATAAGGAGGTACCACAAAGGAAACAATAAACCTCGTTATGATAGTGACACTTAGACATATTAATTGGTCATTCTAACACAGGGTCCACTCATTTCAAACATCTAAACTCATAATTCAACAACTTACCTATCACGTGTGTATCCTAATTTGGGTTCAGTGTAGTTCAGGAGATCTTCTCTAGTCCAACGTGGATTCTGGTCACCACACAACATGACTCGCACTTCTTGAGGACTAAAAGCTCTTAGCTTGTCTATAGGAAACACACGGCAAAAGCCAGTTTGGAAAGCTTCCATTTGTCTCGCAATTCCCTTTTCCAAACAAAAATCTATGGTTAAATCTACATAATCTTCTACGTTTTCTAAAGTTACTTCAATATCGGCACCACCAGGAGTCAGTTCAGCTGCTGTGAAACCAAACACTCGAGATGATGGGAGATAAGCAAATGTAATGGCTAGATCCTCAAGTCGTACAATTGGTCCATCTAATGATGGAATTAAAGCTAAGTTTTGAATTTGATGAGCACGAGCTTCAACAGACAAGGTATTATCTTGTGCAATACGAGCTTTCCGCATAGAGAGCTCTTGAAGTTGATGCAGGAATTTTCCTCGTACTGAATCAACTTCCGAAAGGTCTTCTTCATCCAGGATTCCACTAAACCTAGAAAGAAAATTACAAATAAATATTAAAAAATTATATACGAGACTAAATTAATATAATCAAGAGAACTAACCAGAGCATATAATAAATATGCTCTGGTTAGTTCAATTACAGCTCAGACACTGACTTGCTGATGACTTGCTGGCTAGTATCGTGCAATACTTTACTGGTCAGCTTTCTGCTGCCTCTGCGTCAGCATTAAGAATCTAATAGAGTGTGCTACTTATGCATGCTGGTGATGATTGTGAAACAAATGAAGCGCTGAACAATAATCAGATCACTGCTGCTGTATCCCACATGAAAGTCAAGAATGCTTTGTATGTTACTCCTCAGTTCATCGAACTGAACTCTATTTCTACATTATGGATCCTCTACACCTGTGAATCAAGAACTGGAGGAACACTGCAGCTAAGTCTAGACAGCTGTCTGAGAAACAAACCATTGTAGACTTTTTCACCAATATGACATGAATAATTTCACTAACAACATCTATTGCGGCTTTGCCAAGAGTTTGAAAAAAGCAATGGAAGCAATATAGGCTAGTTTTTCCTCTCTGCCTATAGTGAAATTCTTGGAAACAATAAAAATTATACATTACAACTAAAGAAGAAAAAGAATAATGACACATTAGAACTTAACCAAATGTGTAGTTAGTTCCTGACATGATGAAGCAAACTCAGAAGACAGATTCTCTAGAAGAGATGAAGAAAATGTTCCATGAACCGTAATGATTATAAATTAGTTGAGAATTGATCCGAAATGGCACACAAATATGCTGCACTGCTCTAATGATAAGTTCCTAATTACATTTTACATGTGTGTCTGAAAACAAAGGAGAATGTTTGTGGTCAGTGACTATTCACTACCAGCTATAAGCTGTGCAACATAAATCCCGCTCTCGCACGGCAGCACCTAGTCAATCAACAAACTATGCCTGGGTCTGCTAATGGAGTGAGATGGTCGCACTTTCCATTAAAATGGCTTCACCGTCCCTTCGAAGAACACTACCCTTTGTTGTACTTCAGTGGTCAGTGGGAAAATCTGGAAGGTGTTTGTTGGATTTGTTGACCCTTTGCTTTGAGTGACAAATGTTTCTAAAAAGTTTTTGTTTCCCTCCTCTTTCACCCCCACACCCTCACTTTCGGCAGCAGCCAGAGTGGGAAATAAGTTGCATGGGATATATAGTATAGTACAGTTAGCCCAATAAATGATCAAACCCAAACATTTCAAGAGAAAAGTTCTAACCTACACCAAATTGTTCTATACCTTCCTCTTAGTTAGTGTGAAAAAGTAGCACCAAATGACAATTATAATATGGCTCGCGACAGCGAGCCATGAACAATTATAAACAACTGTTCGGTTACAGTCGGCAACGTTAGGTTTGTTAGACCTGGCGATTCCGTTTAAAAAAATCTGTTGTAAGTGTGAAGATGGAGGCGATGGAGGAGGTAGCAACACTCGCAGAAGGATGTACGAAGAAAAAGGATTCTTATTCTTTGTATATCCTTCCGCGAGTGTTGCTACCTGCCATATTATAATTATCAAACCCTAACATACTAACATAAATGGTGGCGGAGAGAAGAAAATAGTGCGGAACAATATTTCTTTATAACTATCGTAAATATGAAAAGTGAAGAATACGGCTTATATTTTCGGAACCGCAATAATATTTGTAGTATTATGACATTAATTATTTTTTCAAACCCTTGATAATTATAATATGGCAGGTAGCAGCACTCTCAGAAGGATATACGAAGAATAAGAATCCTTTTTCTTCGTATATCCTTCTGCGAATGTTGCTACCTCCTCCATCGCCTCCATCTTCACACTTACAACAGATTTTTTAAAAATGGAATCACCAGGTCTAACAAACCTAACGTTGCCGACTGTGACCGAACAATTGTTTATAATTGTTCATGGCTCGCTGTCGCGAGCCATATTATAATTGTCATTCCCTAACATACTAACAAACAGTGGCGGAGAGAAGAAAATAGTGAAGAACAATATTTCTTCATAACTATCGTAAATATGAGAAGTGAAGAATACGGCTTATATTTTCGGAACCGCAATAATATTTGTAGTATTATGACATTAATTATTTTTTCGAACCCTTGTTAGACCAACTCCTTAAGTTGGTCCAAACTTAAAAACTAAAATAACAAAAATGTGACTTAATACTAAAATTACAAATATAAAACATGTTTATATAATACATTGATAGTGGATACTTATACTATCAGATATTTTCTTCTATGAATTAGAAATTAATTAGTTTTTGTGTATTTTTCACCATGATCCATTGTTTTTAGACTCGTATCAAGTATGTTAAAAATTTTCATTGCCATGATTTCACTACTTTTTAATTTGAAAGATTTGTTTACTTTTGGTAGAACTAATTTAAAGGGCTCTAATGACCTTGATGAGCCCTAAAGCACCACAAGAAAAACTAATTTATTTCTTGTATTTTTACTGGATTCTTTAAATTTTGTTGTCAAGTTGGGATAATTTTGAAGAATTGTCTCCAGAATAAAACATTCTTTGAGTGATAAAGGTGATTTTATGTATTCTGATTTTTTACAAATAATTTTTACAAGTCTATTCTGAACTCTCTGCAAACATGACAAAGTATTATTATATGCTCCTCCTAAAGCAGTGATGCCATAAGTTCCAATGCTATGGAAAAAAGCATAGTATATGGTCATGAGTGAACAGACATTCATAAATTTTGACATTTTGTATATTAGATGAATTAAGCACTTCGATTTTTTAATTATGCTTTCAACACAGATATTCCACTTTACTATCTATTAACAAACCTAAATATTTAAAATGTTCAACTCTCTGTAGAGATTGGTTATTAATAGATATATTTATAATATTCGGAACACTATCAAGGTAAGATCCAAAAGTTATATAGACTTTCTGTACATTAAGTGATAGTTCATTTAATCTTAGCCATTTGTGTACAATATTTAGATATCTATTCATTTTAACTCTCGCTAATTCCCAAGATGCAGCAGTAACTAAAATGACTATGTCATCAGCATAAGAAGTAATAGAGTTTTCTGGTAATATATTTAAAAGATCATTAATATAGATTATGAATAAAAGTGGACCAATGTAGATTAATTTGGATACCACAACATTTTGGTTAGGTCTCCTAGTTTTTGAGAGGTTTGTGAAAAACTGTTTGAAAAGATGTTTTCACCCTTTTTACACTACCCTCCCCTGAAACCTGACATTCTATTTGGAGTAACTTTTTCAAGCTTACTAAGAGGAAGGTATAAAACAATTTGGCATAGGTTAGAACGTTTCTCTTTGAATGTTTGGGTTTAACCTTAACTGTACTATACTATATAAGTGATTTTGACCACCTCCCATATTAATCTTTACTGCGAGCAACTAATCCCTAGTACGATGTAAAATTCATTTTCCCGAAGACTGTCTTGGTAAAAATAGTTTCTATTTTTCTGATAAACCAACTTATTTTACAATACAACCATACACTCTGTCCCAATGGCAATGAATTAGCGAGGTTCTACTGTAATTCTAACAAAAACTTGTTGATATGCAGAAACAGGGAGACAGACATGGTCTAGGAGTCTCCTGGTCGATACATACCATGGTCTAGGAGACTCCTGGCTGGGTTTTGGAGGATCAAATTCAATTTCCTTTTCACTTTCCTCTGAAATATAAGATGATGTCATAACATCATCATCCTGATGAACAACTATATTTCTTCGGGTACTAAACCTGGGAGGAAGAACAAGGAAAGAAAAGTAAATATTATAAAGAAAATTCTGAATATCTTGCATACTTAAGCGATTAGAAAGATACTTGCCTATCATTCATAATATTTTTTATTTCTCCTTGACACACTAACTTAAGAAAAGGTTGAGATAAAGGTAAATCAACCAAACGGCTGTCTTGTAGAACCTTAGCCAAAAATATACCAAGGAAATGGAAGTACTTGACAGCTTTATCACAGATAGATGAATCTTGGGGTAAAGGAGCAGGAAACAGACCAGCTGGCCTTCGTACATAATATCCAGGGGGTTTTAGACTAGGATCATTGGAGGCAAATTTTTTATGTAAATGATCCATCTGTTGTTGCAGATCTTCATGCTCTTCTTGATCATCACACAGCCACATGCCTAAATCTCGCCTCTGAAGTTCAGCTGCTACCAGAGCATAGAACTCCAAAGTGGGGCCAAGACCTGTCCCTTCTTCATCAATAAATTCAACCTAAATGAAATAATACAATAAATGGTTGAGGGGACACAGCATGAGAATTATTTCTGGCAAAAGAACTAACAAAAATTGTCAGATTCAACTGACATACAAACCTCCAAAATGCTCTTGCGGTCAGCATGTATACGCATCACTTGCAAAGCCCACTCAAGAAGCTGATCTCCATCACGAGGTACTTTAACTCGTTCATGCTTCAATCGACCTACCCGAAATTCATGTGGATCTTCACGTCGAGGAGATAGTCCTGGGGTTCTTTGACGTTCCAAAGTGGCATCTCTTTGAGTTTGGAGCCAAACAATTGACCTAAAATTTTTTTTATTTCAAATGTACTCAAACATATTACAGAACAAATTTTAACCTTCACTATATTCCAACATGATTAAAGGAACTCAATATTAAAGACTTTACTATCATGCCTTACTAATTTGAAAAGCAAATACTAATTATTAATCTGATGATGACTCATTATTAACACTTTGAATGACAAAATGAAAATGAAATACTCAATAGGGGTTATAAAAGGAACAACTATTCCTGTCTTATGAAAAAATCTAACATTTCATTTAGTATATTTTGATGTATCATGAAAACTTTCAACATACTTTTTTCACATTTAAGGTTAAGAATATTGGGAAGTCACAATGCTTAAAATGAAACAAACCACATGGAAACCATTGGATATATCTTCAGCAATGAAAGAAGGTGTTAACAAACAGTATTTGAACCAATATCTCAGGTTTAAAACCAATTCCCCTCAAAACTAGTGCACTACATCCACCATTCCTGAAGCCTAGACAATCCTCTACGACCCACAATATAGGATGAATGATCTCAGCAGCTCCTCACTGTAATTTAATTGTCCAGTTTCACTTACATTAATAACAAGTACAGAACTTCCTTTGAAACACAATGAGAGAACACAACGTGTACAAACATTTTTATCCAATAAAATCATGAAAAACAAACCAAATAAATGATGGTGTTCACTGCAACTGAAAATACACACGATAAATCAGATGCATCACAAAACCATATTCTGTGACAAGTTAGCTACACTGACACTCACAATTTAACAATATCCATAGAATCATGGCATGTGTTGTACTGGGAGTCAAAGCTTTCATCTGTTAAGAAAACATGTTGGTCATATTGACACATTAAAGCTTCTTGTTGATGCAAGAAAAACCATAATGCTCACCAGCACAAAAAAATGCAAGTTTTTTTATTAACACCCTTTTTATCAGAATGCCCATGCCTTCTACATTTGGAACAAATGTTGAAATTAACGTAGTCAAAGCATCTACAATACTGGTGCCCAACATCATTTTGTTGCTCTTAGTCTGTGTATATTCTTCAGTGCTCATTCCCAAGATAACAATTCTTTTGCTATTCTCAGCATGTATAACCTTACAAGTGTCTGAGTTTCATTTCTTGTTACAATATTTGAAGCTCGTTATTAGCAAGATTACTTAAAACATAATTTTAATTTTTGGATTAATTTTATCAGCTTCTGTCACTTCAAAGGTGATACCCATACAAGTTTGTATTTCAGTAATTAATTTTTCCACATCTTCTCCACATAGACATCTAATTGTAACAGTTGTCCTTCAAACTATCAACTTTCGTCAATGGGATAAAAATATTTTAGTCGATACTACTTATTATTATAAGGCGAATTGCTACCAATTGTTTATTGTTTTTGCTTCCATTCTCACTTCAGGTACAAGAAATTGTTGAGGTTGAGTTTTTTCAGGTACTGATTCATATCTGTTTTTACAGCGTTGGAGTAAAAACGACTTTCATTAGTTCTGTTTAATAGTTGTTTTACTATTTTATTCTTATCTGTTACTTCTGAGACAAGTTGCCTCAGAAGTAAGGTTTCCTTTCTATAAAACTAAGCACTCTCATTATCAGAATAATTTGCACCAACGATAGTGGCATGGTGCAATATGGATAAATCTTTTTCGACACTCATTGAAACATAATCATACATTTCTTTTCTTATTTTGTATCTTTCAAAGAGTGCAACTTGAGCTATTACTTTTCCCAAGTATGCTTCATCACCTGTATTTGCATGAAGAGGTTATATTGGCCTAAATGTAATCTGGGCATTCGATGAGTCTATCCGAGATTTGTTTCACATTACCTTTCTTTTTATGAACTCTTTTGAAACACAAGGTGCAGTACATTCCTTCACCAAAACTGAAACATGCTCCACTTATCTTTTTGAATTCAAATGTTTTGAGAGATCTTGAACTCACTGAAAGAGTTGAGGATGGGAGCAAGTCTTTATTTGCTCACAAATTGTGAGCCTTTCCTCCAACTTGCACTTCTTTTTCAACTCACTCAACTCTGTAATTAAGTAATGGAAGAAAGGCAGCAAAATACTCCTTTTTCTCTCTTATTATTGCAAATTCTTTCATGATTTTCAACTCTTATCACAGCCAAATGGGTTGTAAACTGATTGTCAATAACATTAACTTCGAATATATTACTCAAGGTATTTTTGTGATCTGAAATCTTTCTCTAATTGATGCTGTAAAAAGTTGCGATTTCTAAATGCCATAATCTTTTTCCTCAGTCTTTTTTCTTAACTGATCTCCAAATCAGTGTGGCTCTCTTGTTCCAACATGTCATGAATCGGGACCAAGAAAGAATGTATTTATAACCAAAATAGTATTTCTAAACAAAAATTTTGTATTGTATTATTGGTTTGTATTATTTTTTACAATATTAGCATCCATTTTACTTTTTGCTTTGAATTAAATTATATTTAATCCTTAATGATTAAGTAATGGACAAATATATATTAAATCAATAGATTGATTTAAACATATGCATCCCTTTTATGACAAATGAATCTGCCACTTAAACATTACATTTTTTCTGTACAATTCAACATTTACCTTAAATTGTAAAAATACTGTTCTCTTGTCACTTAAACCAGATATATTACCTCTCGCTGCCCCAACTTTTGAATAGGAAGGTTAGTTAACAAGCTAACACCCCAGAATCAACGCTGTACTTTGTACACTCGATAGCACCAAAGGAGTGCAATGCAACACATGCTTATGTTAATGTGGAAAAGGGCAACTGTGTGGCAGAACTAAAATCTTCAGGGCAGCTAATCTATATGAATATTAGGATTTACAGATTTTAAAATTTCTCAATTACTTATTTCGATTAGTTTATTCAGTCTCTACCTGGAATTCTATTATTTAGTAGATCATCCTAGTGAGATTTTAGCAGATGTGACTCATTAAACTGCTAGGGAATATGTCTTTTTCATTCTTCATGGGAGGTGGCAGATTGTTTTGTGACGTCACATTAAGGAGGGGTTTGGTATAACATGTCAAAGGTGACAACGGGGTGTGGAGTGAATCGTCAATGACTGCTTGACATCATTTAATAATAATTCCTTAGAAAATACTTAAATACTTACATTTGTCAGCATCAGCTTTTATGGAACTTTTAGTTCAGATTCAAACAATTTTGTGGTTCCTACAAACCCCATGGTATTCCATAACTTTCATGTGAATCATGAAGACAAGGTGCCCATTTCCTACCCATTTCTCTATCTCCACTTTTGAAATCTGTTTTGAAAACTCAGTATTGTCTCTCTCAGTTTACCCAAATCCTCCAATACAAAGAGCTCTTTTTCCCATAGCTACGTTTCCTCCAACTTTTGACCTAGTATTCTTTGCCATCTTCACTCTAATTAACAGTTCTTCATTTACTTCAAGTGTTTCCCACCCCAGAATAGAAAAGATCATCATTAAGGACACAGAAACCAATTCTACAGAAAATCAATTTTACTTTTTACAGATAGCTCAACTGATAAACTCCTTAATAATACATGTCAGTACATACCGTGAAGCACCAAAAGCAGTACAATTGAAGTACAGCTGACGTGTCTCAAAGGGGAATAAAAATGGACAAGAGTGGTTAAGTTCTTCACACCAAGTAGGCAGTGCACCAGAAGACAAGACAAGAGGATCTTGTATTTGCTGCAAAAGCTTATTAGTAATTTTCTTGCTTGCAAAATCATCACAGGAAATCACAGACTGTTCCTCCATTTCTAGAACAAACACATCAAATTAAAGCTTTCAGTTCATTTGAAATACACGAGTGAATGAAAGGAGTAAATTATTGTAATAATTCTTCAGCCACACGCTCCACTTACATTTTTAAACATGAACTAATTTCAGAAGCTGTTGCTTCCATCCTCGGTTACTGCTGACTGCTGATCAAATGGTCCTTTGGTGGCAGACCGGCAGGTAATTGAATTTTGAAATCAAATTATTTTCAAACGGAACTTCAAAATTTAACAATACGTTCTTGAATAGCTGATGAACAATCGTTCCCAAAGCAACAGTTGAAAATGCCCACCATCATTCTTCATCAATCTTAAATATTCATCAATTTCATGTTTTTTGTCCCAAAAATGTGACTCTACTACTGACTTATCAATTTGTTCAAATTTGATGAGTCGAAAATGTTCCTTTTCTATAATTTCTAAATTCCTGATCTGTAAAGAGGAGGTACCTCATCCTTGTAATTAGTTTTAATTAGGGACTTAATGTTAAATTTATTCTGTGGAGCCCAACTGCAAAACCCAAATTTTCAAAGTTACTTCTTTGAAAATGTTTTGGAACTTCTGATGCAAACTAAATCACTAAATTTTCGGTAAACTGTTTCCTTTTTCGGCTTTTTTAAAGTGGTTACATTTTGTACCATTTTATGATTCTCAAAACTTTATATATTTATATCTATCAATGTTTTCATAACTCCATTAGATTTGGCAGTTTGAACAATTAAATCATATTCCAAATTCAATTCTTTCCATGGGGTATTCACCAATCTGTGGGCAAGGCTATTTATTATGCCATGTTTGTGCCACACCAAATTAAAACCAAATTCTTTTATGTAATTATCAGTGGGTCTCTTTTCCAAATATTTCAAATTCAAATCTTTTGCCACAATTACAAATTTTTAAATCTAAAAAGGGTAAAGAATTGTTAGTTTAAATTTTTAAAGAAAAATTGTATTGTTCTATCTTGAATATTCAGTAATTTGAAATCATTTTCAACATTTCTTTTTTTAGCAACACAGAAAATATCATCTGCATATCTGTACCAAATTCTAAACCACAGAAAAGCTTTGGTGATACGAGTTCCAATATTGCTCATAAATAAATTTGACAAAAATGGGGAAAGTGGATTTCCCATTGTTAATCCAAATGTTTGAAGATAAAATTTCCCATCATATCTGGAGAAATTTTGGTTGATACACAATTTTGATAGAATCAAAAATTCATTAATTTGGTCAAAGGAGAGTAACCAGTTTTTAAAAATTTCCAACAACTTGTCTTCAGGTAAATTGGTAAATGGAGAGACCACAACGAAAGAAACCACAGCTTCATCTTCATCACATTCCTTATCTTCCAGTTTCTTGATAAGTTCAAATGAGTTCTTAAAACTTGGTGTTTGAAATTTTGGGAAACACAAATATTTTACTACCAACCATTTTGCTAAATTATAGTTGGGCACACCTATATTGCTGACAACGGGTGTCATTTTCATGCCAGGTTTGCGAATTTTAGGTAAAATGTAAATCTGAAGAACTAAGGAATTGTTAAATTTGATATCCTCTTTTTCTTTCTTTGTCAAGATTTAACTATTCATAACAGTTTTGTTAACTTCCTGAACACACATTTTAAGGGATTATCTCTAATTTCTAACTACTCCTACTATTGATATAATCTACCATATCCAAAATAACAATTTTGTTACCTTTGTCAGGTTTCTGATTAACTACAGGCTTTGATGTAATGCCCCAAACAACTTTCTTGTACCTATATTTTTTTCCCTGAAATAGCAATATTTCTCAAAACTTCCTCATGTTTACACCTCACAATGTACTTCTTCTCTTCTTTTAAATTTTGAGTAGCCAACTCAAAATCTACAACATATATTTTAACATCACAACTAAAATGAACATAAGTTTTTGGACAAAATGAAAAGTCAACAGTAGCGGCACATTTTTGGGATGGAAAAACATGAAACTGATGAAAATGTACGATTGATGAAGAACGTTGGAGGGGATTTTGAACTGATGATTTGGGAACAACTGTTCATTGAGCTATTCAAGAACAGATTGTTAAATTTCGAAGTTCTGTTTGAAAATAATTTGATTTCAAAATTCATTCACCTGCTGGTCCACCACTAGAGGACCGTTTGATCAGCAGTCGGCAGTAGCCGAGTATGGAAGCAACAGTTTCTGAAACTAGTTTGTGTAAAAAAAAAAAAAAAAAAAAAAAGGAAGTGGGGCAAGTGGCCGACGATTTATTACAATAACTAGCTGATCTCTAACTCTGATTACCCGGTGTTTCCTAGGATTTTTCTTAGACTACCTTCTTTTACTCGGGAAGAAACAAAATCTATCCACATTGTAAAATCAAAATACTTGTACTTACTGGTCAAATTTTCGCTTGCGAGGCATGACGCGGCTGCACCCCTTCATTAAAATTCTTGTAAAATCTAAACTATTGATCGAAATTTTAAAATTTAAAGAAATCTTTCTAAGTTTGTTATGCACTAAATAAATAATCCATTAAATTTGACGATAATTGATTTTTTATTTCTTAAATTACTCTCTTTATTTGAAGTATTTTAACACTTCTGTTTTTAATGTTTTATTGATAATTTAGATTAAATTTTGCAGATAAACATATGCAGTTGAGAACTTTTTTGTAGAACTCTCCGAGGCAAACAATAATGCCTTTCATAGTTGTCACCTATTAGTGTGAGCAAATATAAATTTTTTATTTCCAATTTCATCGACATTTTTTGTCAAAAACTATTTCTACCTTTCTTATTACACATTTATAAAATAAAAGTTTGCCTATGTTCATCCTGAACATCCAAACTATCTCCTTGCCAAATTTAGTCACAATTGGTTCAGTGGTTTAGTTGTGATTGGGCAGCAAACAGATGGACACACTTTCACATTATGCATTTATATATTAGTATGGTTTTATCGTAGTGATTCCACTGTAAATTCCCGAAGTAATTGACATGGAAATGAAAGGAGATTTCACCTTCACACTCTTCTCCAAAATTACTTATGACAAATAAGTGTCTCAAAAGTTGCAGGACATCATCAACAGTGCATGAAAGAGAAGGTGTTGAACCAAGAGGGGATGGAGTCCCTGCAGGAGAAGTCAATGAACCAAATACACTTGTATCTCTGCGTTTTTGATATGCAGTTTGAATCAAACCATTATCACTCCCTTCATGCCAAGTTTCTTTCACTTCTCTGTATATAATCCTGTAATGAAAACAAACATTAAAAATGAGATATAGTTTTTACGACAAGATTCCTATTAAGAAAAAAAAAATTCTCCTCTCATTAGGGGCACAATAGGAGAAAATTTCACAAATTTAGTTGGCATTTGAATGTTTTTAAAAATTTATTTTTTAAGAAAGGAATAAATATAGTACACAAGAAACAAAGTTTTTCAATACTCCTTTATTCCTTAACAATCCATATTCAGATGTACGTCAAAAATAATAATACAAGTTAATTCTAGCAATCAATAATTAGAATATATCGTCAAAATTTTCTTGAAAAACAAACTTTCTAGAAATGGAGAACATTCTGATAGGCATTCCTACTGTGGAAAATATTCTTAAAACAACAACAACAAAAACTAACGTGTAAGTAGGTTCCCAGATTCGCCTCAGTTTTTCTTGACGACTACCCAGATCTGCAGCTTGAACCAACTGTTGGACAGCACGAAATATTGTCCAAGATGGATCCCGTAGTTCAACCTCCACATCCTGAACCTGAAAAGCAATAAGAACCACATTAACATCACTTAAAAATATGATGACCAAATTACGCAGACTTCGTTATTGAAATGTACATAAATAAGTCAGCAGGAGGTCAAAAACATTTCACTTAAGTACATATGATCAATATCAACGCAGAGTACTGAATACAACATTCTCATTAAATGTTAAAACTCCTGTCTGAGTATCCTGAGACACCAGAATACAGATCCTGCATAAATTTCGTCAACCTACATGGAGAAGATGCATGATGACCAGGGCCCGGATTTTGATGACATGTCATATTCTTTTCCTTGTGCAGTATGCATTGCTCTTAAGTATTAAAATCCTGAACACAAATCTCTGGTTATAAAAAATATTAATTTTATTGGGCACTTTTTCATCATATTTTCTGCTTTTTAAGTTTTAAGTCATTTTTTCAATTATTACATCATTTTTGGTCAGTTTTTACATTTTACTCCCTTTTCTGACTACTCTCTTACTTTTTTGCAAGAAATTAGATTAACTAAAATTATTAAAATTATTCAAATATTTATTTTTAATCTAACGAAATAATTGGATATTTGATCAGTGGGTCGACAATGTACGTGTTGAGAGTCGGTTTCTTACCTATACCGTACATATTGTTGTTGCAGCAAGCAATTCTCCAATTTTCAATGTGCCTGTGGTAGCAAAAAAGGCCCCTCGACAATGTGCAAGTTGAAAGGCAAGCGTTTGATCCGTTATTTTCATTGTCATAGATTTAGTTATGTACAGATTTTCTGAGAGGAAAGTTTGGTGTTTAGTTCAATGTTCTTAGCTTCATTCAGTCAAGTCTAAAATAAAATCATATATATCTTGTCATTTAAGACAAATTGTATCTGAATTTGGAGATGTTTTCTCTATGGACGGTGAAGTGTCACTTCGTAAGATGTGCGAAACAAAGGTATCAGCCGAAAGAAAATGCACTGTTCGGCAACGTGTGGGTCGCGATAAGCATGTACAAGCAGTGGAACTCACAAGTAAGAAGAAATCCATGCAACTTTTACTGCAACAACGTGCATCCATGAAAGAGAATACATCGTCAGATTTTTAAAGGGACTTTTGTGAAGCGTTAGTTTCTGCAAACATCCCATTTTGGACATTGAACAATGCTAAATTGAAGTTTTCTGGAACTACATTTCGGACGTCCTATCCCAGACGAATCAACTCCTCGGAAGAACTACCTGTCACAATGTTACGACAACACCATTAACAAGATACGGGGAAAAGTACATAGAAAGATTTTCATACCCATTGATGAAGCGAGTGATGTAGAAAATCGTTGTGTGGCTAACATGATCATTAATATATTGGAGATTCACAGACCAGGTGAAGTGTTCCTGTTTACAAGTGAGGTATTAGAATGTAAATCACTCCGCAATTTGTAGATTCTTTGAAAAATGAATCTTTTTGTTGTGGCCTGAGGGTATCAGAAATGATGATGTCTTGCCTTTTGTGTCTGTCGCAGAGCCATACATTATGAAAGCAGGAAAGTCAATACAAGCATTTTACCCAAAAATGGTGCACATTACTTGCTTAGCACACGCTATGCATAGGGTGGCAGAGGAAGTTAGAACACATTTTTCTCAAGTGGATGCCTAGTGTGAAGAAGATGAAGAAAATTTTTGTCAAGGTTCCCTCTTGTAAACTGCTCTTCCAGTCCATGGATCCTGGTATTCCAGTCCCACCAGAACCTGTCATCATCCAATGGGGCACCTGGATAGATTCAGCAATATATTATTGAGATCATTTCCAGATGGTGAAGGTGTTAAATCCTCACGATGCTACTGCAATTGATACGGCTATAAGACTATTTTCAAACAATGAAATTGAAGGACAGCTATCCTTCATAAAGGCAAATTTCAGTTGCTTAACACAAGGAATAACACGTGTTCAGGAGAAAGGTGCAAGTCTGGAAAGTTCTCTAACTCTAGTTAACAAAATTGCATTTGATTTGAAAAGTGCAGGGGGAGAAGTTGGAAGAAGTGTATGAGAACTGTCCATAAAGTGCTGCACTCTTTGCGTAGTTTAAGAGAGACTTTTTTCCGAGTGTTTAGGTTGCCACCCTGTTTGTGATGATGTGTTGGGAGAGATGCCTACCGGAGTGATCGGGAACGTTGGGGACCTTGCGTTTGTTTTATGATTTTTTCTGCCTGAATTGTAGTTTTTTTCACATTGCGTCGATTCTGTACGAATTCTCGAATCGCTCGTACTTTTTGTCATCACCTACATGTACTGTCTGTATATTTCGTGGCTGGTTGTTACATTCAAGTATATTTTATTGTAAGTAAGTCAGTAAGCACATGTACTGTGAAGTGTCGTTTTTTCGCCTGTTCGCCTTTTCCCTTGCCCATGATTATTGTTGGTGAAGATTTTTTTTCACAAAGGGTATGCAAGAAAGTGGAAAATGTTCTTGATAAAAACTCTGGATACAAAACTTTGAGTTGCATTTGGCATTTGAGTCACATCTGGCCACCGTGACAGGACCTTTTGAAAATCTGAGTAAGGTGTTAGCTGGTTGTGAGTGAAGTTGGATTATCTCTGTGGACTTGAAGGAACGTCTTTGCTTCAATTCTATACAGCACAACACGTGAGTACGATTGCGTACTACCTAAATCACAATGACAGAGACAAAACGTCAAGAAGCGAAGAGGAATTCGTTCTGCTTTTACTAAAGTGTTGACCAAATTGAACGAGGCCGCCGATGGTAAAACTCCATCCAAAGTAGAGGATGTAGCCGCATATTTTGCCATCCTTGGAAAGAGGTACCAAGAGATGAATGAACTCGATGGTATAATCCTGGAGAACATGTACTGCGATGACCTCTGCAGATTCAGACGATGCTATTTCAGTAGAGCTCTCCTCGGTTGACGAGTATACCTGGAAATTCCATTCTGTAGAGGTTAGGGTAGATTCGTTCGTTTACCCGCCACCCATCTTCTCCGGTCATGCTTATAGTCAAGGTCGATATGACCCAGGAGACCCGCACTCTCCCAAGCTACCAAAACTGGAGCTCGGAAAATTCGAGGGAAACACTTCAAATGGATTAATTTCTGGGCTCAATTTTCCCAAATTGATTCTAAAGACACCCTTTCGAACCAAGATAAATTTCAATATCTTCGACACGCTAATGTTACCCAATCACACGCGCGCATCGTTGTCGACAGCTTCCCTGCGTCAGCTGATAACTACCAGAAGGTTGTGGAGGCGCAGAAGGTGCGTTTTGGGCGTGAGGACTTGTTGGTGGAGTATTACTTCCGCCAATTGCTGAAACTCTAAGGGTGTAATGATATTAAACTTTCCTTGTTGTATGACAAATTTGAAACTCAACTGCGTGCTCTTGAGTCTTTGAAGATGGTTTCTGATAATTACGCAGCAATTTTGTTCCCATTGATCGAATCTTGCCTTCCAGTTGAGACATTGAAAATCTGGCAGCGCTCTAACAGTGACCGTTCTGTTCCTCTCAAGGACCAAATGACCAGTCTCCTGAAGTTCTTGGAGTGGGAAGTCGAGGCAGAGAAACGTGTGGTCACAGCTTGTTCGGGGAAGAGGGAAGAAACCAAATCTTCAAAGGGAACACCTGCTCAAGATTGTAGGACGGAACTCCCGGCTACCGCTGCAGATTTATCCAATACTAATCCCCCTGAATAGAAGTGCGATTTTTGTGGTTACAAACAGTGTCTGCTGTTTGTCACAAAGCGCAGGCCTTGTCGCCCAGCCAACGGGCAGAATTGTTGACCACGGCTCGAACATGCTTCGCATGTGCTCAGTGGAATCACCCTGCTAGAAAATGAAGGGCAAAGATTAGAGTCTAGCACGGGAGGCTTATCAAGCTATTATGCTCCCGTTCAACACATTGTTTCAGGTGGAGCAGCCCCAAACAGCAGACAGAAGGAATATTCACTCCCCTCTGTAAACCACAGTTCGGCTGTTGCAACTTCTCAGAGTGATGATGTCTTCTTGCAAACATTCGCAGCCATCGTGCACAATGGGAATTTCCAGCGTAAAGTCCGTGTATTCATTGACAGTGGTTCAAAAAGGTCATATGTCCTCAAAGCTGTGGCAAATGAACTTGGCTATCAGCCAGTGGGTGAACAGTCTTGTACATTCTCTGTTTGGTGGCAGTGGTCTTGGGCTGGTGAAACGTACCTGTTACAAGATTCATCTTAAGAGCCTAACTAATGAAATATTCTTGCAACTTTACAGCCCTCTCCCAGGTGAAAATTGCCTCACTCATTCCCAAGATGGCTACAGCGGGAATCAGGGGAGAGCTAGACCAAAAGAAGATTCAGCTTGTTCGAGATATCTCAGGCCCTATTGACGTACTCATTGGCGCCGAAATTGCTGGCAATAGGAAAATACTGTCATCTGGAGTTGTAGCAGTAGAGACTCTTTTTGGATGGACACTCACTGAAGAGTAAAGAATGTGGAAGAGCCATTGACCCTATGCACCACCAGCCTTGCCACAACCTACACAATGGCTACCATCACTGCAGGGGATGTTACTGATTTGTGGCTAAATGGAGTCCATTGGCATCGGCGGTCTAGTGGAAAAAAAGACCGCAATGAGCGTCTAGCTACAGCCATTGAACATTTCAAGAACACAGTGGAGTTTGTCGAAGGTTGTTATCGAGTGCGTCTACCCTGGGTTGAGATGATGGATGATCTTCCTTCAAATCGTGGAATGGCTAGAGCGCGCCTCAACCAGGTCACTGGGAAGATCATAGCCAAGAGTCAACTTTTTGATGAATACAAGCAGGTTTTCAGAGAATGGGTTCGTATAAACATTGTAGAGAAAGCGTCTGATGACGGACAGGGACATCGACCAGTAGTGAAAGAATTCAGCTCTACAACCAAGGTTCGGCCAGTTTTTGACGCGTCTGCCAAGACCCCTGGTCACCCAACTCTTAACGACTGTTTGGAAGCTGGTCCTAACCTGGTAGAGTTGCTTCCTGACATTTTGCTAAGCTTTCGGGAGAAGAGGTTTGGTGTTTTTGCAGACGAAGGAAAGGCATTCTGCCAAATTGAAGACCACCCAGATGATCGAGACCATCTGAAGTTCCTTTGGTGGAGTGATGACAAGGTGGAACCAGATAACGGTACACCAGAACCTGATGAAGAGAAGCGACAAATGATTGCTCTCAGACATGCAAGAGTGGCCTTTGGGTTGACGTGCAAACCTTTCCTGCTTGCAGCAATGTTTGAGCACCATCTTCACCAACTGATTGCCTGTGAACAGAAGTTGGATGGTTGCTAGTTATAAAACGTTGCTTCTACGTGGACAATCTGGCAGTAAGTCTCGACAGTCTCGAGGATGTGGGCCAGTTTCAAGCCTTTACGGCCGAGGTAATGGCACACGGAGGATTCAATGTCAAGAGTGTGGGAGTATACGGGTGTGGCATGCGTACCACTAGATCATATTTGCCGCGGTCGCAGCAGCTGTCGGGGCACCTCTTTCCCCACCAGACGGCCGGCGCAGGAACTCGTCGCGCATGGCCACCGCCACCGCCGCCATCGCGACCACCGCCTCCAGGGCGGAGGGTATGTATATGGCGGCGGAATGGCCCTTCGTTGAAGAGGAAGCAGAGCGAGCCGAGAGAGAACAACGAGCCACTACAACCTACAAGCCATATTTACGACGACAACTACTCAGCATTCGACCCAGGAAAACTCTCACGGAACTACGGAACATTGGATTGCCTGGACTCTTCGATAAAGACACTGCTACGCCTCTGGTATTAACTGTAGTCCGCTTGGCCCGGACATAATTACGGAAATAAAACCCGTTGTTGAGTTTTACTTTGTCTTGTTGATTCGTTCCCTGACGGGACACAACAACGGGTGACAACCCAAAGCCTGTGGCCTCTTTTCTGGGGCTGAAATGGAATCGTCAGGAGGACACCTTTGGCCTTAATTTGGATTGGTGGGAGAAGTGGACTCAGACAAGCGCTCTTTTCTTGATGGCAGAATGGATCTGCGACCCTATTGGTTTCTGAATTCCAATTACACTGAATCTGAAATTGTTGATGCAAGGACTTTGCAATAAGAAAATTGACTGGGATGATCCTCTGGACAATGAAGATACACAAATTTGAGCTAATTTTGTGTAAAATGTCGTTGCTGAAGGTAGTAGTAATTCCTCGGAATCTTGGGGGTTCTCTCAATCAATCTCTCCATCTCTTCGCCGATGCGAGGTCCAAGGCGTACGCAGCTCGTGTGTTTCTGCTTCGTGAATTAGATGGAGAGGTAGTTGTGTCATTGGTAGCAGCAAGATCCCAAATTGTAGACCTCTAAGACCAACCAACACTACCAAGGTTGGAACTGATGGGAGAGGTCATCGGAACGCGCCTGCTAAGTTCTGTTCAGGAGGATCTGAGCTGGACCACCCTTCCTGTCTGCGTGTGGTGTTACTCAAGCACTGTGCTGGCTTGGATTAAAAGACAGGAGGAATGGAGTGTCTTCGTGAGAAAACGCGTCAAGGAGATTCGCGAACTTGGCTCGCATGTGACTTGGCGTCAAGTACCAGGACATCTCAATCCTGCTGTTTTGTCATCAAGGGGGTGCTCAATTGAACAGCTTATCACGTCCAAATGGTGGGAAGGACCTGCAAGGCTGAAGTTGTGAGGAAAAATGGCATCAGTCTCACAGCACATATTTGGAAGTGAGGGCAGAAAAACTGAAGAAAGCTGCTCAAGTGAACACCATGCTGTCGGGGACTGTAGACCATAGTTGGATCTACAAATATTTTTCCAAGTATGAAAAGATTGTCCGCATGGTTGGATGGATACAGCGCTTCATTGAGAACACGGGAGGACTTCAAAGGAAAGGGGAACCCTCTGTTGAGGAATTGAAGACTGCAGAGTTACTCGTTTGCCGTCTGGTGAAAGAGGAAACTTGCCCATTACTGTCAGACAAGAGACTTCGTGATCTGCGTTCGTTCTAAGATGAGATGGGTATCATATGCCTGAAGACAGATTACTGAAAGTAAAGATGAAGAATATTTTACGTCGCCAATTGTGTTGCCTCATGACCATCCCATACTAGAGTGAATGGTCTATGATCGACACTAGGCTGAAACACATTGGGGCTCAAACGCTCTGGTGTGAACTTCGTCAGCGTTTCTGGATTGTAAAAGGACGTCAACTCACTCGTAAAAACTGCGTCGTCTGTCGTCGATTCTCCAGAAAATGTTTTGATGTCCAGTCTCCACTTTTACCACATGCTCGGGTCTCTGATGCGGCTATATTTGAGGTGTGTGGCGTCGTTTATGCAGGTCCTCTCTGCCTGCGAGATGGCCAGAAGGTGTGGATACCACTGTTCACGTGTGATGTTTTCCGTGCTGTTCATATGGAAATTGTGACTTTGCTGAGCGCTGAAGCTATCCTGCTTACTCTCCGCAGATTCATAGCTAGCAGAGGACGACCCAAGAACATGTATTCGGACAATGCAACCTGTTTTCAAGGCGCCAACAATGCCTTTGCGGTTATTGACTTGTCTGAAATATCGAATTGCTCCATTCTGGAGCATTTCGCAAGACTGGAGATTTAATCCCCCTACAGCAGCATGGTGTGATGATTTTTTTGAGCGCATGATTCAGACAGTGAAAAGAATAATATGCCGTGTTCTTGTAAGGGCTGCTCTAAATTTGGAATTGTACACCATTTGCGAATGTGAGTATGGTGAATGCGAGACCAATCACTTTTGTGTCGGAATCCAATGGTGATCCTGTGGCCTGACTCCAGCATCATTTCTGCAATAAATCCGGACATAACAGACCCTTGATTGTGATGCCATTGATAAAGACTGATCGCCACCTACTATATCGTCAATCTCTGGGGGACCAGCATCGTACAAGGTTTCGCTCAGAGTACCTTGGGACCCTCAGGTGGTTGCAGAGTGGGAAAACTCGGGAACCTTGAGTCGGTGAGAAAGTCGTGGTAGGTTCTGACACCAAGCGATTTGGTTGGCCTATGGCTCGAATCGAAGAAGTTATCCGTGGTAAAGATGGGCTCATCCAAGTAGTCCAACTGCTCAGGGAACCCTGATCAGGTCTCTGCAAAGGGTGTTCCCGTTGGAAGTTGAGGTGACGCCACGCTCTCAATCTGATGACTTAGATCTTGCTGATTGCCCTGCCACGCCCAACAAGGACCCAGCTGATGCATCTGACATCGAGGAGGGTCCTACTGAAGGAGCCGTTTCAGAGCCTCATTACTCGTCATGGCCGCGCTATCAGGGTTCCTCAGACTGGATTTGTGAATTCTCTGGCCAATGCGTAGCCAATAATTTCCTCCCAGAAATTAGGTGGGAGGATATCTCAACTGTTCGTAAAGTGCTGCACTCTTTGTGTAGTTTAAAAGAGACTTTTTCCCGAGTGTTTAGGTTGCCACCCTGTTTGTGACGTTGTGTTGGGAGAGATGCCTACCGGAGTGATCGGGAACGTTGGGGACCTTGCGTTTGTTTTATGATTTTTTTCTGCCTGAATTGTAGTTTTTTTCACCTTGCGTCGATTCTGCACGAATTCTCGAATCGCTCGTACTTTTTGTCGTCACCTACATGTACTGTCTGTATATTTCGTACATTTCGTGGCTGGTTGTTACATTCAAGTATATTTTATTGTAAGTAAGTCAGGAAGCACATGTTCTGTGAAGTGTCGTTTTTTCGCCTGTTCGCCTTTTCCCTTGCCCATGATTATTGTTGGTGAAGATTTTTTTCACAAAGGGTATGCAAGAAAGTGGAAAATGTTCTAGATAAAAACTCTGGATACAAAACTTTGAGTTGCATTTCTCACGTGCTAACTGGTGGAACATTTGATACTTCCTGCATTGAAAATCGCACTGCCACTGATTTAGCGTATTTCAAGTATGCTCCAGTTGTATCAGCGGATGTGGAAAGGAGTTTCCCAAAGTACAAAAATGTAGTTTCCGACAACCCGCGTTCCCTAATATTCGAGGACCAGCGCATGCAGCTGGTTATCTACTGCAATAATTCTGAATAAGGTAGATTTTTTTATACGGCCATCTTCCTAGACCATACAAATATGGGAATTTAAATTAATATTAATTTTTAATTTCAGTTTTAACATTACAGAAGCAAGTATTGTGCAGTACTCTCAGACTCTAAGTATTTTTTTTCTTTATTTCAGAGTCATTTTTTAAATATATTTTCAGGTCATCAAAATCCGGGCCCTTATGACGACTATGGACAGGTGGAAATGACAACAAGCTAAGAATTGAAACTGGGATCTCCTGCTCCGATTGCAGACGTGTTGTCTATAACATGTTCGCCTCTCAAAACAGTACAGCATTCTTCTCAAGACCACATCCTTTTGGTTTGCAATTTAAGAATAGAACGATCATTGTCTGAAGGGTCAATTGCAAAGAAAATAACAACAAAATAAAGCAATTTACCAAACCAACTATGAGAAATACAAGATCAACTGTTAAAGACAAATTTCATATTAGTCATCAGTAGTCCTGGAAACTAAGGAGTACATAGCTTTGTGGTTAGAACACTAGCTCCATGATCTGGAAGTCAAAGCTCAAGCCCTGCAAAGCACTTTAACCCGCTTTTCAAATGGTAGCCAGTATATTACTTTTACTTAGATCAAAACGGCAAAAAGAATAATAATTTGTAAATCTCCATAAAAGTTCAAGAATGTCTTTTTTTTTTAGTTGAACCAGAACAGATAAAGTCAAAAATACATACTAGAAGTTGATTACAGACAGAGTAGATAGGCTGATCTTCTTTTGAACTATTTTCTTCGAAGACTTAGCATTGAGACTCCAATTGAATTATAATCAATTTATTTAAATCATGCACACAACATTGTACCAAAGAAATTAGATAAAGATATTCATCCAACAAGGAACAAAATCTAACACTGAATTACAAAACAACATTTAGGTTCATGAATTCATTAATCATTCTATTTATAAACAAATAACATGTCTTAGAAGTTGTTATTAAGAAAAATATTATATTATTTATATCCTACCCCAGGCAAATTTGGTCCCCTCAGCACCAATTGCAATCTAGGTGTAGGCATCATTGTTTCTAATTCAGGATTAGAAGCGCCATTTAAATTATCAGTTTCAGATGAAGAGGCAGGTGGAGGAGGAATTTCCAGATCAGTTGTTTGATTTACATTAGTGCGGCCAGGTCGAGGATCAAATGCAGGTATCAAGGCAGAAAACTGTCTCTTTAAAACAAAATCATCATCCCAACTACGCCGCTTACTACTACTTCCCCCACCTCCGCGCACATCGTAGCCTTCCTCATCCTGGAATACAAATGGTGTGTTAGAAAACTGACAAAAAATAACTCTCCAAATAAATGCGTAAATAATATACAACACTCTTAATTTCCAGAATAAATACAAACCATGAAAGAAAGAGAATGCCTGCTAACCATAACTTCTTCACATTCATCATCATCTTCATTTTCATCATCGTCATTTTCATCATCCTCAGGCATTTCATCATCATCTTCCAAGTCTGCTAGCAATGTAGGAGCTCTGCAAGTCTCAAGAAAATCCTGCAAGATATTAAAAGGTCAATATCCAAAACACTAAAATCCTAAAGTAATATAATGAAGAGCTACATATCTTAAGATAACAAGCATTGCATTTGAAGACTAAAATGACAGTTTGTCAGTGACAATAGCGACTGTTCATTTAAAATTTCTGGTTACATGCAATATATTTCCCATGTAAGCAGCATGAAGATATACGAACACATCCATACTGACCTCCAGACTCACTTGCTCAGAATCACTAGATGTTGATGTGAGACTCATAGTTAAGGCCTGACTAAGACATGGGCCATTGCCAGCTGTGGTGGCTACACCACAAGACCCAGCACCCACAGCATTGGGGCCACTTGATGTAGTTAGACTAGGATAACTTTGAGCAGTACTAAGAAGACCACCTGAAATGAGGTGAATTGAAATGAAGAAATGAGAGTGACAGAATAATAATAAAATCTATAACTTTATAATTTGAATGAAAATAAACCAAAAACACACAGAATGCTGAATGAAGGTAATGATGAGAGAACAGGATTAAAAAGGAAAAGGATTTTGGGTAAGGCAAGGTTTTGTTTCACTCGATGAAATACTCTTTACTTCTTGGAAAAAATATCTAGTGACGCTGAACATTTACAAAATATACATTTTATTTTCTTGATATATATAAAAAAGCAATCTTACATTCTAAAAGATCATTTAATAGTAGTTAAATTGAAAAATCAACAAGTGCAAAACAGCTTGGAGGATCATACATTCCATTACAAACAATACATTAAATGAATAAAAATTAATGATTTTTTTATAGGTTTATCAAAACATATATAGTTCTACAGTAAAGTCGTGTGTTAGTTCTTCAAAGTTAATGGCCACAAACTCTTTGAGGCCAACACCTTGTACCACTCCTTTTAAGTTCACTGAAGTGTCTCCTGAATTAGTTGTAAGTATTGTAAACAAATTTAAGCCACCAGATAGTGTAGACATAAGTATCTTGAGTTGCTCCAGTAGGGGAGAAAAAGTAACCCTAGATTGAGAGGTCAGTCTTAATAGTCATTTCGTCACTGTACAATCATTTGCAAAAATATTTGAAACTTATCTACTTACAATTATGTGGTTATTTTGAGCAGTGTGGTATTTTAAATGGATCCCATTTCCTTTATTTTATAACACATTTTCAAGTATTTTAAATGGATCAAAACGTTGCTCTAGGAAAAATCTGACAACAGCTGATACATGGTTAGATACATCCTTCAAGTCTTTGAGGATAAAGGCTTTGCTCAGGCCATTTTCTGTAACCTCACTAAGGAAGACCTTTGACCAGATCATGCTCTTAGAATAATTAGAATATTATTAAGGTAAATATTGGATCCGAGAATAGAGCCAGCTGCAAACCTTTATTGTATGTTGAAAGAATTATGACTTTTTAACTTGTATATATATACTGTTTTAATTTATAGAAAAAAATAGGACATCCCAGAAGCAATGAGATTCACCTTGCCAAACAAAAAGAAGTGGTCAATTATATATTCCCCACTGAACCAACCAAGTAGAACAATAGTTATGAGGTCACTGGACACAAAATTTTCAATAGGTTGCCTCCACATTTTAAAGAAAGGCATCTTTTAATGTATATTTTTAAGCAAAAACTATATAACTGGTTAGTTCCAACACATTTTATAGGTTAGTGAATTTTTTATTGTATTTTTGTATAGAAGGCCTAATTACAGTAATGTTACAATTTTGATTTATAGAGTCAAATTTATTTAAAATTTTTAAATTAATCTTTCATATTTTCAGGATCTGGATATTAAGTTATAATTCATAACGAATTATTAATGTTTACATCATGAGAATGAGATAATGGCCATTCACTACTTTTGATTTGCTCACTACTACTACATAGTGTAGAATTTGACATGTACTCACAAGGGGAGATCATGACTTAGGGAATCAATTAGGTGTGACTTTGTAGGAAATAGTTCTCGCCAAGGGTCATCGATTGTCAAAGTAAGAAAGCACAATAGCCAGCAAATTTTGAGAAAAAAGTTCTCAATGTTTATATACCTACCATTAAACCCCTTGTCGCATGGTGCAGAAGTGTAATTGGTAGCGTTCTTGCCCACTGTGCAAAGAACAGGGGGGTTTGGTTCTTCTTTGACGCAGAATTTTTGTAAAAGTATTATTTAAAAATAATAGTAATTTCATACAAAAATGATTATTTCAGGATATTATAAATAAAAGTATTACTATAATTTTTAATAATGAATGAGTTCTTCACACATGGATTTCTTTTCAGACAGTATGTCTATTGCATTTCAGAAAATATCTTCTCCCATCTACATTGCTTCTTGCAATTGAAACAGAAGATTCTGATGTGACCAAATCATTTTCTTGTAGCAATCTTTGCTACAAGAACTTTGCTACTATCAACCGCATATTTCAACCTCAACTTTGAGAATTCACTATAAAGTCTTCCCTAATTTCTTTTTCAACTCCTCAAACATTTGCCATTTCTCTATCTGCAGGAGATATGACAATATTTAACTATCTGAAGTTTGAAGAGCACAATACGAAACACACTGATCACTACAAAATTCAAAAATATACTGACACATTGTTTTAAAATTTTATGTATGACAGAAGGGGATTACAATTGTATGGTCACAAGAAGTCATTACACCTGCCTAGGTAGCTGCACTTTACACAGGTCAAACTGTAACACAATATGACAATGTTTTTGATTCTTTAAGTTAAAGAAAATGGATTTTTAATGACAGTAGAATTTACTTTTACAAGTTCCAGTTGTAAATTAACATTTCAGAAAAATAAATTTCAAATTAAAAAAAAGTATTATTAAATTTATAATAATGTTTCTATTCCCATGCATTAGCAATTATGTGTTTCTATTAATTATTAATTAAATAATTAGGACATGGTAGTTGGGGTTGACACGACGTCCGGCGGTCACTACATTAATATGCGAGGAGGCACATGTTAGGTGAAATAATTAAATAATTCATGCAGTCCGTGTATTAATAAAAGTATTTGTTCATAATTTAATTATTAAGTAGGGTTGTTGAGTCGGGAATAATGATCTATGGAGATTATTACGCTTGTTCGCGCGGTTGGGGCGGAAGAGATGAGTGAAGACCTCATGCTTTGAATTAATTAGTTTAAAAAAAATTAATCAATTATAAAACGCTAAGTTAAATTTCCATGTATTTTAATATTTTAAAGGGGAAAATATGAAAAGAAAATGAATGAATAAATAATTCATTATGACATAAATAGTATAAAATAATTAATCGATAGGATAGGAGAGAAAAAGTAAATGAATGAGTCGCACATAAAAAGGGAACATAAATGTAAACAAAAACGAGGAACCCAGTGAAGGTTACTGAACTCCGAGTAGTAAAGGACGGATTGAATGACGACTAGGTTACGAATGAGGAGGAGAGGACCACGACCTAAGGACGACTAGGTTACGAATGAGGAGGAGAGGACCACGACCTAAGGACGACTAGGTTATGAATGAGGAGGAGAGGACCACGACCTAAGGTCGAGTAGGGGGCTTGTGTTAGGCGAGGTCGAAAAGCGATGGGGGGAAATAGAGGTTCTAAGGAGCCGAGTATGTCACTAATAAGACCCGAGCGAAATTCTTAAAGGTAGAAAAATAAGTAGCATCAATAAGCGTCCTGTAAATTTGTTCTTAATGTATCTGAACTTAATTAGACAAAAATGGGGGTTTGTAAAAATTGAGGAATTAAAGTGAATAATTAGCTAATGATGAAGTCTTATTACGAAGTCAAAAGGTGGAGGAAAGAAATGTATATTTTTGAATGATCAATGGAAATAAATTGAAGTTGAGTAAAATGTTTTAGGAAAATAAAACAGTAATTAAAAATTGTAGTCTCAAAAAGAAATTTGGAAGAGAAATAAATGTATTAATTAAAATAGTGATTGTATGTCAAAGCGCGGGAGAGAAGGCCAAAAGTAAGTCGAGTGACAGTGGAAATTAGTATCCGAGAAGCGTTTGCATCCGAGAATTTTCTATCATTCGAGTATTACTCTTAGCAGAACATTCATGTTACTGCTCCATCTCACTAATGAGTACTACATTAGGAGATGTCGGACTTTGAAATTTTAGACCATTAGGTCTTAATGTTTTTAAGTTCAAGTTGTTATTCAGTGACAACTTGAAACTCATTCAAATTGAATTAAGTTGATAAAACTTCTACTGTTCTAAATTCTCCGAGATCGAATCGGAAATGCGACGTGCTACTTTGTTCGCTGATGAGTGACGGCGTTCGGCATTTAAATCGCATCTCGCCAAGTTACGAGAAGCATTGACGTCAAAGAACTTTCGGGACCATGGTGAGGCGCAGCACTTCCGAGAAAGAGCGGGAACTTCTGAATGGCGCGGTGATCGCAGTACTACTGGGCTACAGCCATGAATGAACTACCAGCTGAGGGGCGCAAAGTGTCGCCGCTCGAGCCAAATGCCGTCAATGGCATTCCAATCTCCGCCTACATCATAGACGGATTTGTACATCTGTCGAGAAGGTAATTGCTATGTGGGCTGCGACCAACATTAGTATTTTAAGCAGCAGCTAGAAGATTCAGTGCTTCGACCGAAATGAGTGAAGGCCCATGCTCAGAACTTTTGTTTTTGTGATTGCCAATTAAATAGAAAGGGCGGAAAGATGAGCGATGTCAATGGTTTTCTGTTCTATATCCCAATTAATACTGTGTAATCATTTGGTAATGTTAAATTCAAGAAGGGTTACTTTTGTAAAGAGTGTATCAATGTTGTAATATTTTGGGGAATAAAATGTGATTTTGGGGGCAGTGAAGCATGTTAATTACAGGTAAAATATGTAATAAATAAGTCAAGTTATTTAATGCGTTTTCCTTCTGGTAAGGAACCCCAGTGTGTGTATTTCACTTAGATAAATAATTACGAACATACATATTAAATTTAATTTGCATGAGCTAGCCAGGGAATATTTTTTTCAGGTGTTGACCACGACACTATTTCCTCCCATTTTGTTAATATATATACACACACATACTTGTCCAAATCCAAAACTGCGCATATATACATATGGGTTAGTCAGTGTATGTATTTGAACACACACGGACCACACCACCCACCCAGCGGTGGTAGGCGTGTTAGGTGGTGTAACTGCTAGTAGGGTCTCCCATGCCGAAAAGGTCCCAGCTGAAGAGCCAGACTAAGTGTCCTAAAACGACCTACCTGTCCCCATACACTTCCCGCTTCCTCGTCTATTCCCCTCAAGGGCTCTCACCTAGCGAGTTCGTGGGTGCATCCACGGGGTCCTTCCGCTTATGCTTGATTCTCTCTTTATATTTTTCTATCGGCCTTCCTTGACAAACTCTTGTTATTTTCGACTCCGACGGTATAAGGTTTCGAGGGTTAGGACGTATCTTTCTTACTTCATTCACTCTTTTTACTCTTGAACCCCAAGGTAAGGCGTAATGCGACCAATGCCGAGGCCTGAATGGTGCAAGGGGTTATCTGCATCGTGAACGGAGCCTCTGGGATTACTGGCGCCTTACCTGATCATGCGGGGCTCTGCCCAGGAGTACTTACCTTCCCTAGCTACTCGTGGGAACATTATGGATAATGTTACTCTTAACTCGTGAAGGATACGATGGTGACAAGACTAGACCGGTGACTGTCAGTAGCGAGGATGTGTCATTTAGTGACAATAAGGTGACAGACGGGAGGGTTGCCCCAGATGTCCAAAATAAGATGACAGAGGAGAGAAATGTGGATAGTCTCGTCCTAGTACTAGGTGGTCAGATTAAAGAGCTGGCTCATTTCATCGTTGGCCAGGGTAATGTCCACAAGGAAATAAGGAGACTGGTGGCCTCAATGAAAAGCAGTTATGCGAAACTGAATGGGGTCATAAAGAAATCTCCAAGCCAGAAGAATGCTTGCGAAAAAGGGAATCTGCCTTTGGCGATGCCGGAGTCTCGTGTAAGTGGCAAGGAGCAGAGCCCTTCTAAGGGCCCTAAAAGTGCAACCAAAGATGCTGAACGCTCAAAAAGTGAGTCTTCAGCAGTATCTCAGCCCGTGCCCGCGTTACCCATTCATGAGGAGTCGCAGCAGAGGAGACCAATCCAGCCGTACATCCAACAGTCATAGGAACAACCATGGCAGGTAGTAGGCAGGAAGAAGAGTAAAGGTCGCCGTCCTACACCAAACCGGTCAACAGCGTTTAACATTAAGACAAAAGGTTCGCTGGCGTATGCTGAAATCCTGCAACTTATGAAGGGTGACTCATCTCTGAAACGTTGGAGAGCACAAAGAAGATTAAGATAGGAGTTGAAGAACAAACTGGAAATGCATGGAGCTGCATCGCAGATAATTCAGCAATTGAAAGTTTCAGTTGAAAAAGCTCTTGGGGAGGCAGTGATCACTAGCGAATGAAACCGCACTAGAAATAAAAGACCCGGAGAAGCTGACAATGAAGTTCTTGCAGCGCTTGCGCAACGCCTGGAGATGCTGTTTTGTCACCGGCTGCAGTTCAGTCGATACGTGCAGCTTCCGGGGAAACACAGACGGCCGTTGTACGCCTCCCTGTCAACCTAACCAAAACAGGCGCTATCTTTCAGTAACATCCGGATTGGCTGAGTCAACTGTCGAAATCGTGAGAAGCGGTATGTCGTGAGGTGTTACCGATATCTGGGCTTCGGTTACATAGCTAAGAACTGTTCTGGAGAGGACAGGTCAAAGCAGTGTTATATATGTGGAGAGCAGGAACATTTTGGAAAGGTGTGCTCTGCAAGTCCATCCTGCGTGCACTGCAAGGGGAATGGAAATAGCGACCATCCGTCCGGCAGCAGTATGTGCCCAGTCTTCCAGAAGGCATTCCAGGGTTCGTTTAAGAGTCGATGATGAGAAACCTCCAGCTTAACATGAACCACTGAGAGGTTGCTCAAGATCTGATGTGGCAAACTATAAGGGAGTTCAATATTGACGTCGCAATTCTATCGGAGCAATACAAAGATCCGGTAAGTGGTGCATGGATATCTGATTCATCTGGCCAGGCGGCTCACGGTGCATGTGATAAATTCCCGTTACAGGAGAAAATACAGAGCCCGAAATTTGAATTTGTTTGGGCTAAAATATATAACATCTTTATTTATAGCTGTTATGCCGCACCCAGCCTGCACACTAAAGAGGTAATGGTGGAGTGACTTGCCAGTGATGCTAAAGGGAGACATCCTGTGATTATCGCGGGTGATTTCAATGCCTGGGCTACTGAATGGGACAGTCGTCACACAAATCCAAGGGACGTTACTCTCCTTGAGTCCTTAGACCCTCTTGATATTGTGTTACTTAACAAGGGTATGACTCCCACTTTCACCAAAAATGGCAGAGCTCAATCATCGACCTTACCTTCATGAGCGGGTGTCTCAGTAAACGGGTCACAACCTGGCAAGTGAGCGATATATATATATATATATATATATATATATATATATATATATATATATATATATATATATATATATATATATATATATATATANCATAGCGACCATCAGGCCATCCTATTCGCTGTTGACCATCCGCAGCCCAGGAAGTCTCAGAGCAGTTGCAGGAGAGCAAGGTGGAAAGCCAACGCATTCGATAGGGATACCTTCGATTTCACTATGGATGAGGGGGTAGAACTGGATCAGCTGAGAACATAACTCGCGTCGTTCATCTGCAATGCCTGCGATGTGTCGATGACGAAATCGAAGAGACACACTCGGAGATCCCCAGTTTACTGGTGGAACAACACGATTGCGTAACTCTGGAACATATGCCGTTCATCCAGAAGACTGTTTCAACGGCAAACCATACAATATTCTCCAGCAAGAGTACAGATAGGCCCAGAGAGAGCTGAAATGGACGATTAAATCTAGCAAGAGACAACAGTGGAAAGAGTTATGCCAAACTGTAGACAGCGACCTTTGGGGAAGGCCATACAAGATCGTCATGGCGAAACTGAAGAAATCCCCAAGCTTAGTGGTAACGTGCCCTAAATTGCTAGAGAAAAAGCGTTAAAATTCTGTTCCCGCATCTGCAAGACACCAACCTAGTTGTAGAAAGTCTCTGAAGAATCAATACCTATTACACTCGATGATCTGAATGTAGCTAGCAGCAAAGTGGGTGATAGAAAAGCCCCAGGGTTGGATGGAATCCCGAATGCTGTCTTCAAGGTAGCAATTATGAAGAACCCTCAATGTTTTCTGCAGGTATACAATGATTGTCTGCACGGAGGTATATTCACCCGACAATGGAAGCGACATCTGGTGCTTCTTTCAAAGGGAAAGGGATTATTTGAAGATCCATCGTCCTATTGTCCAATATGCTTGCTAGATACGGCTGGTAAAGTGTTGGAAAGGATTTTATTTAATCGACTGCTGCAATTCACGGAGGGGACAAACGGCCTGGCGGACAATCAGTATGGCTTTAGGAAGTCTTGTTTAACAGTGGACGCCATAACGGGAGAAGTCGGCATGGCTCAGAATGCTATGCAAGGCAAGAGGTGGAATAGGGGAAGAAAGCATTTCTGTGCCATCGTAACCCTGGATGTTAAGAATGCTTTCAACTCGGCAAGATGGAGCTGCATAATGGAAGCACTGAAGGCCATGGGGATCCTATCGCATATTAGACGAGTAACTGGGAATTACTTCCGAGGCAGACTTCTCATATGATACAGATGAAGGGTCAAGAACATACTTCGTCACTGGTGGTGTACCACAGGGATCAATGCTGGGCCCTACCCTGTGGAAAATTATGTACGATGTCATTCTCAGGCTGACTGCTCAAGGTGTGAAGGTAATAAGCTTCGCGGATGACGTTGCATTGATCGTCATAGCCAAGCTCCCGGAGCAAGTGACGTGTATTGTGGATGAATCCGTGGCGATCATTCGCGGACGGCTTTCCACTGTTGGCCTAACACTCTCTGACCATAAGACCGAAGTGGTACTCGTCAGTAGTCGAAAGGTTACCGAGTCCATCACTCTGACAGTTGGAGATTCAGAGATTCGTTCTCAGCTTTCAGTGAGATACATTGACTCACGACTGAACTTCAAGGAACACCTGAAGAGTGAGTAGGAAGGCCGCAAATGTACAAATGAAGGGGTGGACCGAGATTGAATGACGGATAGATCGTTTATTCATTCAACCATTCATCCATCCCGAACATACAGCATTGGAATATGATATTGTATCTATTTTAATTAAATGCATATAAATAAACAAAAAGTAAAACTATGAAGGAATTAAAATATATTGTTTTACAAATTTAAAAAGCACTAATGAACATTCGACATAGAAAAGAGACAATGGTTATAAAAAACTGAATGCGTTAGTAAAAATGTTTAACTTCTTGATTCACATTACATAAAAAATCAAGTTTCCATCATTTTTAACCAGTATAAAGAACCTAAATCACATGTTGAAATTTTGAATTTGGAAAACAATCTTGACAATAATCACCAGGTCCTGTAGTACGCAGTGCACATGATAAAAAGAAAAAAAATGATTTGGTCCATGACAAGGTAATAAATGATTGCAGTACAGTTAAGTTTATGGTATAAGCATGAGGCACTTTTGTAGGCAGTGTTGAAACAGTTTGCACAACACAAAAGTCCTAAAAAACTGAAGTCTGTTTTTGGAGTGCCACGTATATGAAGAGCTGATCTAACATTCAACAGGTGACTCACCGCTGCTGAAAATGTGATTTCATAAAAGGAAATTAACAATAATGAATATCATTCTTCAATAGTAAAGCGTTGTAATAAAAAAAACACTTATCAGGAACATAAGTTAAGCGAGCTTTTATTCGACTGACTAAATACTGATTTAAGTAGCATTTAGCTCTGCCATCGGTTTTTTTCTGTAGCATTTGTAAATGGGGAATGTAGCGTACTATTGTAGCTTATTTACATGGGTTGGTAGGAGGCGAGTAGAAGGGCTATTGTTAGTAGGTGGGTCGGTTAGCTGGGTTTAACAACAACTTGGCCCACGTGGAAGTGTTAGTAAATACGAGTAAGAGTTAGTGATACTAGGAGTTGTAGGACGAGTAGGACGAAGAGTTGTAGGACGAGGAGTTGGAGGACGAGTAGTTGGAGGACGAGTAGTTGGAGGACGAGTAGTTGGAGGACGAGTAGTTGGAGGACGAGTAGTTGGAGGACGAGTAGTTGGAGGACGAGTAGTTGGAGGACGAGTAGTTGGAGGACGAGTAGTTGGAGGACGAGTAGTTGGAGGACGAGTAGTTGGAGGACGAGTAGTTGGAGGACGAGTAGTTGGAGGACGAGTAGTTGGAGGACGAGTAGTTGGAGGACGAGTAGTTGGAGGACGAGTAGTTGGAGGACGAGTAGTTGGAGGACGAGTAGTTGGAGGACGAGTAGTTGGAGGACGAGTAGTTGGAGGACGAGTAGTTGGAGGACGAGTAGTTGGAGGACGAGTAGTTGGAGGACGAGTAGTTGGAGGACGAGTAGTTGGAGGACGAGTAGTTGGAGGACGAGTAGTTGGAGGACGAGTAGTTGGAGGACGAGTAGTTGGAGGACGAGTAGTTGGAGGACGAGTAGTTGGAGGACGAGTAGTTGGAGGACGAGTAGTTGGAGGACGAGTAGTTGGAGGACGAGTAGTTGGAGGACGAGTAGTTGGAGGACGAGTAGTTGGAGGACGAGTAGTTGGAGGACGAGTAGTTGGAGGAGTTGGACGAGTAGTTGGAGGAGGAGTAGGACGGGGAGAGAAGGAGTAGGACGAGAGGAGTAGGTCGAGGAGGGGAGGAGTAGGACGAGGAGGGGAGGACGAGGAGGGGAGGAGTAGGACGAGGAGGAGGGGGGTTTGCTTTTCAGTAGTCACAGCTATACGAACTGGGAAATTAATGTGAAAAGCTACAAATTGTTTTTGGCCCCACAAGAAATTGAACCAAGGATGACTTCGTAATGAGCAAGAACGCTAACAACTTATACACCGGGGGTGGGGCAAGCCATCATTGCCTGCCATAACTGAACCGACGTTGAAGCAGTTTGAGAACGGTGGTAGGCGGAATGGGTGGATCTAAGTGGGCTTAAGTCAGTGCAGCAGACATATAACATGGCAACGCTTTTACCCAGTCTCAATACTACCATCTAATTTTTATTCTTTCGTTATGAGTACAAAAATACACTTATAACATTTTTCCAGAACGTCAGGGTCATCTAAGTTATGATGCACTCATGACATTTGTCAATGAAACAACTGCTAGGAGGAGGAAATAAGGGGTAGGAGTGGAGTCGCCGTCCACTGTTCCACGCTGCAAGATCCCTCGTAAGTAGAGTTGCCATCAACAAAATCTCAAATCGAGGACATGGCGACTGAAATACCTGAATTTTGGTGCTGAAACTCGGACATTACTATGAAAAATATCAACCCTTCGTAGTAATACATTAATATTATTATTCTTAATGGCACATAAGTTAGAGACATTCTTTTGCAGTAAGAAGCAGTGGTTTTTAAACAGAATTCAAAAGATCCTTCTCTGTATAACACAGAAAATAAAAAAACAAGTTCTATCAAAAAATTGTAGTTTTACTTTTCAACGAAAAAACAACAAAGAACTAAAGTGTTAAAACTGTTATCTTGCTAATGTAGAACACAACATACTCCTAGTTACAAAAATGATCCTAAAATTACAATTGCTCCATAATGGAGTAATTGTAACCCACGTAATAATACGTGTTGCGTTCGCAAAGGTATGGGAAAATTTCGAATGATTGCGACAATTAGTCTTCGTCATACGGTTTGTTTAAAATTTCCGAACGGAGAAGAAAACCTCGCCCCTCGAAAAAACCTCCCCGGACACCCTTGAAACTACGACAAATATGGGGAAACCCGGACTGATGGCAACCCAATCGCTAGTAGAAACAACGGTACTAATAGTTCTATCACGTCTAGAAGGGGGTCAACTGGAACTGCCACTGGAGCTATTTTGTTGAAACTGAACGGTTACTGTTTCGTTTGAACTATGGAGCGTTGCAACAAAACAAGTTAGCGCTCCAACCTCAGACTAGCACCACTCGGAACCGTTTCGCTGTCGCTTCGTTGCAATGGCGCTAACAAGTTAGTTACAGGTTACTTTCGCTATTAGTCAGGGAGCGCTTCCGCCTTTCAATAAAAAAACTGACGGAAGGCATATTGGGTTGAGTAAGTCGCCTTAAATCTAAACGAAGAAAAGAATTTGTCGCGTTTTTTTTAATTCAACGATCGTTGTTATCGCTTTAAGTTTTTTCCCTGAACAGTGAGCAAATTCCCTCACATCTCCAGATACAAAAAATTCCCTGACTTTTCCCAGTTTTCCCGGACACTTGCCGCCCTGATAAATGTGTAATTATTTGCAATATGTAGGAGGCTAATGGTTTTGTTAGTTATTAACAGTAGGTTGGCTGTAGGGCAATTGTAAACCTTGTTGTATTTAGTCCTGAACAAATACAATAGGACAAATAAATGTCTGAAACTTTGGCAGTACCAACAGTGTAAAATAATGTTAGTTCATTTACTTTCATATTCCTTGTACATTAATCACATTGTTGTTGTAATACTTTTAAAATAATGCATTCAAATACAAAATTACTTAAATTCACACTATATGTATTGTTTCCCATTATTCATTAGAGTTATTTATGTCTTTACTCAATCTTGGCATGGCTGAGTAAAGACATTTTATTGAAAGTAACCTTTGTAATGTCGTCCGGGACCTGAGTTTTTCTTCAGTTTAAGCACATTGATCAGAATTGATGGAATAGTTCCTTGCTCACTTCCCGAGAGTGAATTAGCTCATTGTCCGCCCCATGGTCAAACGCAATTTTGAACAGTATTTTTGACAATAAATTAAAATTATATTCGAAACTGAACACTTCTTGTATGTTTACCCTCTTGTTGGATGCAGATAAAAATCACATTTTATAGTGTTCCACCCACTAAATGACCTATTACAGAACATAATTACAGATCTAAAATATTTATAATACTTGCTCTGTCCATGTACTTGCCTCCACTATATTAGTAATTCCAGTATAAGCTTGGATGATCCAACTAATGCACCAGAAAGCAAAGTGATTGAAATTACTACTCTATGATTATAATCAGTTTCAATTGTTGGTAGATAACATTTTACTAAAATAAATCTACATACGTCACCTATACAATCCTCCTAACATGCTTGTTAGTAAAAATAATATGGAGGAACAGGTAAAACATCTGAAGACAAATATTAACAACTCAATCAACACATTTTGAATATTTTATAATTAAAATTATCACTCTACAGAAAAATAAGTAACCTGATCACCAAACAAAGTAAGAAAATCTTTAAGAATAAAAGACATACTCAGTTTGTAGAAAATTCTACGACAGTTTTCCATTGCAAGAAGCCAAATGTTTGACAAATGTTGACCTCTAAACATTAACTATTTATATCCTTGTTAACCCTAATGGAAGAAGAGCTGGTTGAACTTCCACTTCAAGAGCCAAAAATAACCCAAGTGCAACAAGTTGCAATAATGTTGTGTGGAGATACAAACAATAATATTAGATTGAAAAACTTTACTGACAGCCAAAGTACTTTTGGTGATCCCCTCTTCCCTCTGTGGGCAAGTTGGGAATAAAGAGGTATGTTACTTTCCACAAAAATAAAATACAATGCTAGAAGATCAGTAAATTGAAGATGATTTTTTCCATTGATCTCCTTTCCAGTTTCCTTATTCTTTTCCTTTCAAACACTGAACCTACAAAACTTTGGAAAACAAGGCTCACATATTGTTTGTGCTCTTAGAGAAACAGAAAGCCAAAAGAGTTGGATTCCTGAGCATAATAGCCAACTAACAACATCAGTAATTCAAAACTTATCCAAAACTTGCTGTACACATAACAATAAAAATTTGACAAAGATGAGATTGAAGGATGATTCCAAATCAAGGGTAGCACACTCCACATTTCACTGGAGATTGAATTTATAAGATTTAATATGATGAACACCATAAAAGGTGATGTTCTTTGAATCTTCCATTTGGCCAGTTTTCTTGCAAACACTCCAATATTTACTACATATTTTTCACTCCTATTGTGAAACAAAGACTTGGTCACATCTTTTCTAGTGATAATGTATCACATCAACAATTTAATTATGAGAACCACAATAATAACGTAATTAGTGGTAGATTAAAGTATAGACAATCAGTCCATTGCTGAAGGAAACCTAGTCCAGATTCCAAGAGGAAAGATTTAACTACACATTTGTTTCTCAAAAAATACTTGCTCACATCATACCTGCAATAACATCGAATTTCGACAAAACCAGACAAAAGAAAATTCATGGAACAGCACCTTTTGTCCCACCACATGTTGTTACCACAAAATGTGTTATTGACACTATTACATTAACAAATCAATGACAATTTTAACTGTAAAATATGTGGTGACTGAGAATCTACTACTTCACAAAACACTAACTGCACCCAGCCATGGTCAGTTGTTGAGATCATATTTCCTCCCTAATAGAGAAATTGATATGTATTTAAAAAGATATCACATATATTCTGATATTTTTGAAATCTACTTTCAAAATAAAGAAAATGATACCAAAACACAACATAATTATGCAAAAAAGAATCAAGTTCAAAATTAACCAAAAAATATATTGCTTCACGTATTATTTATTCATGTAACATAAATACCACAAGATTTTACAGTGACACAATATTTACACAAAACTTGAAAGAGCACTATTAAAAAAACTGCAGATTTAGTTGTAGACAGTTTGTGTGTTGGGAAGTTTATTAATTTCTTCATTAACCTTTCTGGAGTACCAAGCGAATACTCTGTTAAGTAAACAAACACAATGTTGTTTTCCCGGGAAAATAGTTGTCTCAAGTTTTTAATTTCTTTTTGGACTTTAAATGATACAATGTAAAAGTTAATGCAGTATGTTCTTTTTCTAGAATCACAGAAACATAAAATGGAAATAAAACATCACTTCACTTATTATACTATTTACCTCTCTATCTCAAAATAAACTAAAACTAAGGAAAAATTATATACAAAATGGAAAAAAGATCCTAATAATGTAAAGCTACACAACTCATATAAAAAAATGCTAACAAGTTGAAATCTATAATTGTAATTACCAAGTACAAGTATGAAAGAAACGAAGTTGCATCATTTGAAAATAATAGGAAGACGATTTGGCAATATGTAAATAATAAAATAGGTAAGGGTAAAGAGGAGAAAAAGATAATTGATAAATTATCTAACAGTAATGATGTAGTATTGACTAAACAGAGTAGTATTGTTGAAACATTTAATGAATATTTTTGTAGTGTTGGAGTTGATCTTGCTGAAAAGAAAAAAATTTCACTTATCAAACGTAAAAACGAAGAATTGAAAAATCTAATAACATATTCTATTTTCTTATGTCTTACTGAGGAGAAGGAAGAATATAATCTTATAATGAAATTGAAAAATAAGAGGGGTGGCATTGATGGAATACCAGCAAATCTTATTAAGCTCATTGCCCAATATATTGGAAAACCTATACAATATGTAATGAATAATTGCTTATTACTGAGATATGACCTATGCATTTTAAAATTGCTAAAGTTGTGCCTATATATAAGAGTGGATCCAGAGATGTAACGAGTAATTATAGATTGATCTCATTAATTTCAAATTTTGCCAAAAGTTTTAAAAAACTGATACAGATATGAATTATTATCTTCCTTGAAAATTTAACTTGCTTTCTATTATGCAATTTGGTTTTCGCAAAGGGATTGAAACAAATTATGCTTTAAATAAAATTACACAACACATTTATAAAAATCTGGATGACAGTATTCCAATGGCTACTGTATTCTTAGACTTAGCTGCATTTGATACAGTGGACCATAGTATCCTTAAAGAAAAAGTACACATGATAGGTATAAGAGGCATAACTTTAATGTTAATTATTAACTATTTATCAAACAGGATGCAATTGGTAAGAATTAATAATGAGAGAAGTAGTTATGAAAATATTAACATAGGAGTGTCTCAGGGAACCATTCTCGGCCCTTTGTTGTTTATAATATATATCAATGATATTTTTGAAACTTGTACAGAAAATTGTGCGATACACTCGAATGCTGATGATACCACTCTATAATATATGGCTCACACATGGGAACTAATCAAAGTTAATCTTGAAAGGCTTCTAGAAAAAATTAGCCCATGGCTCACTGAAAATGTTTTAGCTTTGAATATTGATAAGACTGTTTGTATTACTTATGGTAATTATACAGATAGTGTATGTGATAATTTTATCTTAACAATTAAGGGAAAGTCTATAAATAGAGTGGAATCTACTAAGTATCTGGGTGTAATTTTTGATATGTCACTCAAATGGAATAATCACTAACTATCTAGTTAATAAATATTATTATTATTATATTAACTATTGTAATAAATAATTATTTATTAATATCTTTTTATAAATAATGGCAGAAATCTAACATAAATCTAATGAAAATAAAACACTTGTTAATAAGTACACTTAACCAAGCACGGGCGAGACCCTTTTTTGGGAGCAGCACTTGGAGAAGGGATGGCTTGTGGTCGAACAATAGGTTTCAGAGGAAGGGTCTATCCTCGCTTGAGCCAGCGCGGAGACATGACCCGAAGTTTATAGCAGGCAGCTGTGGGTATTTTTCTTAAAAGGTTTTTAGCAATTCTGAAAAAAGGTTAGGGACAGTCTCAAAATAAGATGATGATAGAAAATGGTCAGTAGTAGTCAAGAATAAGTAATTGATAGGAGGTGACAAGTTAAAAGGAGAAGTACGAAGTGGCTGCGTTTGTAAAAGAAAGGAACAGAGGGATGGTCATAAAACCCTTTGCCAGAAGGAGATTCCCACTAGCAGAGCTGTGGAACGACATGGGTTTTTCATTGTAAAAAGGGACAGAAGAATGGAGGCTGGTCATTGTGCCGGGTAACACATGTTCATGCAATACAAGATGAGTGATAGCAGACAGAGACAAGGGGGAGCAAGGCGACTGCGCAGAAGAAGTTGAGGGTTTGAAATAAAGAAACTGACAACGATGTTTAACAGATACGTCAAGTTAAGTGCTATTTTTCAGAGAACAGAGAAACGGATTTCATCTGGAGGGGGGAATGAAAAGAGCTTTGTGAAAGAAGTGTGTCGTTGAGATGTGGGTTGTAAATTTGGTGTCATTTATGGAAAAATACCATGGCTCTGAGCGGAATAGTGTTAGTGTTAACAAACATTGTTATTGGTCCAAATTGAAAATAAGTCACCAAAATTGAAGCTAATTGTAGGCGAGTCATCTGAGAATAAAATTTTTAGTTATTGGCTAGAAAGAATCACCTACATCAGAGGAAAAGGAGTTTGTTCTCTTAATTTTGGGGCAATGAAGAAGGTATATGGTTACTTAAACTAGGAGCAGAGATGATCCAGGATCATTCTGTTCAGTCATTATCATTCTGTTAGATCATTAACATTCGTTTCAGATCAAATCAGATCAGATCAGATTCATTCATTCAGAGAGCATATTACATTAGAGCATTAAGATGCGATTAAGATTTTAATTGATTGATCTATTGTTCAATCTGATCATTATGAGTGTCATGTTTCTGACTATCATGCGGCACGCTATTAACAGTTTCAATATGAAGTTAATGTAATTATACCGAGTCTCAACTAGTTCAGCACGAATATTATTAACTTCACTCAAAATTGTTAGTGACGTGATTGATGAACAATTCGGCTTAGTGATCAATGGCAACTGAACTGTACGAGAGTCATTAGGGCCTTGATTTCTTCGCCAAGTTTTGCTTGGTAATGGTGGTAACGACATCTTACATCCCACGCTGAGATCAGCCTGGAGGATGTAGCAGTTGACATGGAGCAGACGGTGACATGGGCCGGATTAAAAGGGGCGCGAGGCAATGAAGGCATTTACGCTCATCAATGGACATTGGCATTCCATGGCGGTTTGTTGCAGGTCGCCAGTCTTGTGACAGGTAATTACATGACGGGTCGTATACGGTATCTCACTGGCGTCACTTAATTCCAGTGAAACACCTTGAAGTGTGAGTGATATGCCAAAGACTTTTGTGGCTGATGTACTCTCTATTATTAATGTTTTGTAATGAAATACAAGGGCTCCAAAACAATGGACTGTGTTGACAGCCTAATGAACTTCATAAGATGACCACTAATTTAAATATTCATTGAATTGGTTCAGTCCTCATGAAGTGATCAGTGTTCTCTCTCATTTATTGTCTACTTTTAGTTTTAGCTTATAGTTTCGCGGGTTGCATATAGGTGCGTAATTGTGCACCTCAGCAGGATACATATTGCATATGTAAATATGTACCTACTTGTACCTGATTGATTAAATGTACATTTATATATTTTATTTTGTCACAATTAACTTGAGTATTTATAGTTAAACACATGTCTACAATTTCCTGTAATTTTGTCCTACCAAAAATTTTCAAATGAGAATATGAGAACTTATAGATAAACATGGGAGCCTTCTTCATGATCTAAAAGAATAAATTTCTTTATAGTAACGAAGCCATTGAGCATAAATGACAAAACTAACTTCACAGAAAATAAGCAAAGAATTTCCCTTCCCCCACTCAACTCATCCTTTGGGTGAGGATTGCTGAAGCTAAACCTTGGGGAAGTGTGTCACCGGTGACAATTTTCAGAACACCTCCAGACATATCTTGATCGAGTAATTTAGTGCAGGTTCATTTTCAATGATCTGAAGAATTTGGGTAAGTGTTTTTGAAATTGATATTTGAAGCATAAGAATAATTAGCACTTCATTCATGTTTCTACAATTGACAAGTTCGTGAATTGGTACCAAATAACTTTTAAATTCAAATTCAAAACTAGAATGTGGATGGAATGCAAAAATAGGAAGTCATCGTACCAAATGCTATTCTCAGAGGACAGTGCTCGGATTGCCTGGAAAAGGGGAGAGGAAAGAGAGGCCATATGGTGCCAATGTGCAATGTGTATTTCCGGCGTGGGTCTTTGCTACTGGCAATGCATGGTAAAGCTGAGAACCATGGCTATGGATGGCCCCTGACCCTGTACTGTTTCGTAGAACAATATGCGATGGGCCTTTGTGGTTACTATCATTTTAAATCTTGAATGGTCAAATATTCTCCAAAACATTTTAAGACAGATCATGCTATTCACTTGTTTTGGGGTCATTCTTGTGTATTCTACAGAAGCATCACTACCATTCTTCAAGTCTACTTTGCTTGTTTGGCAATCCTGTTTTTCACCATTTACGTCTCTTGTAAGATAGAACCTTACATTTGTACATTTATCAGTAACCAATGTAAGTCATACTTTTGAAATAAGTATCATAGTACTCTCAGAGGAGCTGTGATGAATGTTACAAATGCATGTCATGAGGGAGACCTTCAAAATCGGATGAGGAAAGGGGAAACACCTCTCAAAAAGTTTTTAGAGCTCAAAATTTAATCAAAAGTTTAGTGTAGGCAATTCACTGATTAGTAGTCATTTAAATGTCTAAAGAGTTGAAAAAGGTTAAGAACCATTTTTAAAATGAAGAATATTTAGTGCTACATTAACATTAACTGACAAAGGATAACACTGAAAATTTTTCAGTGTATCGCCATGCAAGAAAGCTATTTTGACTACTGTTGTTGCAGAAATTAGTCACTCAAATTTAACAGTCAACAATAACTGGATAATGCTCCTACAGAATTCACCAACTTTGTATTAAAATTATGATCCAGTAAGACTACAGGTTTCAAAGATAAAATTTTATGCAGATAATTCAAGAACAAAATACTTCAATAACATGCACAATTTACATTCTATCTACAAAAACAAGTTATAAAACGTAATTAATACTGTCAAATTTGATATAACCATACACAAAGCAAAACAATGAATTTATTGAATATTTTTAAAGCTTTGTAGCTTACTGACCACATTACTTGGCTGCACATAATTTCCGCAATGACACTGCTCTACTATACAATATCCAGATATAATGGTCATCCAAACTCAAAAGAGCTTTCATTAAACACTCATAACATCACTTTCAACTCTCTTTCTTTATCACTGACAGTACATATGAGTACAGTGAATTGACAGTAAAATGTATAAGAAAAAATAATTTTTTAACATTCTTTATTTTGTAAATTAAAAAAAACAAACTATATACAGTTTAACTTAAAACCCAAGTTTTGCCGAAAAATTAAGGGGATGGTATGTGATGCAATTATTCTGTACCCCCCTTTAATTTAAGCCTTCTGCAGGTGCACTTTTGCTCTAACAGAATCAGTGAATAAAAGAAATTCCTGAGCCCTACACATACAGCACACAGTAATACATGGGGATTTAAAACCCACTACACAAAAATATATTTGTAAAACAAAAAAATATATTGTTCCAAGTTCTGTAATGACCAATGGATTAATTTTCCCCACCTCACAATGTTAACAGGCTTGCAAAAATTTCTTTAACAATTGAGAAACAAACATTCTAGCAGGTGAAATCTTATAATAATAATGAAGTAATTTCATAAAAGGAAATTTACAATAATTAATAAGTTATTCTTCAACAGGAAAGTGTAGTCATTAAAAAAACAGGCACACTTATCAGAAATATAAACAAAACAAAGCTTGGTATTAGACTGACTTCAGTAGCCTTTAGCTCTGCCATCGTTGAAACAACGTTGAAGCAGTTTGAGAACAAAACGTTGGTTGTACGCGGTATGGGTGGAACTAACCCAGTTTAACCCCATGCAGCAGACATATGACAATGCCACCTTTTCGCCCATCTCATTACCAACATCTCACCTATATTCTTTCGTTAAACTGAGTACAATAATACATGTATAACATTCTTCGAGGACATCAGGGTCCTCTAATTTATGATGAAATCATTACATTTGTGGTCAGTGAAACATAATATCTGCTAAAAGGAGGAACTAAGGGGTAGGATTGGAGTCTCTGACCACTGTTCCACGTTCCAATAGCCCTCGCAAGTAGGGTTGCCATCAACAAAATCTTAAATCTAGGACAAGGAAACCGAAAACCCCAGATTTTCGAACTAAAACCCGGATATATGATTTCTACCTTTGTAATAACAAATTAAGTTTAACTTGTTATTATGTGCCATTAAGAATAATAAACAAAGGAAGCTTTCACAGTACAACACAGTGGCTTTTAAACAGAATTCAATAGATACTTCTCTGTATTGGAAGGAAGAAAAGTCAAGAACATAGTTCTCTCCAAGAACAGAAATTCTAATTTTATTTTTCACAGAAAAAAATGGAGCAATTGTAATTAATAATACGCATCGCATTTGCAATGGCATGTGCAAATTTCGAACAATCACAACAATTAGTCTTTGTCATATGGTTTAAAAAACCTGAACGGAGTAGGTAACCTCGAGGACGCTCCCCAGATGCCCTTAAAATTAGGACAAATCCGGAGTAACCCGGACGGATGGCAACCCTACTCGCAAGTTATTGCTATGACAATGGTGCGTTCCATCAAGTCTAGAAGTAGATCAGTTGGAACTGCCTCTGGAGCTGTTTGAAAAAGAACTGAAACTGTGGGGTGTTGTAATGAAACAGTTACCGCTCCAACCTCAGACTAACTCCACTTGGAACCGTCTCGCTGTCGCTTCGTTGCAATGGCGCTAACAAGAGGTTAGTTACAGGTTACTTTCATTACACGTCAGGCAGCTCTCCCGCCTTTCAATGAAAAAACTCACAGAAGGGTTGAGTAAGTCACCTTAAATCTAAATTGGGGTATATTTCTTAATGCGATCTTTGTTATCACTTAAAATATTTTCCCTGGGCAGTGAGCAGATGCCCTGACTTTTCCCGGTTGGTTGCCACCCTGCCACTTTAGCAAGCCTTGAGAAAAGCAGGCAGCGGTCTTTCAACACAAAACACACACACACACACACACACACACACACACACACACAAAGTAACTAAATGAAAATTGTAAAAAATATATGGCAACACATAAAAATATAGAAAAGACATTAAAAACTACAAACTTTTACTACATAATAATGAAATGCTCTAGAAAGGAGGTTGTATAAGTGACATATTTGCATTAAATTATAGGGAATTTTAGTGGGGATTCAACATATGTACGTAAAACTAATAAGTACACAACACTGAAGTCTGGTAGATTGCTTATCTGAGCACAACAGCAATAGCTACTGTAACATGTTATTCATTTATTATTGTCATTTCCAACAGAATGGCTGAATTGAGATGAACATTTCAAAGTAAAATGCAACGAGGTCTGGAACAATTACTATTTTTATTACTCTTGCCACATTCTTCAGATTGCATACAAGAGTACAGTTTAGTCAACACTGCAAAGTCAGTACAGATAAAAGCTGCTGCACAGCTAACAAATGCATCAGGTTGGAAGGAGAAACCACTAATCCAAACTATAACTTACAGCATTTATAATTACAAACTTTAAATAGAACTGCTACTTCCAACAGTAATTTAAGAAGATTATATTGTTTTGCTACTACTTTCCGACATCACAGTTTCTCTCATTCACACATGCATTCATTTTAAATCGACTTACTTAAGTCATCAACCTTATTGTAAGCACAACCATTGAAATTACAAATGATAAAACAAAATTATCAAGAAAAGACTGTGTAAAGAAGACTGGAATACACATTCATACTACCTTGATAATAGCCACATTTCATGCATATGCTAACATCCAATAATACATACAACAGATATGTTGGTCAAGGAAATACATGATAATTTTCACATGGATTGATTTGTGCAGAATGAAACATTGAACAATCAAAAATGAAACTTCAAATGCATCAGCACTTGCAAATAACCTAACTAAAAGTAAAACCTCAATAGACGAATTATGTTGCTTACCTGGAAAATTCGATGACAAAGCCAATCTTACTAGACTGGACACCGAGCTAGGACCACGTGGAAATAAAGATGGTGATGGTGATGGAGTAGATGGAGGTACACTCACTCCGTGACTACTCCCACCACCTGTTCCAGTTGGAGCACCTCCACTACCGCTACTACAAGTAGCTGCAGCAACTGACCCCAACGTGCGGCGTCGTGCCATTGCAGCGAATGTTTCCAAAAGTCCAGCAGTAGCAACGCTTGACTCCATAGCATTAGCACTGGTTGTCAAGTTAGGAACACTCACACTCATGGGATTAGTGACACTAACCGATGTTGCACCACTAGTGGTAGATCGACTATTGGTATTCTGAACTTGTTTCTTGCCTGAAACAATGACACTGGTACTGAACCAAGGCATACTACACTGTCTGATCACAAAGGTTGCTTCAAAAGCAACCAACATATT
>NNCF01126209.1:475478-509203 GCA_002313205.1 Laupala kohalensis
GGGGGGGGGGGGGGGGGGGACAACGCATTTATTAAGAAAAACAAGAAATGCTGGTTTCATATTGATGAGAACAAGCAAGAAAGAAGCATATCAAAGAAGAACAATAAACCATTAGGAAAGGTAATATAATTCAACAGATTAGATAACAAATAAATGGAAGTTTCTAAATGAAGAAACTTAGAAAAAGCAAGAATTTATAAGCACTGAAGTGAAAATAAATTTAAAATGAACAAATAAAAATTAAGGTCAGAACAAAGTAATCAATAGATTATGTAATGAGCTGCCTACTCAAGATTTAAATACGCATACAGTCAAACAAAGAACAGCCAACTTCATTCAAAAGGTTATTCCTCTTACAATCAAAACTAATGTAAAAGGTCCAGCACAAATCCGACCAATTTATTAAGGTAAAGAAACCAATTTGTTACTTATAATTACAAGAACATGATCACATCGAAATTAAATATTAGCCCTAGTTTCAACTTATTGCTACATACATAAAGAGGATTAAATAACGTTTTTAAAAATTGCTTATAAAATTAAAGAAATTCCCAAAATACAATTCAGGGTAACTGCCACCAAATTGTATTCATAAAAAAATTGATCTTATAATATTTACTGCGTGAATGATAAAATATTAGACTAAAAAACTAAAATGAGCAGCACAGCAATAGGAAAAATTTTTCAAGCAAATATCTAATCACTACATTAACATATGAATAATATCTAAGAAGTCCAATGTACATACAGGTCCATATAAAAGAGCAAGTATTTAACATAAGACAATGAGAGACACAATTCATTCAAAGTGTACAAAATAATCCCACCATTCACCCAATAGTGTTTCAAAGAAATTGAATTATTAAAAAAGGAAAAAAAAAAGAAAGAAGGAAAAAACTAATTAAACTTCTAAATCAGAACATGAAAAGATGTAAATAGGCACTCAATAGACATTGCTTCTAGAGTGTTTCAAAAAGTGCACAGAAACAACTCAACTGAAATTGGTGTTGTAAAACTGAAAATATACTCTTAATTGCGTAGATTACAAACCATTTTTAAATTTTTAGTATTCACGTCAAGAGTATGAATCACAAAAAAAGAACAAAAGATGAGGCTCACAAGCTTATATTAGAGGAGATAATTGTGTGTCATTAGTTAGGTAGAGAAATACTCCAAAAATTAATGACTTTTCCAAATAAAACAACTTTTACTAGGTACTTACTATTTTTCTATAACAAATTTCCCTAACTTTTCCAGGATTTCCAGATATTATTTTTATTTTTTCCCTGATCTTACGCATTTTGGACAGCATGAAGTAGGTCTGTTTCTTATCCATTCTTTTACGCAGAAGAATTGAAGAAACTTCTATGCAGGAAATTTTGACATTGGAAAGTACTAAGTTGCAAGAAAGCATAAATATATTTTACACAATTTCCAATTAATTTCTGTACCTTGAAATGATAATGTTATTTTTGAATTCTGAAGAATAAATAAAACTATGAACTTTGGATATTATTTAGACAAAACAAGTAACACAACTATATTTTTATTATTTCCCTGACTCCGTACAAATTTTCCAGACTCTTCCCTGACCCTCAAAACTCCCTGACTTTTCCAAGTTATCCAGGCCTTTTCAGACTTTGGCCACCCTGTTTTAGAAATTTGAAACTGAAGGAGTCAAAATTATGGGATGTAACAAAAATTCATCCCACAATTTTTTTTCCAGGTGCTCAATCAGTCCTACACCAACTTCTATGATGTCGACAAGTGCCTCATAATTCAGATCAGTATATTAGACAAAAGACAATACTGAAATCATTTAGTTTAAGGGGATAAATATTATAATCATACAAGTATTTACTACAAAATTTCAATAAGCTCTCATCCAGAAAGGGAAAGTAAAAGTTCAGACTTCTCAACATCATATACTCCTTGAAATCTAGCTAATATAAGGGATAACCAAACAATCTCGATAATATATTACAAGGCCCATTTTGTAGTAGTAGACAAAATCATTCCTTCTCACTCTCACCTCATTTTCTCATCACCAAATACACACATCTAAGAGATATACACATAAGAATTGCTGCAATGCAAAATGAAACAAAATATGGAAGAGTAAATGATGCAGATGTATCATAATTACTTTGTGAGGAAATACGAACAACTGGTTGTTGAGTTGAAATTAAGAAATTAATGTGAGCACTAGAAGGTCAAAAACATATTCCAAATATGGCATAAGCAATTTAAAAAACCAAATACATTCAAGGTCACCTCAATTACCCCACAACATAAATGTAATTACATCAGTTCATCCACATAAATTGATAGAAGACAACATATTATGTAAGTAATAAACAAAACCCATTAGAAACAGTTATAATTAGATCACATCATTTCCTACATAAGTTTTGTATAAGCTTACACACAAACCAGAGAAAATCTATTCAACTAGTGAGGTTGTGGGTACAGTTTCCTGATTTACAACTAACTGTGGGTATTGCTGAAAGTAAGATTCCAAATAACAGCTCATAGATCTATTTTCTTGGCTCTCAACACACAAAACAAACAAAAATAAAACAAGACAGGCATGCAACTTAAAACTGACTTCCACCAACTCTGAGAACAGAATAAATTCTTTGATAAATATATAAATCTTAGAAAGAATTTAACAGCAAAATCAGAAAACATGACGGATATTTAATTTAGAAAGGTTCAAGAAAAGATGTATCACTGGAACCAAGAAAATATTAATAAGATACAGTGGAACCGGTTTTAATAGGCCTGCTTACAGTGGACAATATCACAGATGCTGAGAATGAACACACAGAAACAATGCTTTTAAGGCAGATGGAACATCAAGGCGATACCAGTTAACTGCCCTCTTTTGTTGTTTAATCAAACGAAAATACTTATGTACAAGAAAAAATAATAAAATATTTGCATTTATCGACTTGTTTTCTAGTAAATTGCAAATAATTGTTTTCTGGTAAATTTCTAGTAAATTACATAGGTTCTTACGGAGACAACTCTCAAATTGCCTCAAATGAACTGTATTTTTAAAATTGTGGAAAAAGTTAGGCGGTGAAATAAGAAAAAAAAAAAAAAAAAAAAAAAAAAAAACGTGTCAAGCNAAAAATCAACAAAATTAGCTGATGGAAAAAACAGTTATTCATTGAAAACTGCAGAAAAACATGGTAAAAACAGAATGTTCCTGCCATTATGAAGAATGCAGCACGAGGCATTGATTCTATTCAGTTTCATTTGGAAGTGCGCAATGTTTGAATCTCTCACACTATATTGAGTAAAGTTGTCAAACAATTTAATACATTCTAAATTACTGATAAGCTATTATACAGACAGAACGAAGTAATTAATAAATAAATTGGAATTTTTGTTAGTAAATAATTTTGTAATAAAAAAATTAATGTATATATTAACAAAATTTGGTTAAATATACAATTTTTTTCAGAACAATTTTATTGTTGTAATGGTTATGAATAATAATAAACGTTTTATGTCATTAAATACTTTTTTTTCCTATTAAATTTTGCAAAGAATTTTTTTCATCAATTCATGTAATACTAATTAGTAACAAATGTTACTTCTTATTAATCAATTTTTTATACAAATAATTAATGTAAGTAATAAAAATAAATAAATAGAAACAATTGTTATTAAATTATGTTCTTAAACAATTAAAATAAAATAAAAAGCTATATTTCATTATAATCTAGGACATAAATCAATCGGTTTCTAAAACAATTATTTTAACGAAATTAACTACCTTTTTAACAATATCTTTTCTTACAGTAACCCTGGGCTTCCCGTCTACTTTAACACCCAAAGCCGCCACAATACCCTTTTCTCCATGCTGCTTATATTCATTTATTAATTCATCAATCGATACTCCACGTTTTGTCATTCTTTTCGAAGTTGTTGCTGAAACCACTTCCTGCAAATGACTCAATGATGGCAAATTTTGGTTCTGCCTTTGCAGTGGAACTTGATTTCTATAAAACGTTCCGAGAGTTACAGCCTTATAACATGTATATAGAAATGATACCTACCCAAGTAAGTTATGATTAATTACATACGAATGAATTGTACATTGGATTTAAATATGTGAATATGTAGATTATAAAGGAACAAATTCATAGCGCCAGAATGCAAACTGTCATCAAAAGATGTTGCAACAATTACTTTCAAATATACAACAACCAAACATATTTCAACAATAGTTTGAATGTAACATTATAAACAATTTTTTTCATGAACCGCTCATTGACTCCGTGATTAAAACTCACCATAAATAACTATTTGTTTGCTCTTGTCTACTCTTGTTTACAATTTCAAATAAACTTCAGACTTACGAGAACAGCGATTACAGCAGGGAGCACATGACAGCATCTGAGCGTAGGGATGGTGGGAGTAACGAAAGTTGAACATAGCAGAAGTGGAATAGAGTACTGTGGTGTGAAAGTCATACTAGAGACCATTCTTGAAATAAAATTGTTTTATTTGTATAAAAATTAAGTGCACTGCAGTTATCGATGCATTGTTTTTCATATTTATTTTTTAGAACTACTTGCTTAACTTAAAATTGATTTTTCATTCAACAAATGTTTGTGTTATTGTCTTTGGTCTACTGCATTCAATCTACATTAAGGGGTTTCACTGTATTTGTTTTCAATAATCTTTATTCTTTGTTTACAGAAATTCAACTCTGCAACCCTTTCCTAGGAGGAGTTCAAGTTTGCCAAATATGTCTGATAATATATGCCATTTACTGCAATAAAATGCAAAACACATCTACACACAAACTCTAAAACTAATTAAAGAACATCTCTTAAATCTATTACAATGTAAAACAGACCTAGACATAATAACAGACCTAGACAACAAAGTGTTCTAAAGAGAGATACTTTGTACAGAAGAAATTGTACATATACTTAAAGTAATCCATTAGAATTGAAACTTGCATTAGCCCTTTAACATTAGTAAAGCATCTTAACTTGCCAAGTTAAGAACTACAAAATGTAATAAAACTATGTCATAAATTCATTTCCATAACATTAATAGGTACTGGACAGAATAACAAAAAGTATTGAAGCAACTCATTTACATACAATAAACTCACTTCAAACATACAAAAATGAATTGAGATGTGTTTGTGAGAGCAATTACCTGTCACTATTTATGTACACGAGCAAATTACACTCCAAAGCTCATTACACTCCATGAATCAAATTTTCAGTAAAATACAATGTAGATATTACATGTAGTTACAAGTGACTACTCAATGAAACAGTATTTTCATAAAAGAATAGAAAAATGAACCTCTCCATTCATAAGGGCTCTAACGACCTTGACGAGCCCTAAAGCCCCCCCCCCCCCCACACACACACAAAAACAAAAAAATATTCATTCATCCTCACCAAATGCTAATGAAGAATTATGGGGAATTAAAGCATTAATTGCTTACTATCTTACAAACATTCATAAATGTGTAGTTAATGAACATTCATTCAAGAATATTAGATGCAAAGTTAACTCACTGTACCATAATAAATCCATTCAAATTCACAAACTTTTACCTATAGGTCCACTTCAACCAATAATTTCACATCAACCCATAGGTCAACTTGCACATTCACTGATAAATGTAGAATATTCTGTCGGAAAGTAGATTGAAATTTCTGAACAGTTTAAATAAGTAAAAAATAGTAATCATTTATATTAATTAAAATCATACAGTACAATTCACTTTGAATTAAAAAAATAAACATATGATAACATTCTAGAAAATGCAAAACATACCAAGTGCATCAACATTGGAAATTTAAAAGAATCTTCATTTACAATACATTTATTAGGGAAGTTAGAAGTGGTGTTGGTCAAGTTTTCCTACTTCAGTGTCAAAACTTTTAACTTAAAAGAGTGCAGGTTCTTGAGCTTCCATGCCAACCAATACTTACGTATTGTCTGCTTTTATTCAAGATTGAGCAAGTAAGATGTTTTCAATGAAAAATCAAGAATATAATACACAAAAATATAAAAAATGGAAAGACATATTCAAGAAATTTGTTAATTTGCTGAAACTACAAGTCACAACAAGCATTTCTTGTGAGGTGAAAACATTACCTACTGTATTTATTGAATTATGGCTAGTTTATGGCTTATGTTCTACAGGTAACGCTTTCACATTTAAATATTTAATTTGATGTATGTTCTCCATCAAATTAATGGCAAAATATTAAAAGAGGGTCAGGCAATCGGTATGAGCTTTCCCTGTAAAACAAGGCTAGGAAGTGCTTTTAAACACAAACTTTTCCATTCTTCAAATGTTGTTGGTTTTTTTTTTTTTTTAGTTCTTCAAATGTTTACCCAAGTAATAAGTAATTCTAGAGTTGCTGTTTTAAATTTTTACTTCAGTATCATTGTTTCTGGGGAAAACAATACAAATTATTTTTGCCATTTTCACTCAGAAGACTATTAATTTAACGCAAAATAATATTTTAATTTTGCTTTCTATGAGGAAATTATGTCTTGATAAGACAAGTACTTAAAGAATTCATTAAAACAACATCCTCAAATATTAACAAGTACTTTACACTCTACACTAAGTATTGGTAATTTATTTGATTTACTACGAAGGGTGTGCTCTGGTGTAACTAAGTCCACACGATGTAATTTTTTTTTCTAACTACACAGCAATAAAAATTTGAACTTTCCCAATATGCCTTTCTGTTGAATCACACAAATTCTTACAATAAATATAGTGAATTTTATACACATTGCTAGAATTTAAAAGATCCACTAACATGAATAATTCATGACATATTTCATTCAAAATGGTAATAAGTTCATGCATTTCTATTATAACTACAGACTAATTTCTCTTGTGGAATTGCACACACAGAAACTTTCTGAAATGCTTACTTCTATGACTTGAAGCAGACATCATCAAGTTTAAGAACTCGTAGATTGAAAATATTTAATACCCATTAATATTACAAATTGGTTGTTTTCAGGTTCTAAAATCCTTGAAGAGGATTTTTCACAGTTGGTCTCAAAAATAAATTTCCAACCTAGAAGACTATTTTGCAATAAATCCTCTCTGAATGACTAAATGGAATTTAGACTACTTCCTTACTACATATAATTACAAAAAACTTCACTATTATTGTTTCAAAAATATGTAGTCATACTATCCAGTTGATCTATTAAGTCATAAGGCCTTTTCGGCCGTATGGTGGCCATCATCAGTGCTCGTTAATCTATCACAAAAACTTCATTGAAGATCTGATAAGAAACTCCATCTCACTCTGTTGTATTCATCCGAACGAATCACATCACTGTGTACCATCGTGATGCAAATTAACAACTGAATACATATTCTTTATACAATACTGTGTATACTACCAACACCGAACTTCATCATACAATACAATACAATTATAAGGGTATTTACAATTCTACAGAATCAATTCTAAGGGTAATTTCAACATTCCCAGTTAAATCATATTTTAAATTTATAATAATAATACTTCTCACAAGTTTTATCTCATGTACAATTACATGCACGTACATTATTTTTACTAAGAAGTTAAGAAGTTATTTTTACCAACAGAAAAGTAAGTTAAGGTAAGGGCAAACTACACAAGTTTAATTAAAAAGTAAATTAAGGTATGGGAAGACTACACACGTTTAATTATAATGCTGGCTGGTTGTTGGGGTGAAATAGCTTAGGCTAATAAGATGTATATTGCCTGCTACACAATTACTTTTTCATGTGTATGAATAATGAGTCTATAATCAACAAACTCACCAAAAAAGTGATTATATTTCATTTTAGGAATTCAATTTCTTTTAGGCAAAGTTAAGGTTGAACAACCAAAATGGCAGGGATAGGAATGACAGAGTTGGGTGCAAATTTGGGATGCACATACTATGAGACCAAGAGGCACAACCTCAGAAAATTGATTTTATTTTTAACAAAGGAAAAAAAAAATTCTGAATAAATATTTTAATGATTTATTATTTAGCAATAATTTGGTACAGTTACATTAACCATCAAAATCAATTTTGAAGGATATGACAAATTCAGATGAATGTGCTAAAAAGTACTATTACCAGTTTTAAAGTTTTTACTTGATTTCAGTTGTGTTCATCATCACTGTAACCCCAACCTAGCCTAGGTTTTTCTCTGGTTTTCTTTCTGGTAATTTGATCAGAATTGATGGGATGGTCTCTTCCTTACTTTCGGGGAGTAAATTAACTTCTTGTCCCCTAAGTGGCCATACACAGTTTTTAACTGTTTATTTTGCAAAAAAAAAAAAAAAAAAAAAAAAAAAAAAAAAAAAAANCACATGTATGATATCTATCAAGCTAAATTTTTCACAACCAGAATGCACAATGTTTTCACACATATTGACAGATACACATTTAAGAATTTACCGATGACAAGTAGTAACTAGGAAGCTCTACTGGAATTACCCACAGTGGATGATACAACAATACCAGATAGATCGGTTGCACCAGTGAAAGTAAAAAGAATAATTTATTAAGTGTTCATAATTAAAATGTACAAGTTCCGTCTCAATCTAAGGAGAATGTCTCTTCCCACTTAAAACTAATTCACTTAACAAAAATGAAACTGCATTGAGAAAAAGATGAATGGATTATGTTAGGTAAAACAAGAGGGAGCAAAACTGAGAAAGGAACCCACACCACCTTAGCAGACCACTTAATCTATACAGAACAAAAACTACAGGGAGGGTTTGGTTTGGCCAATGTTAGTATGGAGTGACAGTCATTTTACCAGACCCAGGTCCATGTGGCGATGTATCTATGAAATCTGTCATAAGGTAGCTTCAGACATGTGTTATTCGGCGAATCCCAAGCAATCATGACTTGCTCGGGGTATTTGTGTAGTACTCGCCAATTGGCGAGCACACTTAACCTGGTATATGCAATTTGCTGAGCATGTAGTTGCTCTGGGAACTATGAATATTCATTGTGGGAGAGTGTGGTTAGGTTATGGAGGGCGAATCAGAAAAATATTACATGCGCAGTTGCTTCTGTAGATGGGTCATGTGAAATATGTTGTTAGATAAAGTGAACCTGCAAAAACATTTCTGAGTAATCTCTTAAAATAATATGAATGAAAGCTTGCATTATCCAATGTCCCCTTAAAGGACTGTATTATTGCAGTAAAACTGTTAAATAATATTTAAAAAATGGGATTTATCTAATATTAATTCAATCAATGACCTTAAATCAATAATAAGCTAGTTTTTAATTCAAGTGGATTTAGCTATGGTAATTGGTTCTCTCTATCTTTAAGATACTCATAATCATTAGAATTTTCATTCACACTAAATGAACCAGTACTATATAACAATCTTAATATCCATACCAAAGCACAAAGATCTATTCATTTATAAATCATAAAAGAATTTACACTGCAACAAACAATATTTCTTCATTTAATTTTTGTTAATTTTAGAGTTTAAGTGTTTCACTATTTTATACAGTTTTAATAGTATTGTAAGTAAATTATTTAAGTATACTGAATGTTTATGAGAACTTCATTTCGTTACATGTAACATTTTCATTATTATTGCATTTTTTATAGCTACTACTCAGTATAAAAAGCAGTACATCAGAATAAAATATATTGTGGAATTGACTTATGATATTCTTGAAATTTATTTGTCAGGATGTACTAACACCACTATTTGTTAGGATGAATTTACCAACAGTGGTGGACTAGTGGTAGTGTCTTCTCTTCCACAATCCCGCCGAGTGGTGGAGCGTGGGTTCAAACCCTGCTCGGCCAAATTAGGCGAGGTTTTCGGATGGGGTTTCCCTCACCTACTCCAGACAAATGTCAGTTCAGTACCACAAGTTCCCCAGCAACCCAATACCTCTCCTTCCCGATTCCCTTTCCCATGTCCGACAGTTAGGTGGAAGAGCAGGCCTCATGTCCTGAACCTCGCCAAAAGGCATAAAATTAAATAAATAAATAAACTGAGTCTTTTTAATTAAGAGAAAAATTTTAATGCATTAAAAGGGAAAATTTAAGAGAAACTGGGATAGAGGAGGAAAATTAATGGTCAGGGATAGAGCAACTAAAAAAAAAAAGAGTCACATTTTAACAGGGTTGGCAATGTTCAACACAAATTGGACAGGCAGTCAAGTTGTTAGGTGGAAAATACTCTGAAATCAAACATAGAAAGTGACTTTAAAATACCCCCTCTTCAACTCTCACAAAAATTAGCATCTTTCTTTTTTATGTCAAAGAAAAATGAAAATATTTCAATGAAATATGGTGTTATTCATGAATTTGTGCTAAATGAAGGGAGCAAATAGGCAAAGCAAAAGAGGGGATTGTCTTCTTACGAGGTAGTATGGCATAGTTATCTCAGTACACAGGTGACCAATCAGGTATATTTGACAAACAATGAATTATTTCTACATACTTTAAACAATTAGGACAATATATGGAAAATGCACGGGAAGAAATGAGAAAACAGCAAATGGTTCAAAAACCCCAGTATGATAAAAATATGCGGAGTTTATAATTTTCAAAAATTCTTCCATTCCATATCTGGTTTTCTGCTTTCTGACTTTGGTTTTCTGCTCCAGTTTTGATCAAAGAACAGCTTTATTAATTTATATAAATAACAATGTAAATGTTTGTTTTTCAAAATGTAAAATCTCAGAAAGTTCTTCATGGATTACTTTGAAATTTTGACACAATGTTGCATTCGAATACGCACGTGTTTTTATATACATATTATATAGATGTCACACCTATGACAGGTAAAAACAAGCTTTTTTGAAAATGTATATAAGCGAAATACAGACTGACTAATTACGAAATATCAGAAACTGCCTACAAAGTTGAAATTTGGCAGGTACGTTCCTTTTAGGTGGTACACATCCGCAAAGATAGGATTATATGAAAATCCACCCCTAAGGGGGTGAAATGGGGGTTGGAATGTTTTATGTAAGTATCCCACGATAACTCTAGAGTGTCAGGAGCAATTTCAACTAAGCTTGATGCACAGGTGACTGACTATATGAAAACAAGCACTATGCAGGTAAGACATCTCTTGCACCCCTAAAGAGGGGGTGAGAAGAGGATGACGTAAAAATAATGGAAAAATCCGATATTAGAATTGAAACCATTGTTTTCAATGCCATTGAGATGAATAAGAGTGTCTCCAGTGCCTTGCAAGTTAACAATCAGTTCACATTGCAGATAATATACCCCTAGCATCCCTGAGGTAGGGATGGCAATGAAGGACAGATAAAAATAATAGAGAAACAACCAATATTAGTGTTGAATAAATCGTTTTTGGGACCGCTGAAGTGAAGTGACACCCTCATTGCCAGATATGTACACTATCATCTCCGGTAAAGAAAAAACACCAAAGTGTTAGAGTGAGAAGGACCCCCACAGTGCTTGTTTTCATATAGTAAAAACAATCTAAAGTGACCGATATTAGTGTTGAGATCATAGTTTTAGGGGTCACTGAAATTAGTAGTGACATTCTCGAAGACGTCAAAGTTTACAATCAGCCTGTACAAACTCCAGCACCCCTAGGGAAGAGGATGCCATGAAAAGAATATTGAACAATGACATACCAGTGACAGCCATAACTTTCAGCGTCGCTGAGGTGATTGTGAAATCTCGATATTCTGCAAGTCTAAACTCAGTCCTCATGAAACAAACACACCACTAGGTGGGGAAATGAGTTTATGGATTAAAAAAATTAAAAACTAATTTTGAAGTATATATTAATAAGATTTTAAAACTACCAATACCGTTAAATTTAAGATGAGATCACACAGTGACACGGTATCCTTAGAGCTGGGAAGTGGGAAGTGCGAGATGAAAAAATTACGTAAAAAGATTGATATTAGGGTCGAGTCTATGGTTTTTGTGAATTCTAAGATGAATAATCATATTTCCAATGAAATTATGTTCTTACATTATGTACATTATGCATGACACCTCTAAAGGTGAGTGTAGGGAGTAACAAGACAAGAAAACTTATCGAATATGTCGGGTAAGAAAGGATTTTACGAAAATTCACCCTAGGGGGTGAAATGGGAAACTGGCGTTTTCCAAAAACTTTTTCTCAAATTACATCTGTGAAAATGAGGGATTGATACACACTAATACTATCAAACCTCCACCATTAAAGGATAACATTTTCACTGTTGAGAAAGAATAAAGTTGCAGACATATCACAAAATTCACACAAGCAAAAACCGCGGGTGCTTAATTTATAAGTAAATAAAGTGCAAGGAAATAATTTAAAAATATAATAGTGGCAGTCATAAATAGTGCTTTCAGTAATCATCATTCAATTTAATTTTATTACAGTTTGTCTAATAAGGTTACCAAGTTTTATACACCATTTATAGTGAAATCTGGTAATAAGAGACCTGCAGATAAGAGATTCCCACTTATAGAAAACAAAATATTTTTCTCCACAGTCAATTCCATCCCATTTGTAAGAGACAACAGAGGTAATTTCCGCAAAGTTTCACCTAATAGACATTATCATACAAGCATCCAGTAACAACCACTCAGTGACATATTGAACATTCCTTTTTCCACACCAGGAGAAATAATAAAGGGAAAATGAATAAAGTGAAGATGAAGATGTCACTGCACCACGAAATGGATAAGGTTTTGCTAGAATGGTTCCAACAATGTAGAGCAGGGCAAAATATCACATTGAAGACCAAACAAAGTTTGAAAAAATCTTTTATGCCATCTTACTAAGAATATTACTGCGGTTCTGAAAATATAACTTTTATTTGTCGCTCTTGATATTTACAGTACTTCTAAACAAAAATGTTCCACATTATTTTCTTCTCTCTGCCACCGGCTTTAATGTTAAGGTTATTAAAATTTCAATATGGCTCATTGCAGTAAAACATTAACAACTAAATACAATGTTAGGATGGTTTAAGGATGCCCACAATTGGTGATGTTAGGTTAACAGATCCCGGTTATTCTGTTTAAAGGGAACTGGTTCAAGAGTGAAGTTGGAGGTGATGGTGGTAGCAGCACTCGTGGTATGGTATATGAAAAAATTGTTAATATTCTTCAGCCTTCCAAATGCAAAGCTGGCTTATAGGACTCTGGTACCTTATAATAATTAAAATATATGCAGGGATATTTTGGGATCATTCTAACTTGATACTACATTACGTTTAACTCTTAAAAAACTCATTTCCCATATAAGAGTTCCCACTTAAAAGAAATTTTCATACCCCCAGGCGGGTTGCACTGTAAATACTTTTCTTCTTTTTCAAATGTGTACCAATATCATGCCATTTTTAATACATAAAAAATTATTTGAGTTTCTGAATAGGACTTTCTTTAGTCCTATATAAAACCTATTCACTTAAAATTCAATACAATATTGCAATGATCTTTTTTTTTTTATCATTGCTGTGTCCACATCTTTACACTAAAACTCCTAAACTGTATGATTGTATAATGTAGGTATAATTATAGGCTATAGCACATGAACTGGATAGGTTAGTTTGGATAGTTCTTTAAATTTATTGTTACTTTTTCATCAGTGTATGTTGTGGCAAGTATGCTATCCACTACACAATGGGTCACCCTCAAAATGACTAAAAACATTGACTAGGTCATAGGTGTAATGTCCACAGTGAATCTTAAAGGCTTCAAGTGTGTCACCATGTTGTTTCCCAACAGCATATGGGGAAAGTCTAAGAGACTTCAGTTTTCATACAAATTAATTTCTTCCAACATTTTGACATTCATTCATACAATCTTTTTGGTAGGTTTAAAGTGCTTTTTAATCTTAAAAACACTGATTCATCAACAGGTTTGAGACCAGAGATGTGTCAGAAAGTTCTAGTCGCAGAGCCATTGCAACAGTTCCGTGAAATCTGTGAAACAGTTCCATTGCAATGAAACTGTCACGACAATCGCAATAGGTTCCTCTAAAATGTGTTGGCAAAGAGTATGCATTTATATATCCATGAATAGTTATAAAATGAAATTTGACAGAAATTTATTTTGATTATATAAGTACACAAAAAGACAAAAATTGGTCTGTTCCAAAGACCAGACCTATGTATCCCTATATATTTTGACATGTTGTATTTAATCCAGGACAAGAATTGCTCCACCACCCTCTATTTTTTATTACAAAAAACTGCCAATAATTGCAGGAAATACTGATTTAAAAGGAGAATGGGGGTGATAGAGCAATTCTGAATTTGGATTAAACACGAGAAAGTTCATAAGGTTACATAGTATTAAACTTTGAAACAGTACAATGACACCTCTCCCAGCTCTCTTTCTCGATTAGGAGAACATCCAGAGCAATTTTAAAGTTTTGTGTAGAATCATTTTCGAATCATTTTATTTTAATTTCACATCTATAAATTTCAAATAGGTTGAAATATTAAAACAATATTTGGAATTTTTCTCAGACTACATCAAGGCTACCTCCCTACTACATTTTATTGCAATCTGAGATGGTGTTAAGACCCTGTGTTGATTTGATTTGGAATAGCCCAGGAGAGAAAGTAGATATAAGAGGTGAGGAGGGTTAAGCACTATAAAACAGATGCCATACATCATGCAACCACACATTTTAATTTAGAGGGCCAAATATTTGAGGAACTCTGAAACTATCTCTACACTTTAAGAACTATGAAACTGATAGGATTAACTAAAAGAAAATGGAACTTCCACCAAATACACATTTAAATCTTTGTAATAAAAGGGTGGTACAAATTTGGCATTCAAGTAAATACTAAAAAAGTACACAAAAACCTGAAGAATAGAATACACAAAATATGGCTAAAGTATGAAATAAAAATGAAAAAGAAATCATTGTCCCTAAAAGATGGGTTTTGGAAGAGGTGAAGCAAAATAAGAAAAATAAAATAGACATAATATATTAGGTTTGATTCCACAGCACTTCATGTCAAACCTAACAAACCCAAAAGTAAACAGAAATCCACTGTACCTTCAGTAGCCGATGGTCTATGTTTGATAAATATTCCTTCAGAACCAGAACCTTCAGTAGTTGCATCTCCACTTGGTACAGAGATATGAACAGATGGAGCCAAAGTAGCAGCCATCATACCTGAAGCAAAAATTTTTAAATAAAATTTTAAAAACGTATGGAATTCAAAATAGATTCTAAGTATATTCAAACCAAAAGAGTATGCAATGTTTTAAATAAAATTTTCATAAAATTAAACATTGCATAATTGAGGTTAGTCTTAAAACTGATATTCAAGTCAGACAATAAAATTTGTAACAAAGAAATACAGATTACTGAAATAAAGAGTAGAACTTAGAAATATAACAAAAGTTAAAATCAATCATGACTTATTAAAAGACTGATTTAAAGTTGTTGTGTAAATACAGTAACAATGGTTCACAGACTGTAATTCACCTACAGAGAGTACACCATAACAAAAATAATCTACAAGTATCAGCAATTATAATTCAATTTAATATATATAAGTGATTTAATATAAGAGAGCACAATTTTCACATGAATTCATTCATTTTAAACTAGTTCATGTACTTGAACATTCTAGGGAAAGTTCACTGACAAATTTTAAGTCAATGAGCAAACAAATTACTATCCTTCGTCCCCACATACAGCTTCAAAATATTCACAGGATCTGTCGTTTTATTTTATGTTAGGGATGGGTCGGATCCAGTATGTTGCAAAAAGAATTCTCTGCATTACTTACTTCAGTTAAGTGTACTTTTCCATTTTACCTACATATTTCAAATCTCCATTAAAATTCCCTATCATGTATATGCTAATATAATTTCACTTTTATTAACTTATTACTCTCATTACACCATGTGGAGGACAATTAAGTAATTTTCTATCCACAAGCAAGGGACAATCCCATCAATTCCGATCAAGAGCCCTATGCAAAGGCGGATTGAATATTTCAGTACACTCCTTAAGTAAGAATAAAAAGTTAGCTACGTGTTAAACATCAATAGAATACTAACAAATTTGTATTAATAAAATTNAAAAAAAAAAAAGGAAGATGATTTCACAAGTACTTAATATTACTGAACTGCAGATTATTCAGAATATATTGTTTATAAATCTTAACTATTGAAATAACTCTAAATTTGAGATTAATTATTACAATAGACCGCCACCCTTAGGCAACAGCCTGTATATAAAATCCACCTATACCCAAGGGAAACCAAAGAAAAATCTGGGCCAGGATGGGGCTACAGAATTAAAGAATACAACCAAGCCAAGGCTGAGTAGAGATAAAACTAAATTTATATGAATAATAGCATGAAGGAAAATAGTTTTGAAATTTAATAATTTATTTCGAATATACTAGAACAAAAGATAAGATCAGTTGACATATTCAATATTTAAAAGAATAATTTAACAAATAAACATTTGATGGGATATAGAAACCAATTTTAACTTTTATTAAAATCAATGAATTCTTTTATAATAAAGATGCAAAGGTGCAGTAGGTAGATTTTAACAGTGATTTTGAAGACATTCAATTTAATAATATATTTTACGTCTCTGGGGAGGAAATGATATAGAATGATTCTTGAATGATATGGCCCTTTTTGACAAAGAGTGATTGACACAATAGGATGATGGATATTACGCCTATCGAGATTGTGTTCCTAAACAAGACAGTTTCATATGAAACAAGGGTGGCCTTTCAGTAATTTGGTTTTACCAAACACAACCATTTCATAAATATAAATGCAGGGAAGTGTTAAAATATTTACAATTGCCTCCAAAGATAATGCTGTAAATAGGAAACTCAGTGTGAAAAACATTTATACAAAATTGTTTTAATACTAATGTTACATTAATTTTCATTTTTAATGTCGCACTCTAGAAATCCTATGATTTTCCATTGACTTTCCGGGATTTCTGACATTTTATGCCGAACACTAAATCATAATTTATTATCAAGACACCGATGTTGTAAGCAAGAAAGGTTATATTTCTTCATTAGTAATAAAAAGAGAGAGAATCAAGCCATTTAAAAACAAAATCTGTGATCTGTTGACCAATTTCGTCAAGGCCTGTCTACATTAGACATTTCACACACATTACATTCTCACACTATATACCCAAATTAAGCTGATTCTTGTGTAACTTATAGCATTCTGCACCTTGTATAACATATAGCAAAAAATAAATACAATAATTAGGAATGAATTAATAAATAAAAATCAACAAAAGATAAACATTAAAAGTAGAAAAGAATAGCATGCTAACCTTGTGGAAATTTGAAGCAGATGAATTGGCAACTGAATTTCTCAGATACATACAATTAAATGACAATTTAACAACAAAACAGAAGGAAAGAAATACTAAAACTACAGGAAATAATTAGGTTTAATAAAAAAAATGAAGCCTGTAGCAATTTCCGTGAGAACAGAGAGTAGGTTTAGCCACACAAAAAGAAATTAAGATGAGAGAGAGAGAGAGAAGAGAGAGAGAAGAGAGAGAAGAGAGAGAGAAGAGAGAGAAGAGAGAGAGAGAAGAGAGAGAGAGAGAAGAGAGAGAGAGAGAAGAGAGAGAGAAGAGAGAGAGAGAGAGTTCCTGCCATTCTGCATGACCTTCCATGTGCAGTAACTTGTGGAAAACAAACCTTAATAGGTACCCGGGGGAGAGAAAGAGGATTTTGAAATAATTTAAGTAAGTTAAAGCAGAAAACTGGTAAAATATTTGATTCATAAACATTTCAAAATATTTTACTTCATTGAATGATGTAATCACTGGTACGTAGCACCACACATCTCATGAAAGTATAAATAAATTGTTTAATAGTTTTTCCATTCGCTCTCCCACCAAAAATGGCATCCAACCTCCAAATTTATCTAAACAGATGCAGAAGTGCTCAGGATCTTCTTCAGCAGACTACGATAGAGAAACGAGCTGACATATTGATAATATCAGAACAAAACAAGAACCTAGATGATCCCAAACGGTGTTCCGATATAAGAGGTGGTGCTGCAATTCAAACACTGCATTAAAATAACGTAATTGCTGGTCAGATTGAGAAAGGTCAAGGGTTATGTTAGAATAATAAATGGAATGGCAGTCAATAATCGTTACTTTTCGCCAAGTAGATCAGTAGAAGTATTTCAAAGCAATCTTCATAAGTTGGATGTGAGCATCAGATGTTAGGAGGGACGAATCATTATTGCGGGTGTTTTAACATGAAATCTCCATCATGGAGCATGGGAGCAAGGGATGAGAGAAAATGTGAAGATGTATTTTAGATGAAACCATGATTTCGCTGGACCTTATTACCACTAATCAACCAGGAGTGACAAAATTTGAAAGAAGAGCATCTGTTTCTGTACTGGGTCTAACCTTCACAAGAACAACGACTATACCTTTTGTTTGTAATTGGAATGTATTAGAGTTAGAGAGTCTTAGTGTCGACAAATACGTAAGTTATGAAATCAGTCAAAGGTGTGTTTGCCCATCTCTGACACATTGCGAAGGTTGGGCAATCCACAAACTAGACAAGGAGATGCTCGAAGAGTATATTGAAGGTATCTCTGCAATGAGTGAAATGTAGTCTGCTCAACACATGGTAGAATATTTTACTGCAGAAATGAGCAAAGCATGCGATGTAGCCAAGCCACGTCGAAGTAGAAACCCCCAAATCGCAGAGTGATGTAATGGTGGACGATAGAGATCGCAGAGCTGAGGACAAAGTTCAATAGGCTAAGAAGAGTCGCACAAAGAACCCATAGAAGGAACCAACAGATAGCGAGGCAGGCTTCAGAAAATTATAAACTGGCAAGAAAAACTCTTTGCAATGAAATCAAACGACAGAAAGCAGAATGCTGGAAGGAACTATGTGAACAAGATGATCGAGATCCTTGGGGTACACCTTACAGGAAAGTACTGGGCAAATTGTGTAAGAGTAATGGTGGAATACCAAAAGATAACGAGTCCCTACTCCTTATAGTAGCCACACTATTTCCGAAAGGAAAACCCAGGATGACGTACACGGAAATGAGAGAGGAGGTGGTACTACCATTCAACTGAATGAACTAGAAGAGGCCACAAAGAGACTGAAAAGTGGCAAAATGCCTGGTCCTGATGGCATACCGAATGAGGTACTGAAGAATACTGCGTTAATTAGACCCGACCTGCTTCTTGATCTATTTAACACTTGTTTAAAAGAAAGATATTTTCCAGATCCATGGAAAAGACAAAAGTTAGCGCTCATACCAAAAGGGAAAGGGCAGGATCCAAAAGACCCATCTGCTTACAGACCTCTGAGAATGCTTGATAGCATAGGAAAGCTGTATGAGAGAATGAGAGAAACATGCTTTGATGAAAATGGACGTCTTTCGGACAAGCAGTTTGGCTTGAGGAAAGGAAAGTCAACTCTGAATACAGTTCATGAGGTCCAATTGGATGTGACTAAGGCATCTAAATTGCCACCTAGCCCTGGCGGTTTTTGTGTAGTGATTACTTTAGATGTAAGAAACGCATTTAATTCAGCAAATTGGGAAGACATCTATCGCTCACTTGAAGGACATATTACATGGTATTTACTGCGTGTTGAAAGTAGTTACTTGGAAAAAAGATGCCTGTTGGTACAAACAGACAATGGAACAGTTACCATAGAGCTATCATGCGGAACAGGGCAAGGGTCTGTCCAAGGAGGCACGTTGTGGAATAGTCTGCATGATTACCTCATTTGTTTACATTTTCCAGAGGGGGGAAAAGATGGTGGGTTACGCTGATGATGCAGTCATGATAGCAGTTGCAAATACAACGTAAAATTGGAATGGAAATGTAAAGAAACCTTGGAAATAGTTGACTTGTGGATGAAGTGTAGAGGCCTGGAACTCGCACATCACAAAACAGAAGCGGTAATAATCACAAACCTTCGTTACTTGGGTATATTTATAACCAGGAAATGGAGTTTCCAGGAGCATATCAAGAAGGTGTCTGCCAAAGCAAGTGGTATTGGCACAGCTCTACAACAACTAATGCCAAAATATCGGCGGTCTGAAACCGGAAAGAAGATTACTGCTGACCAGCATGGTACATTCCTTGTTACTCTATGGATCACCAATATGGAGACATCACACCCATAAAGGAAAAATTAAGAGATACATGGCACCTGTCCAAAGAAAAATGGCTTTGAGAGTCATATCTGGATATCAGACGATATCGACAGGAGCTGTTTTGGTATTATCTGGCAGCCCACCCATCTGAGTGCAAGCAAAAGGAAGAGCAATAATATGGGAGAAATGAAGCCAAGTAGGTGCAGACAAAGTTCTTCCACAGGAGGTGAAGGAAGAAACCCGCATAGAGTTGAATACGGAATGGCAAGCCGAATGGGACGCGTATCCAAAAGGACGATGCACGCATACATTGATCATACAAGATTGAGGAGTGGTGCAAGTGATGGTGTGGCCCGCTAAACTACTACTTCATGCAAGCCATCAGCAGACATGGGTGTTTTGGGGCATACTTGCAACATATGCACAAATGAATGAACCCAAGCAGTCAGAGCTGCAGAGCGGAATAAATTACATATACTCGTATGCACACACACATCACTCATTCAGAAGAAGTCCAATAAATATACAAACCCAAATGAAAAATAGTGTTTCCAGAGAGAACCCATTTCTACATCTACACTGTGCACTATAAATTTATTTTGGATTTATAGCTTGTAAATTATCTCAACATGATAGAAATAAATTAACATATATCATACGTACATGGAATGGATTCTTCATAACAAGGCGCTTTCCATAATTTCCTTGGGTGCACAGTGTAAAAGGCTACAACTTACCTCTAAAAGAGCTGTTTGCTGAGTTGGTCTGCAGGTCAAGCAAAGCAGCTGATGATGAGAGCAGCTCACCTGACAGGAAGCTGTTGGTGTTGTTTCTGAGAATGTCGGCTCCTTCTCTCATCTTATCCAAAACTTCAACTGCTTCCAAAGTGGCATCATTATTTGCCAAACTGCTGCTCCCACGAGCAGAGGAACTATAAAGTAGAGGTTTGTTTGTACCACTAGTGGATGAGGAAGTAGTGGCGAGGAGCAGATTTGTTTTGGCCTCAACGCTAGAAACCACAACAGATGTGGAACCTGTGGAGGAAGGCAGGGGACTGTGAGGCTTGTTGCAACTAGCAGAAAAGTTGTCATCATTGCTAGTTTGACGACGAAACATTTGGTTGGAATAGCCTGAAAGACAAAATGAAAGGATTTCATGAACTCTACAGTGCATAAAATATAAGAATACATAACAGAAAACTACCCTATATCTTGAAAAAAAAAATATAGGTACAAGACAGTTTTTCTTACAAGCAGCAAGTTAAATGAAATACTTTTATTCCAAATGCATAAGACTGGAAAAGTTACTTGAAATATTCCTCCTGAAATATATAAAACCAAAAGCACACATAAATAAATATGGCAGTGCACTTGATCTGATGATCGCTCTTATTTTACTTTTCACCATTACAATTACAATTGACTCCCTATTTAACACAATCCTACAATAAATCAAAGAAAAAAGGGAGTAATTAATTACTATATCAGTTATACCCAAAGCACTGCAAGAAAGTGAATTTGTTGGAACCATAAATTTTTCGGGTTCTACTCATTGGATATTTTTCCATCTATTCAGATGTAATCAAAGTTGAAATAGTCAATGCACAGGTTTCTGGTAGGAGTCCATCCGTCCATGGGGCCGGCTGTCTGTCAGTCCCTCAGTCCCTCAGGCAGGTTGTTTGTCTGGTGCTGTTCCCTACGTTTTCATGTCAACACGTGTAAACAGAGCTCCTGAGAAAGTGGGTGGAAAAGAGTATTTCTGATAATTTCGAGTGTTTTGCCTTTGCTCAGTTGTTGATCATTAAGAGCAAAATAATGAATTATTGTTTCATATAAACACTTAGTTAATGGTTAGTTGTGTGTTTAATTTTGTTTTGTTTACTACTCATTTTACTAATTAGTTACTAATTTTCTGTTAAAATTTATTGTAACATATTACAAATAGATCTCTTTAGAAGATTTCTGGTAAATTTTTATGAAAAAACTCCAATATTAGTGGCAGATATGAATGTTTTGTGTTGAGTATGGGTACAAGAGTGTGTCCAAAATACATCTTGTTTGGAAGGATGCCTTTGGGTATGTGACCTGAAATCTCGTGCAGACACACTTAGAATCATAAGCAGAAAAATATTGAAATTTGTATTCAAAAAAGGGATTTTGCAGAGGAAATTATTTTATTATTCCCCAACAATTTATTATATTTTTTGGATGCTTTTGTGGCAGGTAAGGGCATACTTCGTAAATATATCTGCTGCTTTTGGTAGTGCTGGTTTGCTGCAGTGGCTTACAGTAATTCACAAACTAAGTGAAGTCCAAAATATCTCGACCTCATATTGTTTCTAAGAGTACTCTCACACTGGGAAAACATTCACACATTAGGTACAGGGGAACCCATAGTAAACTGTGTACTTTGAGCTTCACGTATAACAGCTCTGTAGGGATCAATACTGCTAACAGTGCTGCCTTCATTTGAGTTCAGAACTATGTATGTGAGAAATAGCATTTTTACCCTTTGAGCCCAATGAACCAGAGGATATTTTTGCATATTTGTACCAAGGTGTAAGGCCTCAATAGTGACATGAGTGTATTTTGGTCAGAACAGCAATTAGGGGCAGAACTATTAGCAAAATACACATGGGAGAGAGACGCGAGTTTTGTAACTTACCGCAAGAACTTGAGAACGAAGCAGCCGATTGGGACCGGATACACTGCTATACACTCAAGGCATTAGACAGCACGATTTTTATAGGAAACCTTTTTCTCAGAAAATTACAAAGAAAAAGTTGAGGAAGTCTTAACAAAATAATTGGAGGACATTAAATCCAATTGGGATAGTAATGGAGGGGGTGTCTAAGCGTAAACAGGTAGTGATACTATAGAAGTTGGAGATGCCAGTGGTTTCTCCAGTGGCGAGTAGTTGTTCAAGTGAAAAAAACACCAAGAGGGGATGTAATGCCTACACAATTGATGAAGGAGAGAAGGGGGAAGAAAAATAAGATCTTCAATGTAGCTCATATGGTGGATTTGGAGTGAAAGGGGTTGGTATGGTACAATCGGAGAAGCAGGTAGAAAAATTATGCAAAATATTTGAGGGTAAGAAATTTTGGAAGATGAAATCAAGCATACAAGGGATGATTAAAGATTGCATGGCTGAAAATGAGTAATAAAAATGGTAGTGAAAATGAGAGTATTCAATGAGAAGTTGCAGGAGTAGAAGTGGCTAAAGGATATGGAGGACAGATTAGAAGAGGAGACAGATTATGATCAGGGAACGAACTCAAAGACTGCAAGAGGTGGACGGGGTTGTAGCAGAGAAAGTGGTACATTCAGTAATAAATCACTTGGGTAGGCAGGCAGAGGGTACAAAACGGGTGGTAGATGTAGAGATGGTAGTGGATGTAATAGATGAGAGAGCCAACAATATTATACGTGTGCAGGAGATGGATTAGTGAACACAAGAGGCGATAAAATACTAGAGCTAAGTAAGGCAGAATCAAGCATTATTAAGGATCTTGCTGATAAGATAGGATGTAGAATAGAATCATGAATTGTGCAAATTGAGCATTGCCTATCAGAGAAGTTACCAACACTACATGGTTCGTAAGCTCATGTGTTGGGGCAAGGATGGCAAAAAGTTGTGAAGGAGGAAGTAATTTTGAAGAAAACAGGAGACAAGGTAAGATGAGGGAGATATTGCAAGAGGAAATGCATACAACCAGGGAATATGTGAAAACAGAGACAGTACAGGAGACGGCAAACAGATTTATTAGTGCTGTTGCCAGATGCAGAGGAAAAGAAGAAGTTAGAAAGGGTGATAGAAAGTAATTCACATCTACAATTCCACACAGTAGGGCGATGACGGACGCGTTTAAGGATCTAAGGGGTGGATACAGAAAAAGAGAAGAACGGACATATCTAGGACATTGCAGAATGGAATATTGAGGGCACTGAAGAGCAAAGTTGCTTTCGAAAAACAACACTAGTTTTGTATGTAGAGAGAGTGAGACAAGAATCGGCAGACAGTGGTGCTAGAACTGGATACAGAACTCCACGAGGATAAATCATGTCAAGGAAGGGTGTTTTAAAATTTATATACTTTGCGTGCGGAGGATGATATATGTCCCATGTGCTGCTACAAATATTACCAATACGGCCACAGAGCAACAATGTGAAGGAAAAAGGATGACGTTTGTGGCCATTGTGGGATCACGTGTCACAAGTTTCAGGACTGTTCTGAGAAGTGAGAAAGGAATATGTATCAATTACCGGAGAAAAGGCCTTGAGGCTGCTCATGGAGTCTAAAGTCCAGATTGTCCGGAATATGTGTTGCCACAAAAGGTACTACAATCACAAACTCAATATAATTAGGGTTCTACAACAAAACATACAGTGTAGTAAGATATCAGTGATGGAGATGGGTGAATATATGTGGATGAAAAAGATACATCTAGGAGGTTATCAGGAAATATATCATCTGAGGGGTTAATTATAGTACATACCATTGTCTTTCTGACAGGTGGTTGTTCATAATGAACTGAAGAGTGTGACAGTGGTTGGTGATGCAGCAGCGAGTATGATGGTCTTCCACCAATTTACAACTGAGCACTGCCAGGTTGTGTTATACAGGAGCAAGGGCATTGAATTGGTTGTAATAAATATGTACTCAGTACATTAAACAGATTTGCAACATCTATCACAAATTCTAACAGCATTGGTTAGTAGAAATTGCATTGTTTGTATGGACTCAAATGTCAAGACACGAGTAATAGGTGGTCATTGCACAAACAAGAGGGGAAAGGCATCAGAAAAGTTCATTCTCAAGCATCAGCTAATTCTACACTACACTTAGGGGGAGCCAATATTTGTCAGTCACAATAGTTCATGTTTGATAGGCATAATGTTAACAAATAAATGGATCAGAGCACGAGTAAAGACAATGCAGGTGATGGAAAGCCTACATAGCAATCATGCAGCAGGAAGGAGACTGTGCTACAGTTGCAGTCTAATAAACTGGATACGACTATCATGTGCGATATGGTTAAATAAACATTGTCAACGCTGTTGGCAGAAATAATGCATATATGTAACAAATGTTTGACAGAGACCTATTTCCCAGAATGTTGGAAAATCAGCAAGGTACATCTCTTTCTCAAAAGTAGTAGCCACCCAGGGTCAAACCCTAATTCCTACTGGGCAACATCACTACTCCCATTTTATGGCAAGATTTTTGATTGGATATTCACCTTACAAAATACCAGGAGGAACATACAGCAATGAATAACAGACAATATGGTTTTCAATGTGGGAAGAATATAGTCGATGTGAAAAGGAGTTCAGTTGGCAAGATACAGTGGAACATTATCAAATACACACTGACTAGGAAGAAGTTGCCCATGTTTCATTGAACCAAGTATTTTACCCTGCCCCATAAAATAAGTAAAAATTTTTCTAGTAACTAGTTTTTAGTATTGTCATTAATAGTTTAAGTTAGAAGCAAAAACTTCTCCTTTCATAACAACTGTTTTTAGTAATTCTGTAATTCAGTTATTCCCTACAAATGGAGGAAGAGTTGGAAAGGTGTAAGTAGATCATTTAATAAAAAGTTGTACATGAAATTGGACTACTATTGACAGCGAAAGTATCAACAGCAAGCATGGAAAGAATGTTTCCAACTCAGGCTACTGAACTATAATAAACGATAATATCAATTGTCAAAAAGTTTTGTTCTTTTATTTGTAAATATTAAGTGGTCAAAGCATAAAGGGGATATGTCCATCAATTGGCAAAATAAAGAGAATGGTATTCAACACATTGAATCTTACTGCATAAATAAATAAATTTATTGTCAAAAAACAGTACACACTGCGTATGACTACGTGGAGGAAAATAAACTAATTTACTCTCCGGAAGCAAGCAAGGGACCATCCCATCAATTCTGATCAAGGGCCCTAAATATATTACATTTATTTGTCAGGGTAACAAACATGCACAGTATATGGAAAATACATAAAAGTAAAGTGGCTCAGGTAGGAGAATAGGAGAATAAATCCATTCAGAAAATATATCTCTGGAAAAATTAAAGAAAGTTGACATGCTTCTTTATACCTCCCCATTATATACATAACTAATGTACTACTAACTGATATACAGTACTGTTTCATTCAGTATTATTTTCTTAATACATTTATTATAAGTAAAAATTATTTCAATTAAGATTTCCTGGTTTTTTAAATTGGGTTCCCCCCAAATTTGCCTTTTTGTTAGGTTAGTATAAAGCTGCATCATGAGATACCCCAGTATGTATCCGTCCAGACAACATTCTCATTAAAAATATATATTGACCTGAGTTAAGTCCAGTTGGATCCCCAAGTGCTAATGTCTCAACAATTGTGACAAGATCTGGTGGCGCTGGCTCTCCACGTAAGGAATGCACAACCACAGATAGTTCTTCATCGTGTCCAACTGCTGCATGACTTTCCCCAGTCACAGAAACAATTGCTTCAGCACGAGCAACCGACAACACACTTTCAGCAATGGCCTCTGCAGCTTGCTACAGATATACACAACAAATATTAAAGAATAAAATGTGGCAAACTTGATTTTTTGATTATATTTGTTTATGACTACAATTACAATTGTTAACCTTCTATTAATTTAATGAAATATGATATTAACATCTCATTATAAAGTCTAATTAAATCACTTTCTACATTTTTCAGCAACCTCTCAATTCTTGTGCCATTGCTCATAAGCAAGCACTCCATACCTCCTTTGGACTACAAATGTGACTACAAATCATTTGATGTATTTTTGTATTTTTTAATAGACAAATGATATTAAGTTTATTTCCCAGTCACATAAAAGAAAATTAATACCTTGGCAGCCAAATTATCAGCTGATGCAGCTTGTTCTGTACTGGCAACAGATGATTTGGGTTGACCTTCAGTGGCTTCAGGTAAACTAGGAGTAGAACTGGATTTTCGACTAGTTAATACACTTCCTTTGCTTGTCTCTGAAGAATTTTTTGCTCCTCCTTTTCCTAAAAAAGTAAAAATGTTACTAATGTAACATTAAATGTTACTAATGTAACATGCTCAGTAAACGTATTAAAAACTGATGGTAGAAATCTAAGAGAACAAAATTCCAACCTCTCAGATGCACTATATAAACGAAATCTACATTAATACTGTAATAATTAATCCAAATGGTTTAACTATTCCAAGATTAGTTCATAATTATTTAAATGAATAATCAATTTAACTAGAGGACTAGATGACATTTGACTCCGAGGGAAAAGCAGGATATCCAGTGTTCAAGTGTGCGAGATATTTTCAATGTTCACATGCCAGAAACTTCAAAGCTCATAGCATGTGCTCTGAAGAAAAGAAAGATTTAAATGAACAAGAAAAGGGAAGGACAAAAAGAGAATGAGATTAACATATCCACTTCATAGAGGTAGGTTCAGGCGAACTCAGCATTGTATATATTTTTTTGCTACAGCTCACAAATTAATTGAGTCATCCCTGTTTTTGAGGGTAAACCTGCGTTCATAAATCAAGTATCTAAAATTAAAATTCTGGAATTTTCAATACTTCATGTTTCAATAGGAGAAAGGGGTGAAAATGTTTGGTGTGATGTCCTGACTGACTCACGAGAACTGAACACTAAGCAGAAATAAGAAAACTGACCTATATAGAGGGAAAAAAAAAGCTGGAAAATAAAAAATGAATGTACATACCTGGGAGTCCTGCGGTGCTTTTGCTATTAGCAGATGATCCAGATGTTGGAATGGCAGAAACAGCAGCTACAGCTGAAGCCTGTTGCTCTCCGTCAAAACCTGCAGCCAATTTCAAGTCGTACTTGCCCTCTGCTCCCATTCGGTATGAATTGGAGCCACCATGATCCCATGTAACATCAATCCATCCTTAACAGAAAAAATATGATCCAATAGCAACATTGGCTCAAATTACTCTTTGAATAATAAGATATTAATGAGAAAACCCTAAAATTAAGAAATTTATTGCATAAACAAAATAACATTCCATGAATAAGTTAAATCTTTAGTGTTGGATTTTAATTTAAGTTCCTTTAGCTTCATCCAAGGTGTATACACAACTCTTTATACACCCTGACCTCACCTAATAGCAAAATTTTGAATCCTTCAACTAAATAAATTAAAATACAATGGCACATTAGGAGATAATGATCTAAGCTTACACAATTTCAGTAGTAAAATTTCAAACACACTGAAGAGATTATTGAAGACACAGGTTTCAATTTTAAGAACAATGTAAAGTTAGTGAACACACCTCTGTAAACAGTAATTCACTCAGCCACTATGAGAAAAAACAGGGCAAAAAATGTCGCACACAGTTTGTTAAATGGTTTGTTATGATTCATCATTTTGTTATGACCTTCTGAAATAGCATAGCTGTGACATCTGCACCTTGAACACCTCCTTTCTTCGTTTGATAAGCACAAAGTCAAATGTTCTCTTCATGTTGAATACAGATGCGAGGCATACTGGTTAACAAAACTTTGGGTCGAAGATCAATGAGCATGGTCCCACATCCACCTTATAAACCAAATGAAGTTCATTCAGCTCAAGTCTAGTATTTCCGTATCGATCTTCAACTTTGAAAACAGAAGGTAGTCCTATAGTTCACTCCTAGGATAAGCTGTGACAGCTAATTGAGGGGTTGCAGTAGATACATCAAATAAAATTGCCCTTCTCTCACTGAAAATGACTATGTAAGGGTACATGTAGAAGTAGCTTCAATTCTTCGACTCAGTAGAAATACAGGTCTCTCGTAAAAAAAAAGGGTCAGTCAAAATATGCGGCCTGTTTGGTGAAAATTCCAGCAATAAATCCTCACTAGGATACACTGTATTATTTATTTCCTCTCTCAAGATCCCAAATACACTAAGAATGTTATCAGCTTCTGGGAGATACATCAGTTGATGATGCAAAATCTGCATTCATTTTCCAGTCCTTTGCCAAAGAAAACAAAGTAATGAGAAACACCAAAATAAAAAATAGAAAACTTCCAATTTGTAATGACACAGAGTCTTCAAGAAAATCTTGTTACCTGTTCCAGCTTCTTCAACAGAACACTTAAGCAAAACCTTCATAGTATTGATATGGTTCAATAAAATTGTTAATAATACCTTTTTTCCACATAACTACATCAAAACTTCGTTTCTACAATTATTAACCATTCACAAATATCAGAGGTCAAGTCCATTTGATCCACAAGTCTCTACTATGTTCTTCACAATACGAAGAATCGGACACTCATCCTCAATGAAAACAAAGGCGTCATGTTCTGGTTGATGCTGAGACGTATCTTGAAGGTGGAGCCGGAATGCACTAACTAGCGTAAAACTATCTTGGGAAGGAATTCGCATACTGTTAGGAATAGCAGTTTCGCTGTGGTACTTTTATATTTGAAGTATCCTTGTCAAGCACACGTCATTAAGGGAAACACAAGATTAGGATCGTTTTCTGCATTTTAACAGAGGTGAAGAAACATAATAAGTGAAGACAAAAGTGTAAATAAAAAAGTCAGGCGTTAAGCAACGAATAATCTGCGATCGGCAATAACGCTAGCACAATGCGAGAAAGTGCAATTTAGTGGTTCTGTTACGAGGATTTAATGGCGAACAAGAAGTGAATCATCTTACGGATTTCCTCTTTAATGCAATTCTTGAAACATCTTCAGCAGCATATTATTTGAGAAACTGCACACCACAGGGTCGAAGAACAATAAAGTTTTCACAACAAAAACATTTAATCAGTAATTTGAATTTGAATTTTATTCACCTTATATAAATACAAAAGTTATAGACCCGTAACTATAGTATTCCTGTAGAGATGTATAAAACATCTGAGTGCAGGCAGACAATCATTAACAAAAAACAGTAAGACCAAAGTGGATTAAAACAATACACCAAGATATGAGGAAAATCTAAAATTTACAACAAATTTGAAGTTTATCATACAACTAAAACAATGAGCAAATACAACAGGATCAGTCTATACATTTGATTTTTTAGTACTTAGCAATCCGGCAATTTTTTGCTTGATCAACCTTTTACCACACATCAATTCCTTCCAAGTACCGTGCAATGGATAAAAATTTGAATAGGCAATTGGGTGATATAAAATTAAAATCAAACATAAATTAAAAGAAAAAGATCCACCTTAAGAATATATAGTAATAGTAAGTACAGCATTTAAAATATAAAGGTACGGACTGCTAATAAACTCAACGCATATAAATATACATTTCGTAAAATAGCTTTATGCAGCACCCTGATAGTTTAAAGATGTATTCTGATAGTTTCTAGTCTCTATCTGAAATCTTCTCAGTTCAAGAGCAAAAATTCTGCAACAGAACTTTCCTTGCTAAAAGATGAAGAGTCAGATAAACTACTTGGTTTTTGTGAATAAAACCTATGATTAGCAGGGTAAATTTGCATTAAACATGTACACTGAATTTACATGAAAATATGATTTATTACTGGATATATACTTATTTTAGTTATTTTTAATTGTTATGCTTGTTTTTGTTCCATTAACATAACGATAACAATTGTATATTGAAAGAAAGAGCCTAGTACACCAACGACAATGCACCAAATCAATCATCAAGCAAAACTGTTAAGCAACGTGTCAATTTTTCTCTGAATAATGCAAGAATGATGTGTGCTCCCAAGGTGGTTTGGGGGCTAGCTCGCTTGCTCACCACGTCACTCTGGTATTAATTCCCAGTGGGGCCAGAAAAAATTTGTAGTTTTTCACTTCACTGTCGTAATTGCTATGACAATTGAAAAGCGAACCTCCTGGTACTACTCTTTCTCGTAGTCTTACTATTACTGTTACTATTACTACTACTCTTACTATTACTAACTATTCCCACTAACACCTCCACGTGAGTCAAGTTGTCGGCAAACACTACTAACAATAGCCCTACCATTCACTTCCTACCTCCCATCGCCCCATGTAGATACGCTTCCATAGCACGCAACATTTCCTATTTACAAATACTACAATAAAAAGATTGATGTTCCATTTACTTGCTATACTCCTTCGGTGGAGTGGGTTACTGCCACAGAGCAATGATGTGTTTGTCCGGTTCTAGTGCGCACCCATATGAGGAAATGGAAAACACCATCAATGACATATACACACTAACACTGCATACCATTAAAAAAATCAAATAAGAAAAGTGGACAAAAACCTATTTCAAAATTTTGGTATGTTGTCCCATTGGAATAAAAATGTATGTGAGAGAATGTATCAAGAGTGCTTTAAATAGAAAGGAAACATATTTCCTGTCAAATTTTAAAAATTGTAATATAAAATTCAACAACGCAATGCAAAACTGTATTTCCTGTCCAAAGTTCTCATGATTTTGGCCAGATGTGCAGGAAGTGATGTTCCTTCAGTTGCTTCAAACCCCTAGTGGCAAAATGGAGCTGTAATAGTGAGGAAATAAAGCGTTATTTTGACCTTCATAATGCTGGGGGTGGACTATCAAGTCCAATTCATGGACAGTAGTGTTACTTTTGATGACAAATCTAATAAGCCATGTCTCGTAAAAATCAGTCTAAAGGGATCTTTTACTACTTCTTCTAGGTCTTTCCATGTTTTTCTTTACAAATAGGTGCAGTATATTGTAACTAAATTACAGGGAACATTCAGGACAAAATAGTGTCTAATCTAAATTATGGGGAAAATTCAATGCCAACAAAAACCTAGTCACATGAATTAAGTCCAGACCCAAAAGCTCAATAAAATCCTAAAAAGACCAAACAAACCAACAGGGCACAGATTTTTTAAGCGTTTTTTCAACCCTAGCACAACGATTCTTTTTAAGAAATTCGATAAAGATTTAATTTAATACTTAAGCACATTTTTAGGGTCAATCACAGGGACCAAATGATTTAGAGCTTCAAATTTCGGTACACGTGTTCTCTAGACTTCTCAACAATTTTTCGAAACTAGATTTATGTTTATCACTACTTAATCTTTCACCTATTTATGACACTTTGCAGAATTTTTTAATAGTAGGAATAAGTTACAATATTAAGCTCAAGATAGCTAGTAGTCTAGTTTCTTGAGATACAACCTGTTAAGTTTGTAGTTCCATATCTTATTGGGCTATTATATCAGTTATAATTTTGTATCTTCAGTTGGTGGTTTCAAAAACTCTCGTGGTGTTCTCTAAAATAGCTGTGAAAATAAGGTATTATGGATACCAATAAACATTACACACAAATTCTATCATACCACCAAAATTAATGAATAACGTAGTCTTATGGAGGAGGAGGGAGGAGGGGGAGGACGAGGAGAAGCAGAAAAAAGGAAACTAGTAATTCAAGACATTACTGTCGGTGCAGAAATTATATAGACTCGAGTTTACGCTACCACATCTCAACAGTTTGGACAAACGTAATGAAATAACCATCAAACTATAGAAATTATCTTCAAATTTTATGGAGTTGCATTAAATTTGTTTCATGAGTCAATCTAAATTTAGTTTATGTGAAAATACATGAAAAATGCCAGTATTTCTTGAATTCTAAATGAAATCTTATTTTTGTACTATTGTAAAAACTAGTGATTACATTAACTCCACATTTAATACATTGTAAATATGTTCTTTATAAACACTTTTGTCAAGTTTCACGATTTTATTTCAATATATTATTTTTTTCTTGAAAATTTTGTGAAGAATTGCTGACTTAATCTTTCACTTAAAAATTCCATGCAAGACATTGTTGACATCATCAGACTAAGAGTTTAAAGGAATTTGATGGTCCTTTTGAATTGTTCAAAGGAATATATAGTTTCCGCTTTACATTATGTCACAATAAAATCGTGGTAACTAATCTTTCTGGGTCCCAGCTCTATACTTAACATAACCAAACACCATTTACACCCAGGGACTAAAATCCTTAAGGTCTGGGACACATCCCCTGCAAGAGATAAATATAATAGATATGTTATCCAAGCAGCACACAACATTGCATTTAGTTGTCACTAAAGTCCTCAAGTTTCGCAAACTGGCGTTTTTAACGGGGTCGATGTACGCCAAAATTTTAAATATAAATGCTAACTGCTCCTTCCAACTGCTACCACCCGGTTAGACAAACGACACATGCACCACCCCAACTCTTCACTCAGAATAGGTTTAGTGTGTTAGATGACATGTCTCTGTTTCCTCCCTTACCTACTCGTTTCATTCCCTCCCGTCCAGTACCCAGACCTGTTCACACACCACGCACTGGTAAGCACAGCCCAAAATCACGTAAAGTAGTGCTATCCAGAGATGAAACCAACACTTCCACGCAGAAATCAAACGTGCTCATACTAGCTGATTCGCACGGTCGTCAGATGTCCTCCGTATTGCGTGGATTGCTTCCTAGCCAGTTCTCAGTCTCCGATGTCTTTAAGCCAAACGCTCGTTTGGCTGAAGTTATTCGGGAACTGGACACTTACACTAAAAAACTCACAGAGCGGGACACAGTAATCATCATAGGTGGACAGAACGATATTAACTTGGGTGGTCATT
>NNCF01126209.1:512972-541793 GCA_002313205.1 Laupala kohalensis
GCTGTAACACTTTTTAAATAACTTATAACAATTTCAAAAACTATTTTCTTGCGTGGTTGTGTTGCTGTATGGCTCATATTAATTTAGTTTTATGTGTACTCAACTTTGGCACGGTTGTGTACATTAATTCTGTAGCCCCATCCTGGCCCGGGTTTTTCTCCGTTTTTCCTTCGGGTAGAGGCGGATTTCTTATACAGGTTCTCTAGGCTTTGTCTAGGGGCGTGTTTATTGTAACAATAAATCGTGAATTTAGTGTTTTTTCAACTCTTATGATTTTTAAACACTATACTCAGAATAATCTATAGTTCGATAATAACTTGTACATGTAAATTTACAAACATATTTGCGTTAAATTACAAACATATTGACATTATATATGTATTATAACTCGCAGCTAACTTTCTATCTTATCTAGGAACTTTTGCTGAAATTTTTGAATCCGCCTCTGCCTTAGGGCCCTTGATCGGAATTGATGGGATGGTCCCTTGCTTGTTTCCGGAGAGTAAATTTGTTTATTGTCCTCCACGTGATCATACGCAGTCTGTACTGTTTTTTGACAATAAATTTTTTAAAAAAATATGGGTTTTCAGATATGTGGGAGTGATAGGGCCACATTCACTATAGAATCATGAATTTAATACATGGATATTTTAATTTAAATGATCTTACTTTACAACTAAATTAAAATGATTGTTGAGTTATACATACATAGGAAAATTTATGAGAGATAATAAAGGGATAACAAAGATAATCATTGTACTGGGAACTGTGCCCATTGTGAATGAGCTCTAATGACCTCGATGTTGACGAGCCCTAAAGCCCCATTTAAAAATAAATAAAAAATGGGAACTGTGCCAAACATTTATTTAATTCTAATTTTGCTCAGGGAATATTATACAGATTTCATGAAATTGATTGGATTGGTATATGGGTAATGGAAGGCTGGGAAGAGGCAATCATTCATGCCTTGACTATGAGTTATACACCACCATGCCATGGAAACAAGATTTCTCGAAACAGGGATCTTTGTGAACACAACGGAAGTTGGGTGAGAACTTCCGATGAAACTTCAAACCAAATGTTCTAAAATGAGGTACATAAATGGAAAATTATTCCAAGAGCCTAAAACATGCTTTTACAAGGGACACATGACGCTGCTGAAATCCACAATACATTACAAAAAATTATCACAGGTTTCTTGTTTAATGTAGAAAATAATGGTGCTTTAAAAAAATTATCCAAATTTAAGATGTTCTATTGAAAACATTGTTTAGTGCCAAATAATTGAAATATGGAGAGGTGTTCTCTTGAAATTATTGCAGGTGCCATACAGAATGTTTGAAATGCCATCTGTGATTTCCAAAAAATGCTCGAAATACCACAGATAATACCCAAAAGTGTATGAGTCACACCTAATAACTATCATTTTGCCTGGCTTCATGACAAAGTTTTGAAGAATAAATAAATAAAATAAAAAAGTGAAAAACAGTAAAAACAATATTATAATATTGATTACCCTGACTAATTGCATAATATATGTTGCCCTTGCGATTATATACATGCCCACACTATCTTCAGACCACCATAGCTAAGACATATGGAAATAAAGAAGGGGCATGAGAATTCAAAGTAGACTGCGAGGATATGGAAAGGTTTTGATAAGTTGAACTGTGCAAGTTCTGTAAGGCAAGCTCTTCACTTTAACATCCTTATAACTATACTTACCAGGGTCATTCATTTCACATGGAATTTTGAATGAGCATTTCCCTTCAGAAAGACTTTGAATTTACTCACTTTCATTTTTTTCTCAGTTTTGTCTTCTAAGATAAGGAAGTGGAGAGACTACATTTGGGGTGGAGGTGCTTTATTCAGGTAAATCCACTATGCTGCTCTTATTCACCATTAACTTTTTGACACAAAATGTATTTTGTAATAAGATCTTAGACATATTAACCGCTGTATTTTCGAAGAACAGTATATTCATCAAAGAAATTAACCAAAAAAATCAATTTCTGTTTATGTGCTTTGCATTCTTTTGATAATTACACACAAGTTAATGAAGGTTATGTCCTTACTATTCAGGACATTTCAAATCTCCACATATGCAATTGGAGGAGGAATGAAGCACATTAAAAGGAACCAGAATCACATGGGAACACATATCTGGAAATGTCACCAGAGGGAGATAATTTATTACCCTTACACAAAGACAGAGTAAACACAAGACCAAAAGGTGTGCTAAGCACACCATAAGGGGGATTGAGAAAGTGATAAAGATTTTAGAACAGAAATCCCAAGTTCTGTCCACTAACAGCAAGAGACCTCACACTGCTGTTGCATTGATGAGTGAGACTCCATGTAATATTAAACATATTTTTCACTCTATGCAACGCCTATGAGAGGCCTGTATCTCGTTCAATAGGCTGAACTTAACGACATTCTCTCTCCAATTTTGTACATAGATTTTTGAAACCACCTCAATAATTTAAAATTTTTGTTCACGCAGATGAGTTTTTTCTTATTTAATTCAGTATAATCACTTAGCTAGCATCTAGCATTTAATGCATCTAGAATAAGAGATTAGGAGTTCAATTTTCTTTCTGGCCTGTATCTACTGAGGGCCATAGTCACTAGAGTTTGGGTTAAAGGAAGGAGTGGCATCTGCTATTTCAAGCCTTTCAATGCCCAAGTTACAAGGACCTTGGCACAGCAAGCAATTAACAAAGTACTGCAATAATGGAACCAACTGGAAAAGACAGAACTATCCTTCAAGGCAGAGCAACATCAAATTATTCTTCCAACCGACCACTCATTAAAATGATAACTTTGGTTCCAAAACAGAGATATGAAGGATGTGCAATGCCACTTATACTTTAATGATTTGAAAATAATTAATACTGTCATTGTTAAAGGTACAAATGTACATCCAAGGCTTCTCCATTTCAGATAGATGAAAGGTAGAAGCACAACATAACATTGTTTTTCACCATGTAATATTTTGATTAAAGATCCTCTTTAAAGAACAAGACGTATTTCCCACAATAAAAACTTTGATACTAATGAAATTTGATGCAGACAATTTTCCTGGAACATAACACTAGCAAAACATGATTCACTTTATAACATTTCAAAACCACTTGAAAAATCTCTCTCCTCACTGACCATTAATGATTCTGTGTTAAACTTGTTTACTGGAACACCATACAATATTCCAGTTGGATTAATGTGTGGAATTTTATCACATCCATAGGCCTGCAACTTTACTTAAAGAAAATGCTATTTGTTATATTATCATCCTCATTTTAAGAATGCCAACACACTATTAAACCTTCCCGATATTGTAAAAAAAAACTTAATTTAATCCTTGTATGAAAAGTTACTTCCATGAAGATAATGCATTTTCAAGAGTAAAGTAAGCATTAAAGATAAAAGCTCTCAAGTATTCTCTATAGATGTTCATACTGTATAAATGTAGAGCAGTAAAATTATGCAGATTGTTAAATTATGCAGAAAACGTCCAGGAATGATTCATAGTGAAGCGTCAACAAAGAGTAAATGTTTGAATTTTCTAATCCACTGATAAAATTTGTTCTCTTCTGAACGTAAGAATCACTAATGACCTAAGTTGTGGCGAGTGAAGATACACACTTCTTTCCTTCCACTTAACGGTATACATCAATATTAAGAAATAAGTACTCGATATCAATTATTCCACTGGGCAGAGAAAAAATTCTCAAAATCATAAATCCATCAACATAAGCTGACTACTGAAAACAAACGCCTATCTGTTAAGTAGAATAGGTGAATTAATCAGTACCAAGGGCTTTTCCACAACATATGAATGAAGTTTAATGTGGTCTGCAAATCACCTAGCACTTACATATATCACACATCATTTCGATATCCTCAGAAGTCCAGTTGTTGAGGTGAGACACACTATGTACGTAACATGCAAATATCCTAAAGTATTATGAAAGCAGCTGTTGTCTCACAAAACAAAGACTGAGGTAAATTAAGTTAAATATGCTTTATAAATTTGCAACTGATAACAGAGAAAGACTCATCACATTTCGTTCAAGATGGGTCCTTGAGGTCATAGAACTGCAGGTAAGTCACTGCATTGCTACAGGATCTATTAGTAGCACTGCAAAGCATGCACTACACATATCCACGATTGTCCATATTATCATCAGCTTTCTAGGCAGATTTTTGGCACTAAGTTATTTCCTTCTTTCTATTGCCATTTCAGGTGCCATTTACTCAAAACTCAAACAAGCCAACACAGAATATGGTGAAATATCATTAAGCATAACCACGGTGATAAATAAACTTCCAAAACATTCACAGCAATAATTCCATGAAGCCTCTTTCATACTTCACAAGACCTTATTGCTATAACTTAGTTATGATGTTGCAGGAATTAATGACAAAGAAATTAAAACACAAGAGAAGTGCCACAAAACATTGGCATTTAATAAATTTATTAATCCACAATCTCAATGAACAATCATTAGATCTTTTCCTACACAACATTGGGGGCACACAAGAAGGAAAATCGCGAGTTAACTTACCATTATGTAATTCGCCAGTAACTGTACCTTCTCCAGGTGGACTTCCATCTTGGTCCCTCCATTTCCAATCCAAACCTCTCACAACTCTGGCTCCAACCACAAGATGTTTCAACACCTGAGTCCTCATGAGACGTCTTTGCCTTCTTAGGTTTGCTTCTGCTTCCTTAGCGGCTCTACCTTCAGAATGGAAGAAAAAAAATTCAGTTCTCCTGTGCTTGTGCAATATTTCTATCCAATACCCTTTTAAGTTCTCTCACAGCTATACAAAATAACACAATTTACCTATTTGGCCACAGTTTGCAAGAATTAGTCTCTAAATAACCAAAAGGCAACAATAACACACCAATAGATAACCAACAATCATTGATCAAACATTAATGATTGTATTCCATAATCAGAAAAAATTATTGGCCCTGATTACACCATTAAAAGAAAAACTTATTTCACCTACCTAAATCTTCACATACACCAGTAACTGTGCCATAAATCTCAAATCCTGACAGACTTAAATAATGGGTTTGTCCAGACGCATTCTTGCCAGTCTGCTGTAAACGTACATGTCGCCAGCCCTGAGGTTCATCGCCCTCTGATGGTGCTTCAAGAGGCCAGGAGGCAGTGCTACCAGGCTCATTAAGTGATGTATCTTCTACATGTGTATACAATGTAGTCCAATTAACACCATCTTTGGATACCTTCAAATCAAAACATACTAACTTCATCTTTGACAAACAAACAGTGAAGGAAAGATCTAAACAGTTCTTGTACCAAACCAATAATTTCAATATTAAAATAACACAATTTCAGAATTGCCTCCAAAATAGATTCCATCTTAACTGAATTGTTGGCATCTTTATTTTATGTCACCTATAGACAGCAATCATTTTAAAGTTTATTTATTTGAATTTTAATGTAGTACTGATAAATTTTACAGAAATAACTATTCTTATTTCTGTAGTTGATTTAAATTCCTTGGCTATGTCAAGGCAAACTCTTATCTGCTTCATTAATAACACTATAGTTATAACAACACTCAATTTAAAGTAAATCAACAACAGGTATTTTCCATGTCCCTTGGCATATAATTAATAATGGTTTTGTCCAGTCCAGCAAGAAATGTATGATTAGAATCTAAACTTCTATTGTTATCAAGAGAAAACAAAGTTTTTTTTTCAGCTATTTTCAAATTTAATTCTTTTTAAGTTGTAATCACCTTTCTCATCTGTCAAGATTTAAATCATCCATTGAATTATAAATAATCACATGCACAATTTTCAAAATCAGAAAGTTCACATTCAATTTTATTAGTTCTATTTATTTTATTCATTTTTTGTTGGTTGGACAATTTCTTTAATCATTTGCCATGTGTTCATACTTAAGTTAATCTTAAAATGAAACAGTTACTTTACTGATAATAACTGGTTGATGAACAAAAAAATTATTATTTATTGAATAGTGGTCTCAAAATAATTATGATCATATGCATACAATTCACTCAACCCATAAAAGGTTTTTTAATTTTAAAGCATTAATAATTTTTACCATTTCACAATAAAATGATATACCTGAAATAGCCAATTTCGAAGGGCAGAGCGTCCATATCCACGAGCATGCCGCAATGTGTAACAGCTAGGCCGAACCCACAGTCCAAGATCAATGGAAAACCATGCTCGTTTATCATCATTAGTGTGACAGTTTAATGCAGATGCTTCTCTGCTCAAAATATCTTCCACACGACCATAGGGCAAATTTCTTCCATCAGATGAAGTCACCATCACTAAACCATACTGGCCAGGATTAACCCATTCTGGACTAGTTCTACAAACAATAAAATAAAATTTACAAACCAAGTACCAACAACATATTTGCTACAGGAAGTCCACATCATGTCTAAATTAAAAATTAACCAATTCAAACTCATTTACAAATACATACTTTCCGTTGGTTCCTATCCAATAAATAATTCCATTTTCATCAAAGTCATGCTGATGTCTAAATGCAAGAGATGTATTCCCTTCCTTCAACCTTCGTACAAAAGAAAATGTAGATCTATCAAAATCGTACCACTGTTTTGCAACCATTTTAAGTAAATAGCGTTCCAACTGCAATACAGTGGCAAGTGGCTCCATTTTCAAACCACGACCAGTTCTATCAATGAGAGAACTCTCACCAGGAGCTTTTTCCAACCGAAACCTTAGACGACGGGTTAAAATCTAAAATATTTCATTCATGTTAGAAAGCAATGCAAGTCAAACTAATAGAAAAAGAAGATACAATATTTTTACCTGCAGACCATATCCTGAACTGGGAGAGTCATAGAGGTACACAGGTAACTTTTCAATAGATTCCAACACAGATACTAGTTTGTGTATAAGAATTACACCAGAGTTATTATTCCCTGGTTCATCATCCTTAATTGGAGAAAAATAATAAGCATACAAAGAACAGGTATCACTGGTTGATATATTATCCAAATCAAACTTCCTCATGAACAAATGAGTCAAGTTTATTAAAATTTTACATAAAAATATTTGTTTTTAAAAGTATATCAGATTTTGGTATTAATTTCTTAAGATGGGCTACCCATTTGGGGAACCAAAATGTCAGAAAAAAATTTTAATTAACTTAACTGGCATGTTCATAAGGAAGTTTGAACAATAAGTATCTAGTACAATTAACAAAAGAATAGTGGTAGTATACTGAAGTACCAACCTTAAAGCAGCTTTTAAAAACAGTTATACGTTGCTGCTTCAACATCTCATGAGAACGTTTACAACCAAAAAACCCATCATCTTGCTCACTTGATAAAAGAGAAAGAAGTGCTTGCACAAGCCCTGAACTGTGCAATTCATAAGCAGATACAACAGCACCTTCTTCTTGAGATAACAATTGAGTTAATTCTTCCAAGGCTGAAATGAGCATATCTCGCCAAGCTGGCAGACACTCATCTCCACGACTCCTTGAAAGCTGGAAAAATGTACTTGTTCAGATCTTTCTCACAACACAAGTCAAGAGTATATTGATAAGAAGAAATTACCTGCACAAGTAAGAATACAAGGTGCGTTCAAAACAAGACCAAACTTTCCTCATAAAATATTTATCAGAGTACCTATACTTTTACTCATGGTTTTCTCCTTCCAAGTATTCTCTCCTGCTTATTATGCACTGCTCCCATCATTTCTTCCATTGTTCATATGCTTCCTGGAACTCTCTTGGTGTGATAGCTCATTGTTACTTCTAAAAATTCACTTGGATTTCTTCTAAACTTGTGAAAGAGTAAAAGGTCTGCTGGAACTGTATCTGGAGGGCAGGGAGGGTGGTAAAAGATGGCTATTTCTTTATCATCCAAAATTGTCCAACAAGCAGAGATGAGTGACTTGGCACAATGTTGTGACGAAACAACCAGCTCTTGTTCTTCTGCATATCGGGCATCTTCTGGCACATATCTTCACATAAATGTCTTAAAACTGTCACACAAAACTCCTTGTTATGTATGACCTATTTTTGTGAATCACAGATCGAACCTCATCAACATTATCAGGGTTTACAGGTGGCAACGGTCTCCCCAATCTTTGATCTTCATTGATAGTGATCTTTGTTGTTCTAACAAATTGAAATGCTTAAACCACTCATAACATTGTGTACAGCTCATACAGTCCTCCTTATGGACTTGCTGAAACAATGCCCACATTTTAGAGAAATATTTTCCGTTATTAATGCAAGATTTAACATTACAAAACTGCTCCAGGAAGTCCTTCATTTTCGCTGGCTCACTGCGCCGCTGAGAGGTCATGAAGGTGTTTACTAGACTTGCTATAACTGGGTAACCATTTAAGTTACAATAATGCAATAAGCTGAGTCCTGTACCCAACAATTGTCCCTAGGTATGCCATGGCACACTAACTCATACTGTGTTCACGCACAATCTCAAAAGTTTGGTTGCTTTTTTTTGAACGCACCTTGTATATCTCATACATAAACATACTATTGTTCAATATTGATTAGAGAGAAAAAGAAGACTACAAACAAAAACATTTAATCCTCGATATCATTGTTAAAAATCGTATTCCCAATAAAAACTCATACATAGAATGTTAATTATTCCTGTATAGATTGTTTTCTCCACATCGGTATTTACAAAATCAGTTGCCACACAGTGAATATAGACCTTGATTGAAATAAAGAAAGTATGTCTAGATATTAAACTAAGGTGAAAAGGGAAAAAAAATCCTTTTAAGTCCCTCTTGGCCTGATGTTGGGCATCAACACATTCACTGCTGTGACACACTTAGTGACCCTAAAAAAGCTAAGATATAAATTCAAGGCACCATTTAAGGTTGGTTTATAGCAAGATTGGTCTTAAGAGATAAAAAATGGTTCTACTTATACAAAAAATGTCATAGGTCAAGCAAATCACTTCATATCATTTGACAATGCTGGATTGCCACAATAAATAACGTATGAAGAAAGCTAAACGAATGCATTGAAAACAGGCATCTGAAGCAATACCATCAAGCTAGGTGTCTAATTAACCAGGATAACATCCAGTACTTCAAAAGTGAACATGTTATATACAAGAACATTAAAGTTGAGAATCAAACCTTTTAAACATCTAAAATTTGTTTCAAGGATGCAATCATACATACCGATTTTGATTTTAGCTTTTAAAACACACACTACTGGCCATTTCAGCAATATACATACAGACTTCTTAATACTTCTATCAAGCACATTGTCTAATATGAGAAAATAATTTATTTTTGAAAATATAATCTTTACAAATCTTTAAGATGAGATTTTTAAAAACTGTAGGCAAAAATCTATACTCATTTAAATTTTTTGTTTTTATAGAGGTCACTGGACATTCTGAATAGATATGAAAATATTTGTTTGCTGTTTTTGTCTTGTCCGCCATTGCAAACAATGACACTGGCATAAATGCTACTGGCAGGCCATTCTGCTTACGAAAGAGTCTTAAAATAATATACTTTATTGTCAAAAAAGCAGTTACAAACTGCATATAACCACATGGAAGACAATAAACTAATTTACTACCGAGAAGTTTAACAAGACAGATTGAACTGTACATATTAACTCCTGAAGGAGGTGCTGTGTGCCAATAATTACAGCAACTATTAGCAACAACCAAAGCTGGACAGAAAAGTATTACCGTATTTACCCGAATATAGTCCACCCTTTTTTTTCTCGAAAAAAATTGCTCTAAAATCCGTGGGGGAGACTGCATTTGGAGTTTAGGACGTGAAAAGTGCTCATTCCAAGTTTTGGGATGACAACGTACGAAGCGAACACAAGTCCTTTACGAAACATATCTTAAACGTAACGTAACACAAAGAACATCGATTGACAATCAATCGATGATGGCGAGATTTGATGCTCATGCGAAGTGGGAACCGAACAGTGGTCCGCGTCATCTAGGAATGACCGATTGTCATCACCGTGCCGACCGTTACACACGATTCTGTTGAGAAACTGGGATCTTCTTGGACACAACGAAAGTGCTTCAACGCTAAATTCAAACTATTAGTTCTAGATGATACATAGACACATGGAAATAAAGCAGCGGTACGAGAATTCGAAGTAGAGCCATAGTCCGTGAGGATCAGGTGATGTCAAGAGAAGAAGTTGAACTGCACCACTCAGCTTTTCATTTTTGAAGTCCTTATGATTATACTTACCAGAGCCAACCATTTCACATGGAATTTTGAATGAGCATTTCCCTTCAGAAAGACTTTAATTTTACTCAACTTAATTTTTGTAAGTTTTACCTCTTAAAACAAGAGGAGGGGACTATACTGAGGTAAATATACAGAAGTCCATTAATCGTAAATTAACAAAGTTAACAGTATGAACCATCCATCTTTGTTTGCAGTGATATATGAATAAATAAATAATGATCTTTTTAGCCGACAGTATATTACAGAACCCTAGTGGAAAAACATCATCACCGAATAAAATACAAAGAACAATACAGACACTTTAAAAACTTTTAAAATTCACAACATGAGAAAGATCTTAAATTAATTTTTTTTAGATATAACAGTACACCGTAACTTTAATAAAATTCATATTAATTGGTTTTAAAAACCAACTTGCTCTTGTGGAGTCTTGAATTTTAATTCTAACCATCCATTAACATAAAAGAAAGCGATTGTGAGTAATTTGGTTGACAAGGCCATCCTCCTTTCAGCTAAAAGATATCACCAAAATAATTTGAATATTATGACCAACATGTTAATAGCTAATTCTTATCCTTTAAATTTTATTCACAAACATATCCAACGTAGAATTCATTGGCTTAACTATGAACTCAAACACAATAATCTTACTAATAATTCAAATTCAGATTTTGATTCCAAAAACATCATTATATTTCCTTATCATAGATATTTGGCTGCCCCTTTATTAAAATTATAAAATATTTTACTTATTCATGTTGTCTTTAAGACTTACAACAATATTCAATTGGTCTGTCGAAGTAAAGATAGGTTGGAGTTATTTGATTTTAAAAATGTTGTTTACCAGATTAAATGTGAAGAATATGAATGTAATTACATTGGGCAAATGAAAAGGTTACTTAAAACAAGAATTAAAGAACATTAGGCCAATATTTATAACAATAATCTTTCTGTTGTTTCACACAATTGTTTAGAAAATGGTCATAAATTTGATTGGGAAAATACCAAAATACTTTGTATTGAAAATAATGTTCACAAACCTGACATTTATGAGACATTTTTTTATAAAAAATACCAAAAATATCATTAATTTACAAAATGATACCTCTCAGTTGCCCAATATTTGTAACATATTTTATTTATATTTGATTGTTTTTATGGTTTTATGTTTTATGACTCCCAATAAGTTGTTTACTCAATGAATACTTACTCCCACCCCCTGCATTGATCCAGTGAAATCTGAAAGGTCTGCTCCATCCCATACAAAGTGTTTTGCAGCAACAGGAGATAAAACAATACGTACCTGTTTTTGACATGCTCTTTCTATTTGAGCAACAATGTTGCCTAGCTTGGCCACAACTCCTCGTGGCTGAGCTTGAGCAGCTTTGAAGTATTTCTCATAAATCTCCTGAGCTTGAATTTTTACCTTTAACAAAGATAACAACTTTGACGTACCTTGTAGTTAATATTTTAATAATAAAAGAGGAAACGTGGATACACACCTTTTTAGCCAAACGAATTTGTATACGAACCTTTTGTTTCACCGCTTCCATTTTCGAACGTAAGCGTTTCCCTCTTTTACCTGTCCATCCAGCAGCAAACTCTGGCCCTAATGATGTTTCTGCTGTGAATGAGTGCTTTGTTCCTCTATTGGATTCAAATATAAAGCCAGGCAGGTCATCTCTAAGAATAGTAGCTTGCTGAAAGGAAGCACATTAATTAAAAAGTATGACAATCAAGTAAAGCAAACAAAGTAATAACTCAAAATAAATAAAAAATAATATAATTTGATGAAAACCCACAATTCCCACCTGCTGACCATCGGAGTTATGTATGTGTAATTCTCCTTCTTTGCGCGATGTCAGGGTCCAATTTCCAACAACTAGGCGGGTTGGACCTGGTCGAGACAAGACTGGTTGGCTGACAGAATTAGGTTTTACTTGTGATCTGGCTCTTTGTAGCTTTTCCAAAAATTCGCCACGATTTTCTGTAATAGATTTAGTGCTATGAGCATCCAAATAAGAAGAGTTTCATCAAGAAAGCTCAATAACTAAGTTTATAGCTCCAAGTATTAGACATGATCATTCTTAACAATATCTAATAAGAGATCACAAGGTTAATTTTATACTTAAACACAACATTTATCTTTTGAGTGTAAACCTACCAATAACAGACGAAAAAGAATACAAGAATTTAGTTCACAGAAATTAAGATAAAAGTCCAAATGAAATTCCTGTAGAAAAGGATACACATTATAACTTTTAAAAAATTAAGCATAAAATAATACAAAATTATATTTGAATGAAACACAAAAATGTGTGTATGAGAAAAGAAACAAGGAAAGAAAACCTTTCTAGGATACTTCTCATTTAGTGCAGTGAAGAGCAATAAAACAAAATATTGCAATTAACTAAAATCAAGAAACAAAATGACCGTGTTGTATCACTATCACTGGAGATGACCATAAACTCATTGTATTGAACTCCACACTAACATAGCATACAATAACATATGCATCAAAAACATTTTGAAGTCTATGAAAAGTTTCAAGAGGTAAAATAAATCTGTACCTGTTGATATATATTCGTATATCAGAAAAATATCATACACATGATAACTACTATCCTCTCATTCATATAATTATTTCTCAAACCCATGTAAATTTTCTATACACTTGAGAATTATCAAAATGACATTTCAACAAAATTATCAAAGAGACAATGTGAAACAATAATCTTTCTCCATAACCCCTAGAAATACTAACTTAAAACTGGAACCCAAAAAATTTACCCTTTACACAAAATGCAGACATACATTAGAAAACAACGTCATGTTGCCTCCTGGACCTGAGAGTCACCTAATATGTCTTCTTATCTTAAGTACAAATAATTTTACCCAAAAGCATTTGTTGATTTCCTGACACTACCTAATGACTTTTTAAAAACACTTTTCCTCAAGTTCTTTTTAACATCCCATCAATATGATACTATTTTCAACACATTTGTAATATTCATACTTCAGTTTCATTGATTATCATAATTATTATTTAAATAAAATTTCATGTTTCACGAAACCACCTGCATCATTAACTTAGGTTGATTCAGCACATGATCTTTAGTTTCCACAGGACAAGCTGGGGTTTGCTTTCTGTACACACATTATATTATATTATATTCATAATAATTTCATGTCATATATTCTCACATAAAACGGTAACGTAACAACAAAAATATTTGTATTGGCGATCAAAATATTGATTCAGAAAACTCATTTTCTAACTTAGCTCTATCATCATTGAACCTCCAAGTTACAATTTCCCAAAGGATGTCACAAACGTTGCAGTTAAAACAGAGCAATTCTATCATAATTTTCATACTGATAATTTCATGTTTAGATTTTTAAGCTTTTACTTTATTTCAGCAGCAATAAACGGAAAATATTCCTCGAGGGAGGAAATAAAAAATCTGTTATCCCAGAATCATATGAAGACACCCAAATCTTACATCTTGTAGTAAATGGACAGGTAGAACAGAACTAAATAAACTGTTTAAATTAGTAGTTTACGACTAAGTAATTGTAGGTCATTAATCAAAGACTTGACATTTTTTCCCCACTAGTCCCAAGTAAATCATATGACACATTCAACGAGATTCAATAATATAGTATCTTCCAATTAATGAGTTTTCCTATGGATATTACAAGAGTATCAAGGAGCTCAAACTTTGAGGTCACGTATCTTGCTTTGTTTACAGACACTCCAATGAGATATTGCACACAGTGACTCATTGAACAAAATTTGATTTAACAGCTACAATTTCTCTAGCCCCTAAGAAGACATTGGACAATATGGTGTTCCTAAATGTGACTTGTTTCTTGATATTAAAAATTGACACAAGTAAATGTTTCTTTTTTTTATGGCTAAAAGGATTGTTGTTTATAAAATTGGCTCCTGCTAATATTAAATTCAATAACAGGGGGCTAACATATTCAACATCATATATTTTTAATCATTAGTCAAACAAAAAATTAATAGTGGTGAGCAAGTTGGATACACGTAAGTATTATAATTATTTTAAAAATTTCAATATTATAGTAGATGAACAATATGCATATCAAAAGAAGAGAAGTACCGCAGATCTCTTAGAAAACTGCAAATATAATCAACAGCAGACTTAATAAGTGCAAACATGTTATGATGGTGTCAATAGATATGTCTAAGGCTTACGATGTAATTAATCATGTAAAACTGTTAGAAGCTTTAGAAACTATAGGAATTAGAGGTAATACGGCAAAATTATTTCAAAGCTCTCTGAAAGAAAGATCTTAAAGTCAAAATTGGAAATCACTTTAGTGATAGTATCAAACCAGATACAATCATTCCACAAGGAAGTTATTTGGTTCCAATATTTTATACTAAATGTAAATGATTTAAATCTTTTGCTTTCAGAAAAAACCAATATGAAAAAAAACTCATTTGTTGCACAACAGCTCGTATAAAAAGAACATCTAGTGTTCAAATCTTTCACAATTTGGATTGTATTTATGAAATGTTTGAAAACTGTAAATGTACAGAGATGGTACAAAGCTTAAAATATTTAAGTATAACTGTTTCTTCCAGGTAAAATATTTGTCTACGAACTTAGAATTTAGCCAACAAACTTACAATCTGTACATGGAGAATAATGAAAATTAAAGAAATTACTCCATCCTTTACATTAAAAATAATATATTTTGCTTTGTTTGAATCATTATTAAAATTTGGAATAATCATCTGGGGTTCCACATTTAACACGCATCTTTTAACTTTGGAAAGACTTCAAAATAAAGTAATAAGTCTTAGCAGTAATAAAAGAAAGAAAATAAATGAAATATTCAAAGATGAAAATAATTTAAGTCAAACAAACGTTTGAAAGCAATGTAATTAAAAACAATAGGGTTAATGTGGGTTTGAGTAATTTGAATGTACATAGTCATAATACTAGAAAGAAATATAATTTTGAAGTGCCATTATTCTATAATAAATACGCAGAAAGAAAAATTGTAACAAAATTACCAAAATTACTAAATAAGTTATCTGATAGCTTATTAGAGTGGAATTCAAAATATAAACTTAAAAATGAATTAAAAATCTGGTACATAGATAATAATAACCAAGAATAAAAATTATATTTCTTTAAAATTTGTAGGTACATATGAAATAACTATGATATAAGTCAATTGAATTGTAGTAGTAGTAGCAGCAGCAGCAGCAAAAGAAAATAAATTTAATATAAAAAATCTCTGACAAGTTCATAGACTTAGAGAATGTATTTTAAAGAAACAAAATGTCTTCAATGACTAGTAGTAAGACGTTAGTGTAAGATAGCAAAATAATGTAATTATTTAACNGCAAACTAATTTAATAAACAAATGATGAACAAGTATGAAACGCATACAAGGGTAAATTTGCAGTGATATTATTCCATTTGAAAGCCAAAACTACCTAGTTGGGTTGTATACATGATTCGAAGGTTATTTTTGACCTCACGAAAGTCAAAGATGAAAAAAAATTCAAAATCAATTTTCCAAAATACACCATCTTTGATTTTTTGTTTTTATAATTTAAATTGGTGAGGGAATTTGAATTTCAATTTTTGGTTAAAATTGCAGCCATCGTTATGTATAATCAACAACAATAAAACCGATTTAACTGAAAATTTTAATTTCGCGATGTTCGAATTCTTTATCCACGATGACAAAAAATAAGCATATCTGAAATCAATGCTAGAACTAGATTATAATCAAGATTTTTAGCTTGAAAAAGATATTTCACTGTTGCTTTATAAGCATGCATATCCCAGCTAGATGGCACATTCATGGTACCCTATGAATATCTATGTTTGTATTTATTCCAGACAAAATTTTACAAGATACAGAGTAATGTACCTAAACGCACAGGAGATTATAAGAAATCCGGGCGCAAGTCTGGTAAAACATTTTCAAAATTAATAGAATATAGCAAAATTTAACAATATATAGTACACACAAAGAAAATACTTAAAAATAAAGCTAATTAGACATATAGAAGGAACGAAAATTAAAATTGTAAAAATTATACAAAATTGATAATACAGTGGAACCTCTTTAACTCGAAATCCTCTCCAAGATGAAGAAACGAGCCATTCCCTTCCATTGAAGTATAAAAAACCCTTACAACTCGAATTATATAGACACTATAACTCGAACTGAATATGATTTCCTTGTGATGTACTATTCATACATATCACGCTCTCTAACTCAAACTACAAATCTAGCGGACTCTATGACTTGAAAAAGCAGTATATAAACTTTGCGGCCCCCGTAAATCGAAATTCTTTTTGCAAGACTCTTTAACTGCAAGCGATAGTTTCTTTGTCATCAATAACCAATTCCAAGAAATGATTTTGTACTTTCATTGAAAGATGTAGTGATATCGAGGACAATACATTTAGTGCCTTGTTTGCAATCAAAAATACAATTAACAAAGAATGTGTTAATTCCTTGATTCAAACGAAAATTACAGATTTCTTTTAATATGTGCATATTTTCAAGTTGTTCCTTTACCATAAAATAATCTTTATGCTTGTAATTATGCACAACACAAATGTAGTAAAATGAATCTCTAAGTAGTTTTTCTTTATTTTCTAATGACTTTAATAACATATGCGACTAAAAGTCAAAATTGATAAAGTTAAAAACTCCTTATCTCAAAGTCCTCTATAACTTGAAAACTGGTTAACTCCAAACTTATAACCTTTCCCTTGATTTTTTTTGGGTGATACTTTATGGCTCATCGACATCAAGGTCATTAGAGCCCTACAGGTAGAGAAAATGCAGTTACGCACTAAGGAGAGCCAACATAACTCTCCCCACATGTGGGACTCGCCGAATGACTCAACCATACCCACTAAAAACCCTCCTGAATTACAATGTATCAAAACATTACAAAAAATTAGGAAAATGAAAGATACCCTAGCCCTAATAGCGTCGGGATTGAAATGAACAAGAGGTGACCAAGGAAGGTCAGGAAAGAGAACGGAAGGAGCCTAGCACAAGTAAATGGAAGAAATGCCAGACTCAGCTCGGGACCCCATGTTTGCTAAACACGCACTTACTAGATGTGAGTCTGGGGGGCTTTCCCTTGAAGTTCGAGTGAAAGGGGCTCCACTGTATTACCTCTTATCATTTAATCATTTAAAAAAATATTTTTTCTAATTATATAATCTTTGGAAAACATATTCTTTAGATTATTAGGGAGACTATTCAAGGTGATGATGGCTTCATAGGAAAATACTTTTTTGTCCACTTCAAGTTTGCAACGAGGCAAAGTTATACTTTTATTCCTAGTAACACTGGTAGAGGATAAAAAGTTATTTCTTAGCTTACTATAGCAGAAGAGCAAGGAGTCAAGTTTGAAAACTTGATCAAAGAAAGGGAAGACTGTCTCTCAGAGATACTATTTGCATTAAATTGAGAATTTCCAATAACAATTCTTAGAATCCTGTTTTGCAGTTTAGTCAGTTTTACCAGTTCCATATTACCAGCTCCACCCCATGTTATGATACCATAGATAGCAATACTATGAAAAATACCATAGTAAACCATCATCAGTGCCATAATACTAAGAATCTTTTTCAATCTATAAAATACATATAATAAATATCTAGTTCTGTTAATAATACTATTAATTTGAAAGTACCATTCTAAATTTTCATCAATTAGTATTCCTAAATATCGAGTAAATTCAAATCTATTTAATGGAACAGAGTTGATTGAAATATTAAATTTGTGGATTATATTGTCACTATAGTTACCAAACTGTATATACACAGATTTATCAAAGTTCAAAGACAAATTGTTAGAGTACATTCACTAATATATCACACTCAGAGTTGTGTTAATTTGCTTTGACCAAGTCTAAAAATACTGCAGCAGTTTCCTTACTTACATCTAGATTGGAGTATAAAAATTCCACTATGTAGGCCAAAGCATCTTTGATACCCATCCCAGACACAAATCCAAACTGCTTATTATTAATAACAATATGTTTAACAAAGAAATTATTAAGTCTATTATATAATATTTTTTCAAAAACCTTACTTATATTAGATATGAGGAAAATGGGTCTATAATTGTTCATATCTAGCTTAGAACCAGATTTATATATAGGGACCACTTCTGCTTTTTTGAAATGTTCAGGGCAGATGCCAGTCGAAAAGATTTGGTTAATCATATGTACAAAAGGAATACTAATGAAATTTCTTATACATTTTGATGTATAGCCACTAATGCCATCAATTCCACCGGTTTCATTGCCCAAATTTTCAATGGTCTTTATGACTTCTCGATGATCCATAGGGAAAAGGCAAATAGAACTTGAGTTAATCGGGATTTTACGAAGATTATGTTTTGTTTCAGGAGTGACCAATCCCTTTGCAATTCTGTGTCCAACACTGCTAAAATGTTCATTAAAAAGATGAGGTATTAATTTATCAATAATAGTACTTCCATTAACTTGTAGTTCATTAATAACAATTATTTGCTTACTTTTACTGTTAATTTTTTCCTTAACATAACCCCATATTTTTTTAGAATCGGCATTTTGTAGTTTTTTCTGATCATATTTATTTTTGGCTCTATTCAATAATTTCTTTAGCAATTTTGATTATGTATTAAATATATCTTTATATTCAGATATAAGAGGATGTTGTTTCCAGGCTTTATACAATTTTTCTTTAGTATTGCAGGAACATATTAGACCGCCGGTAATCCAATCTTTACGTGATTTGCTTTTCCTGTCCATTTTCTTTTCAGAACTAGTAATCAAAGCATTAATCATACTTATAAAATGCTCAGTAGCTTGATTAGGGTCAGCAGTGTTAGTTACTATATGCCAGTCCTCCAAAGCACAGAGTTCATCTAATTTCTTATAGTTTAATTTTTTTATAGGTATTTTTCCTCGATTTTTAGTAATAGAGATATCAAAATTCACAATAATAGGCAAATGGTCATTCAATTGGTACAATAACCTGCATACAATAAAATCAGCAGTAGTTTTAATGTAAACATGATTGATGCAAATATCAATATCAGGAAAAACTGGATTATTGGGTCTAGTAACTGTATGCACATAAGACATGTATCATTTTTCTAGGTAATTATTGCAATACTCGTCACTCTCACTATTGATTTTAAGTTTATCAATATTTACATCTCCTAGAATCATATAGTTTTTAAATTTCTTATTGGTAACCAGAAAATTATTAAGATCATCAATAAAATTGATACCTGTATAATCATGACAATGATAAATGCCTGAAATTTTTATGTGCTTAACAGAATTGGTATTTATGATTATAAAAATCGCTTTCAGGGTGTTAAAAGATTCGATTACACTTATTACCTGGAAAGTTTTCTTAACAAAAATAACAATGCCATTTGCCTTATTTATTGTACTGTTGTTGCTATGATAGATGTAGCCTGGAATATTTACAAATTGAGGACCATGAAGCAGCCAAGCTTCTGAACACACAATCACATCAGGTTTCCTATGCAATTTTTTGAGTAAAAGTTCAAGAAGTGTTATGTTACATGTGATACTTCTAATATTTAAATGTAGAATGGAAATACCATTAATAATAAATTTGTCAACAAGATCAATGTCACTCCTAAAAACATTTAAACAATTTGTTTCAAGATCCAGGTTCATTATAGTAGTGAGTAAATGGTCTTATCACTTTGTTCACTTGTAACTTGAAATATTCACACTCAGAAGTTTCATAAGCGTAGTGGCAAACATTGAAATTTTTTCCTTGCAGATGGTTTGCTGTAACACAGTTTATGCATTTCTTTTCACTACTATCACAAGCTTGAGTATCATGATCCCCGGCACATTTTGAGCACGATTTACTTTTAGAACATTTTTTAGCACTATGTCAATACACATTACAGGAAAAACGAAGTCTAAGGTTAATATCTTCAAAAACTTTGCAGGATTCAAAACCAATAGCAATCCTCCCTCTTCTCATTAATTCATGAAAAGTTCTAGGATTCACTTCAATATATGCTGTAAATGTAGTATAGTCTTTATTGGTGTGTTTGTTTTTTTAAGTTACCTCCTTTACATGTTGCACTTGAATCTTGGGATTCTGAAGATAATTTTGAGACACTATCATGCTGGCTAGCTTCTCAGGATTATATTGTTGAGAAATATTAATTATCTTCAGACAAGGATTTAATAATTTTTCTTTTTTTACATTTAGTTCATCTCCAAACCATCCATCATCTTCAGTCTTCTGTTGTAGTTTATTATTTTCACTAGTTATTACAACACAGTTGTACAGCACCTTCATTTTTAATTGTTTTGAATTGTCGAAAACCAATCCCAATAAGGGCAGGATCAAGTGATTTAATTTTTGCTACAATCTGTTTTTCATTCATTTTGGTAGTACTTTTTACAATCATCAGAGCAGTGTCAACTAAAGAGTTCTTAGGAGCTGAAGGTTTATCACTAGTCAATATCTGAGCAAAAGATGTTTTAGAGAAGTTTTGAGATTCACTGAGACTTTTTATCTTGGATTCCAATAAGTTGACATTATCTGTTACAACCTTGTTTAAATTCTCCAATAATATCTTTTCCTTCCAAACATCATTATATTTATCCGTAAGTGAATCATATTTCTCAGCTAAATCAACTTCTTCTCCATCATGCTGATGAGGATAAGGATCAACAACACTCCTATCCTGTTCCACAACCAAATTTTTCAGCTCATGGATCTCAGTAGTCAAGGTATATTTCTCATTTTCATTCAGGGTCAGCTTTAGTAGACATTTGAGTAAAATACTTGTTTCATTTTCAATCTGTTTCTGTGAAACAGGTATTATACAGGAATAATTTGGAAAAAAAAATTTTATTCACATACAGAACAGAACAAGTATACTTGAACTTATTTTTTTATAGTGAATTGTTTCTTGTTTTTCTTGCAGATTAACGAGAAAAAAAACAAGACCAAAGGTGTTCAACATTTTTGTACGAATCGAAACTTTGACATCTAATGATTTGTAATATCAAAATATAGGTTATCAACATTAACATATTATTCTATTGGTAAGATATTGTTGAAAAAATTTATTATGACACAAATTTTAATAAATCTATATTAAATTTTGTTTCCATAATCAAAACTAATAATTTTCCAAATTATTCATAGGGTGCCATGAATGTGGTGCCATCTAGCTGGGATATGCATTGTGTATTCTCATCCATTGTCGGATTGAAAGGTTTTTACACTCCGCCCTTGCTGCTTTTCTACAAGGGCAATGTAGTCCATGGTTGCCCTGAAAACCTCATCCTTGGTTTTTAGGTATCGCACCACACACCACTTCAAACTATCGTCAATAAATTCCATGTAGTACTTAGCACATAGTCCAAGTGAAATAAATCACATTGGACCGCAAACATCTGAGCAAACCAAATCCAAAATCTGATTTCTTGAGGAACTGTGTGTGGGACATTTTCCCACTCAGGCGTACCTCACATTCCAAACTTACGGTGCAGTTTACAAGTTCTACTCCACTCTGATTTTTCACAGCACTCAAAATGTCCTTAATATTGACATGTCCCATTCGCCTGTGAAATTCTTCCAGTTATCTTGCATGATTTTGAGCTTGATGCAACACATTAAGTTTCTCCTGTCCCTCGCAGGAAATACAAGTCACCGACCCTGTTAGCGCATAACCACATTATCGTCTGTGCTAAACACATCCGCTTTATTTTTCTCGAATGTCACTCTGTATCCGCGGTCAGCGATTTTTCCTACTGATATTAAATTCGTTCTCAAATCGGGCACAAGCAACACGTCTTTAAGTGTCACAGTCTTATCTTCTCCCAAGGTGTTGGCTTGAAAGCGAATTGTCCCGTTTCCTTCTAACACTTTGATGACTTGTTCGCGACATTTAATGTGCCGCGCTTTCTTGTGATTCAACTCGCTGAAGGTCCTTGAGTCGCCGCACAGGTGCGAGGTAGCACCACTGCTATTGGAGCATGCGGAGAGTCCTGCAGATTCTATATCTGTTTTCAGGCACACATCGTCTGAAAATTTAGCCGTCTGTTTTTTTTTTTTAATTGAACCAGCACTGTGACTTATAACCGTTCGTCTTTCTCACAAAAATTGCCCCCGAAGATTCGCCACGTGCATCATTCTTGCGCGCATCGAACTCTTCAATTATCTTCGTGCGAAGAGTCTCCGGGTTCGGTAGTTGATCGCGTGTCTCGACCGCACACCGAAAATTTTTCAAGCAGGCCGGCAAACTGTACAAAAGCACGACGCTGAGGAGGTCCTGGTTTATTTCCGCCTCCATATCAGCAAGTTTGTCGACCGTATCGAAGAAATCGTTTAGGTGATTTCTCACGTCTTCGTTCTCCGCCATTTTGTGGAGTCAGCTTCTTTAATAATTTGCCTTCCGGGCCGGGTCTTTTCACTGATATATTTCTCAGAGTCTCTCCCATGTCGTTCATGCGTTTGTATTCTTGATTTGTTTTAATTCGCTGGGCGATATCGACAGGATAATAAGTGATTGCGACTTTTGGTCGCTCCTGTTCCACGCCGCTAACGCACCAGCATTTTCTGATGTCTCCTCGGGTCTCTTTGCTTTTCCCCCGACGTACTGCCACAGATCGTTGGTTATTAAAACTGACTGCATTTGGAGCACCCACGTGTCGTAGTTCTCCTTGCTCAGCAGTTCTATTCTCGTCGTACTCATTTTAACGGACCACGTGTTTCTCACACAAATTACAATCTGCGTAGTGAATTTTACGAAATAATTTGTTTTACGCTCCTGGACCCATAACCGGATAGAGTTAAGTTAGCAGAAACATACAAAACGTTCTCGGGTACATAGATCACATGAAAAGCACTGAAGAACGCAACGATAAACAACGCTAGTCTCCAAGGTCCACGTACACAATATGTTAATAACAAAATACACATTGAACGGATGCTCGTTGCCATGAAACGGTGTCAACCTAACAGTATTTCCTATTTGGCTTTGTATAAAACATTTTGTAAAAACTACAGAAACAAATTCAATCCAATGCAAATATTATTATTATTATTATTCACAATTTAAAAATCTGACTAATCTACAGGTGTTGAGAATGGCTACGTTTTGTGAAGTTTAAAACAAATTGTTTTTGAGGGGTTGAAGTTGACTGATACTGAGATGCAGACTATGAGAGCTGACTCCAGTGGTAGATAGGACTATAGGGACTATATAAACACATTTCATATTGCATAATCGAAGAACTTGTGTTTTCAAATCTTCACATTTTATAATTTTCTCATAGTAAGTAGGTTGTGGGTGTTGGTTACTGCAATATCTATTATATGTGTAATTCTCTCGAGTTTGTCTATTAAAATAATATCTGATCTGTTGGGATGAATTGTCTTATCGGTGAGAATTAATCTATCAAAATAAATTTTGTACCTGCTATTCTCTGAAATGGGTTTTGGGAGTACATGCAGTATGGCACTGGGTCTTCAAATAGTCCATACTTCCCACAGAGTTTCTGATGGATTATACAAGCAATCTGATTGTGTCTGAGGGTGTAATCTGCCTGTGCTAATAGAGTGCATCTTCTTGTGATATGTTGTATGGTTTCTGGTTTAATTTTGCATCTCCTACATTTGTCGTCTGCAATATCTCTGGCTTGCAATAACAATTTTCTAGCTTTTTGAGCTAATTACTTGATCTTGAACTGCAATGAGAAATCCCTCTATTTCTAAATACAGATCGCCTTTTGTAAGGCAAGCATTTTGACACAACTTTGTCGACATGAGGCTTAAGTAGGTCATTAAAATATCTACCATGAAGTGGTTTAGATTTCTATTGGCTACTTCTCTGACAGATTTCAATAGTAATTTAATTTAGTTGTGAAGAGTGGTCTGCTAAATTTAAAGCAGTTTATTTCATGTTAGCTGCACATATGGTCTTATGAAGATTCAATTCTTCCTTCCTCTTGTGGAAGAAAGATTGGAATTCTTTATTTATGAATTGTGTAGGTTCTTCAAGTGGGTTCCTCCTCCCTTGCGATGCAGTCTGTTCTATTCTACACTTGAGCTTTTCTTCGTCAAGATGGTCCTGACTTTTCATTGGGAGTTTTCTAAATCTGCTTGTGTCCATGAAATTACTCCAAATGAATATGTGAGGATAGGAATGGCAAATGAATTAATTGCTTTTGTTGAACGTCGGCAATTTAAATCTGTATGCATTAATTTCTCAACTTGATATTCAAATTCCCAGGTTAGACCCTTCTTTATGCATGTATTTTCTATGCATCTAAATTGTTGGAGTCCCAGATATTTGTACAATTCATTTTCTTCCATTCTCTTGGTCATTCTTATAGGGTTTTTTTCTTAATTTTACCTTTGGAAATAGCCAGTGTTCTGCTCTTATCGGTGCCAAGTCTCATTCCAATATCCTTACTCATGTTTCTACTAATGAGAGTAAGTGGTTAAGCTTGGTTGAGAATGGTGAGTATATTTTATTATCATCCACATACAATACGCAAGTGGTTATATGATTTTGTTCTGCAGCTTTTAATTGGAAACCACATCTCACACCATAAAGGAGATTAGAGTGGGTTTAGTTCTTTACTAGCAATTCCACAAAAGAAATCTGTACATGAAATAATCTCAACAAACTTTTTGAAGGGAAATAAAATAAAAGATGTGCTGAATAATTTTGCAAACTACCTTTCCAAATAAGCCAAAGAAAATCAGACACAAATGTAATTACAAAGTATATGACTTAGGCTCACAAAACTCACAAACTAACTCTTTTTATCTACCAGAAATAACATCAGATGAAACAAAAAAAAACAACTAAGTATAGAAAGTAAAAAATCTCATGGTATAGATAAAATAGCAATAAAAATGTGAAAGAAAATATAGAAATTTTAGCTATAATAGTGCAAGCTATCATTAATATCAGTATAAAATAATCTAACTATCCAGACTGTTTAAAAGAATCAGTCATAAGACCAATATTTAAAGGAGAAATTTAAAAAAAAGAAGAAAATTACAGGCCAATTTCAATGTTAAATACAATCAGCGAAGTATTTGAAAAATATTTATTTCAAAAACTAACAGACTTTTTGAAAAAATATCAAATAATGGATAAACAGCAACATGCATATCAAAAGAATAAAAGTACAGAAGGATTACAGGAAGAGATGATAGATATCATCATGATAAATTACTCAAATGCCAGCATATATTAACTGTATAGATCTGTCAAAAGCATACAATATTATTAAACATGAGAAATTATTAGAGGCATTACAAAGAATAGGGTCAGAGGAAAAATTTTGAAATTATTAATAAGTTATTTAAATGGTAGATCCTTTAGAGTTAAAATAAATAACACTTATAGTGAAAAAAAATGGTACATGGGAATTCCACAGGGAAGTTATTTAGGCCCAATTATGTATATAATATATCTAAATGAATGTGGATGACAAGATGTTAATTTTGGCAGATAAAGATGTAAAAGTTGCTGAACATAATATGCAAAGTGAATTTAGTATATTCCAAAAATGGTGTCATGATAAAGGTTTGATCATAAGTGACAAAAAAACTACTTCAAACTCCACACACTACAAGAGAGATGATTGATAAATACAATCTTTGTTGTGTATTATTTCAACTAACTGAGTAATTGTGTATGTAAAAGTAAAATTAATTATGTAAATAAATTAAAGTATTTAGGAGTAATATGAGATAAAAATGTAAGTTGGAGAGAACATATTTTGGAAGTGAGTAGGAAAATGTATGATAGAACTCATAAATGTAAAAGATTGTGTGAAAGCTTGATATTTAAAAAAATTTATTTTGCTCTAGTAGAATCTTTAACAAGATATGGTACAAGAGTCAGGGTGCAGCCTCCAGAATCTCATTTAGACATTTTACTAAATATACAATATAATATAAAAGTCTTAAATGTGTCTCAGAAAAAATGAATATTTTAAATAAACAAAGAAGAATGGTTTGAAACTCACATTATCTTGACAGTTAAAAACCTATATGAATTTCCAATTATTTATAATAATTTCTTCAAATCAATATACAGAGAAACAAGTGAGAAAAGTTATAATAGAAGAAAAAAATTACGTTACATATTGCCAAAGCCATTTAATAAATTTGGAGCAAGAACATTAAGAGCAAAAGTATCCACATTATTAAACCGGTTGCCTCATGAAATATTATAAATTAAATTAATATTAAAGAAAAAATGAAAAGTGTCTTTAACAAACAGAAAGGAATAGTAAGTAATAAAATGTAATTCTTATGTTAAAAATGTTTTTTGTGTCATATTACAAACAAGAAAATCAATATCATAGACAAAACAGTAGAATAGAAAAAAATGTAATTCCAATGTTACAAAGCTTTTTTTTCAAGAAGTTAAAAAAGTTGAATAGATAGTAGCAGCACCAGCAGTAAGACTTTACATATAAGAAACAGAAATTGCCTCTCTGACAAGTTCTCATAAACTTAGAGAGACTTGTATAAGAAGAATATTGTATTATTATTTTTGTATTACTTTTATGTATAAATTATCATGTTTGTTATGTAATATACCAAATGCAATTATGTATTGTAATGCATCTGTTATCTAAACTGATTGTAAATCTCTTGTGGTATATAAATGTTCATTATTATTATTGTATTATTATGTATTACAATTTATTTATTTATTATTATTGTGTGTGCTTTCGCTGGACATACTTTGTCTATTTTACTTGAGAATTCTGCAATATTGATATAGTTTTAGCAATGGTTTATAATTGTGGATATTGTGAAGAAGAATTAAAAGAAGAAGAAATTTTGTGCTTATAATAATATTAATAAATTTATTGTCAAAAAACAGTACAAACTGTGTATGACCACGTGGAGGACAATAAACTAATTTACTCTCCAGAAGCAAGCAAGGGACCATCCCATCAATTCCGATCAAGGGCCCTAAGGCAGAGGCGGATTCAAAAAATTCAGCAAAAATTCCTAGATAAGATAAAAAGTTAGCTGCGAGTTATAATACTAATAGAATGTCAATATGTTTGTAATTTTAAGCAAAAAATTACATGTAAGTTATTATCGAACTATAGATTATTCTGAGTATAGTGCTTAAAAATCAAAAGAATTGAAATAACACTAAATTCACAATTTATTGTTACAATAAACACACCCCTAGACAAAGCCTAGAGAACCTGTATAAGAAATCCGCCTCTACCCGAAGGAAAAACAGAGAAAAACCCGAGCCAGGATGGGTTGTTCTTTAAAATACCACTACTGGTGTTCAATAGAAGAGAGTACATACAAGTCAAAATTGAAGGAAGTGAAGGCCACATGGAGATGTATGAAATGCAGGGAACAGAGAAAGAATACTTTGCAGTGCAAAAAGTCAGAATAAAGTTAAGAAGCAATGATTCTAGTTTTTTAAATTCTGGTACCAGTGAAATACATATGAGCAAATTTGAGAAGGAAATGAATGAAGTACACTACAAGATAAACCCTTGTGATGAAGGTTTGCTACAGGAAGTTTTAGCCTCAATAAACTGAATGTCCACTAAATGTGATGAAATGAGCAGGGCTTGTGACGAAAATGCTGAGGAGGAAAAATTACTGAAGCAAGAAATTAAATCCATTAGAGAAACAGTGGAGAAAAAAGATGATGAAATAGAAGTTTTAATGAGCATGATCAAAAATTAGAACAACATAAGAAAAGGAAATTCATGCTAGTGAACTCTAAGTAAAATTGCTTCAAATATTGGTGTGGAGTTGAGAAATGTGCTAAGTGTATAAGAAATAATGAAGTCAAATATTCTTCTAGTAAATTGTAAAAGTGAGGAATAAAAGAATAAAATTTTAAATAAGGGGAAAATATGGTGTAACTAAAAAACCATAAAAGAAAAAGAGAAAGCGACAGGCTTAATTTCAATTAACATCTTATTCCAGAATATAGGAATAGGAACTAATTGAAATTATTACTAAGTGTCTAAAGATAGTACAGATAACTGTAAAACTAATGGTAAGAAAGCTAAAATGTCTCCAAGAAAGAAACGGGTAACTCCTGGTATCTTCGTTTCTTGTAAAACTAAAGAATCACTTTGTAATATGTGGAAAGCTGATCCAAATATTGAACAAGCCAAAAATGAGTACAGAAACTATGTTAAATGCTTGGAAAAATTATAAATGCAGTGAAACTGAAGTTTGAATTTGATGAGATAAAAAGTAGTAGTAATGATTCCAAAGATCTTTGAAAAATAATAAATACAAAACTTGGCAAAAAAATTAAAAAACAGAATGTCATTGAATACATTAAAGATGAAAATGGAAATGAAATCTATAGCCCCCACAAAATTGCTAAAAATATGAATGTGCTTTTGTACTAGTGGTAAAAAATTAAGTGATAAAATTATTCAGCAGCCTAATACAAGAATTAAACTTCCAGCATATAACAGCAACCCCCCCCCCCCCCCCCCC
>NNCF01126209.1:549148-562196 GCA_002313205.1 Laupala kohalensis
TATATATATATATATATATATATATATATATATACATACATACATACATACTTCATATATACACACACATATACATACATCTTCATATATATACACACATATATTTACACACACGTACATCTTCATACATACACACACACATTAATACACACATTCGTAAGTCCCTCCCGTGGGACACCACCGTGGAGCACTGACCGTGCGGGTGGTGTGGGCATGCGTGCTTTGGTGATGCTGGGGGCTATGTCAGAAACAGTTGCATCATTGTATTAGGTGGTGGTAGGAGTATGTATGCGCGTTAGGTAATGGTGTAACTGCTAGCAGGGCCACTCATGCCGGACAGGTTCCAGCTGAAGAGCCAGACTAAGTATGTCCGTCTGTCCCCATACCCCTCCTGATTCCTTGCCTATTCCCCTCATAGGTTCCCATCTAGGGAGTTCGTGGGTGTCAACCACGGGGCCCGCAGTTGTATCAAGTATTTCTTCCTTCTACTTGTACTTGATTCTCTCTTCTGTTATTGTCCTACTGCGTCTCCCTTGGCCAACTCTTGTTCTCTTCGACCCCAATGCTATTAGGTTTTGAGGGGTAGGGTGTGTCTTTTCTATTTCTTTCAGTCTTTTTTTCTACAACCCCAAGGTAAGGCGTAATGCGACCCGTGCCGAGGCCTGACTGGTGCAGGGGGGTATCTGCATCGCAAACGGAGTCTTTAGGATACCCGGCGACCTCCTAGAGTAAGAAGCCTTACCTGGTCATGCGGGCGTACATCAATTCCCTAGCTTCTCGTGGGAATACTATGAATACACTAAACTCATGTCAAAAGGATAAGAAAGAGAATGGAGGAAAAAATGTTGAAGAGAGTATTGCCTGTGCAGCGCCTACTTTGTTTAGCACTGTGACATAAAACACTACAAACAAGGAACTCAAAAGGAGAAAGGATGTCCTAAGGAACTTGGAGAAACACATCCGCGAACTCACTGAGTTTGTTCCAGACAGGAGCAATGTACATGAGGTAATTAAGGAATATACAAGAACATTCTTACGAAATTTTGAGCTGGCAAATCCTCAAATAGAGGGGCCTGAGAAACACCAAGGGATAGACTAGGGAGCACAAACGTCCCCATGTCACATGACACAGAGCTCCAAGAAACCGGTGGAGATTAAATCGGCGTTAAACAAGGTAAATGGTACACCACACCAAGACGGAGACAGGATCCGGGAAAAGATTACGGAGAAAAAGGGAAACCAGGGGCACACTCAAAGCGAGAATGTTTCCATAACACCAACGGACGGTGATGTCTGGCATAAGGTGGAAAAGAAGAAGAGGAGGAAGAATCGCAGATAACGCAAGGTACCCCGTCCAGATGCTCTGGTGTTAAAAGCGAAAGAGGGTCAACCGTATGCGGATATTTTGCGTACGATGAAAAGCGATCCTGCTCTACAGGACCTTGGCGCAAATATCTCCAAGATAAGGAAATGTGCCACAGGCCACTTGGTGCTTGTACTTGACCGGAAGGCGCACGACAAAACGGATCGATTTCGATCAGTCGCCGCGGAGAAATTATCCAACGTAGCCGATGTCATCCATAAAACTGAAAAGATGACATCGGGAACTCAGGGATTTGGACGAGCTGACGGATGCTTCAGACGTTGCTCAGGCGCTGAGCAGGCAACTGGGCGACTCGTTTGAAATTGGAGATTCAGCCGTAAAGTCACTGCGCAAAGCGTATAGTGGTACGCAGACTGCTGTGGTGGTTTTACCTATTGACAAGGCCAAAAGGCTCTTAGAGATGGGCTCTGTAAAAGTCGGATGGGTGGTTACTCGTATTACAGCAAAAACGAGACCGCAGAAATGTTTTAAGCGTCTTGGCTTCGGATACACAGCACGGGTATCCTCAGGCCCTGATCGTGCCAAAGCATGTTTCCGCTGCGGAGAGGACAGTCACGTCCGCAAAAACTGTTCGGCAGATCCCAGGTGCCTTTTATGTGGCGAAGACAAAAAGCATGCCACTGGTAGCTACATCTGCCATGTATTCCAAAAGGTAGCCAGAGACGCCAATAGACGGGTTAAAGTATGAGGTTCCTCCAACTCAACCTTAACTACTGTGAAGCTGCGCAGGATCTACTGTGGCAAACTCTGCGTGAAAAGAACATTGATGTTGCCATTCTTTGTGAACAGTACAAAGATCATGAAGTCTCACAGAATTGGGTTTGTCACCTCCTCCAGGTGCAGGAACTTCCAGCAATTCAGCGAGTTGGTTTTGTCTGGGTGAAGGTGCAAGACATGTACATCTGTAGCGTCTATGCTAGTCCCATTGCGTCCCCTGCTGAATTTGTCATTCTCCTGGACGTCATTGTCGATGAATTCCGTGACCGTCACTCAGTCGTCATTGCGGGAGACCTCAATGCGTGGGCCACGGATTGGGGTAGCAGATCTACCACCACTAGAGGTGACAGACTGCTGGATGCTTTCAGCTCAATAGACGTTATATTGAACAACTTTACTTCCCCAACGTTTATGAGAGACGACTGTAGCTCGATAGTTGATGTAACATTTATCAGTGATGACCTGACTTCCCGGGTACCATCGTGGCAAGTCAGTGATCATTACACCCATAGCGACCACATGGCTATACTTTTCGATATCTCTACCACGGAGATACGAAAGAGTACTCCAACCTGCACGTGGAATTTCCGCTCTTTTGATGAGGATTCCTTTTCGGTCATCATTAATGGGAACAGCAGATGACAAAGCGACCCATCTTATGTCACAGGTTGCTAACGCCTGCGACGCATCTATGTCCAGGAATACTGGCCGGTCACGTCAACCACCAGTCTACTGGTGGGACGAAGAAATAGCGGAGAAGCGGAAGGCATGCCGCCAATCCAGAAGAAGAGCGCAACGGGCCAGAGGTCGTCCAAATTGGGTGGCCCTTAAGCATCTTCATACCGGCGCAAAAAGGGACCTGGTTAAAGCCATCAAGGCCAGCCAACATCGAGGATGGACAGAAGTAAGCAGCGAGGTTGACCAAGACCCGTGGGGGGAAACCCTATATAACGGTCATGAGGAAATTGAAGTACTCCAGTATGTCACCTCCAACCTGTCCAGTTTTGCTCCATAAGATCCCATTACAATGTGATCACAAAACCCTTATAGAGGAGCCAAGTGAAGATATTGTCCCTATTTCCTTGGAAGAATTACGAAAGCGAGCCAGAAAATCGGCGAAACAAAGTCACGTGGTCCAGACGGGGTACCGAATGCTGCTCTGAAGGGCGCCATCAAGCCGAGACCTGACCTATTCCTGGAGGTGTTCAACACGTGCCTGTGTGAAGGTAACTTTCCCAGTTGCTGGAAAAAACAACGCCTTGTTCTTCTTCCAAAGGGCAAGAAGCCACCAGACGACCAAAAGTCTTATCGACCTATCTGTTTGTTGGACTCGGCAGGTAAGGTGTTGGAAAGGATTCTGTGTTATAGATTGGAGTACACTGAAGGGGATAAGGGCTTGTCAGACATGCAATTCGGGTTCAGGAAAGAGAGATCGACAGTCGATGCCATTGAAGCGGTGATTGGAATGGCTCGGGATGCTATAGCCGGCAAACGGTGGTTGGGAGGCGCAAAAAAGTATTGCGCTATTGTGACATTGGATGTGCGAAACGCGTTGAATTCCGTGAGTTGGAGCTGTGTGCTGGATGCACTCCAGAAGCTCGGAGTCCCAGGGCATCTTAGAAGGCTGATTGCGTGCTATTTCAGCAACCGCATCCTGATATGACACAAGAGAGAAGCAATAGAACCATAACATCACGGGAGGAGTCCCACAAGGCGCTGTATTAGGACCCTTGTTGTGGAAAATCATGTACGATGCAGTGCTGAGACTCCTAATGCCTCCTGATGTCAGTATCGTGGGGTTCGCGGATGATGTCGCAGTTGTAGTCGTGGGTAAATTTCTGGACGACGTTACCCACTCTGCAAACATGGCGGTGCACTCTATTCGTCAGTGGCTTGCATCTGTAGGACTGCGACTCGCTGATCACAAGACCGACGCTGTTTTAGTTACCAGCAGGAAAACTAGGGAGACTATCACCCTTACAGTGGGCGAGCACGACAGAGTCGTCCTCTCTACGGTACCTCGGAGTATAGATCGACGCCAGATTACGGTTCGATGATCATCTCAGACTGCTATCTCGAATCATGCCAAAGCAGTACCGCAGACAACTTTTGACCAGTGTTGTGAGCTCTATTCTACTATACGCAACTCCCATATGGGCGCAGTCGATGGAGGTGAAAAGCTATGTAGGATATTGAATTCTGTTTACCGCATAAGCATCCTGCGAGTAGCACGTGCATTTCGCACCGTGTCGTACGACGCAATATGTGTCGTGGCTGGTATGACACCGATCAACCTCCCGGCCGATGAGCGGGCAAGAATTTACAATCGGCGAAGAACAGAAGAGAGGGATAACTATCAAAGAAGAAAAGCTCACTACACTGGCAAAATGGCAGTTGAAATGGGAATCTGCGGACAAAGGGAGATGGACTCATCGTCTGATACCTGATATTGCTTTGTGGAACCGGAAACATGGAGAAGTCGACCACTATTTGTGCCAATTTTTCACGGGTCATGGCTGTTTCTGCTAATACCAATTTCGCTTTGAACTGGACACCGACCCATTGTGCCCATCCTGCCTGGTGACAGAAGATGTAAAACATGTCTTCTTTAAATGTTCCCGACTTCAAGAGGGAAGAAAGAAGCTGCAGGAACAGCTAGGACAACCGCAGACCCCAGAGAACATTGTGCACCTGATGCTTAGTTCGGATCTCAACTGGGGAGCAGCTGCCGATTTTGCCGCATCTACGATCAAGTTCCTGTGACAGGTGGAAAGAACCCGGAAAATGTCAACCCTTGACTTCAACATTTAACAGTCAACAATTGACCGGACTCGACAGTTATCTCTTGAACGGACTTAACCACTGGACAGTACACACTTCACCAGCCTTGACTTAACCACTGGACAGTACACACCAGACTTGACTTGAACACCTGACCGGACATAAAGAGCAGGCAGAGCTGTAAGGTATTCCGCCCTCCGCGAAGTAATTTCCCTCAGGGGTTCTCAACTGGGGAGTTCGTGGGTGGCAACAACGGGGCCCTAAGCTGTGTGAAGCATTTCTTCCACTTACTTGTGCTTGATTCTTTCTTTTAATCTTCTACTGCGCCTCCCTTGGTCAACTCTTGTTCTCTTCGACCCCGACGCTATTAGGTTTCGAGGGTTAGGGCGTGTCTTTCCTATTTCCTGTCTCTTTTCTCTTCAACCCCAAGGTAAGGCGTTATGCGACCCGTGCCGAGGCCTGAATGATGCAGGGGGTTCTCTGCATCGCAAACGGAATCCTCTGTGATACCTGGTGACCTCCCAGAATAATAAACCTTACCTGGACATGCGGGGCTCTGTTCAGGCGTACATCTATTCCCTAGCTTCTCGTGGGAACATTATGGATGAATACATTAAACGTATTAAATCAAGTGGGAAGGAAGTACGGAGGACGAAATTATTGTGTCCAAGAGAGCGTTGGTGTCTCTAGGAAAAATGATAGACGAGCTGGTGGAGTATGTTACACCTCGCAACAACGTACACAAGGAAATTAAAGAACTTGTGCGCGTCATTAAATCTGGCATTGGCGCGGTGGAGCAGGGAAGTACCTCAGTTATTACTTCTGAGAGTAGAGTGGTGAGCACTCAAGCAGACGTCTTGGCGGAACAAAACCTAGTGTCGTCTGATTTGGAGTCTCGCACGGATGTGGGCCCTTCAGATGAAGTAAACCACCCTAACCTTCCGCAGTTACATGTGGAAAGTGAATGGCAGAAGGTGAAATCAAAGAAGCGGCAACGGCGAAAACAGACTGATAGGTTGGACACCCCTCAAGACTCGCAACCCCAAGATATGACAGAAAGTGGGCGAGAGAGGAAGAGTGAATGGACGTTTAGAAGACCGAATGCCCTCGTCGTTAAGGCAAGACACGGCAAATCTTATGCCGATATACTTCGGTGCATGAAGGATGCTCCCGAATTGAAAGATTTGGGCGCGAATGTAATGAAGATAAGGAAGAGAACCTCTGGGGACATGCTTCTTGAGTTGATGAAGTCACAAGGTGATTACGTGCGTCAGCTCCAAGCCACTGCAGCAGAAAAGCTTAAAGAAATGGCGGATGTTAGCTCCCTCATTCCTGAGATTAAGCTAGAGCTCAAGGATTTGGACGAGCTGACCACAGAAGCAGATATATGTGAAGCCATTGAAAGTCAATTTGAAGGTGCCAAAACTGGGCAAGGGACGGTCAAGTCCATTCGTAAGTCCTACGGGGGAACCCAGACAGCAGTCGTAAGCCTTCCAAGAGATCTTGCCAGGAAAGTCGTCGAAATGGGTAAAATTCGCATCGGTTGGGTTGTCTGCCGTATTCGGCATCAGATCTCCGTAACCAAGTGTTACAAATGCTGGGGTTTTGGACATTTAGCTAGGAACTGCAGGGGACATGATAGAACCAAACTATGCTTAAGGTGCGGTGAACAAGGACACGTTGCTAAGACGTGTGCCAAAACGCCGAAATGTCTCCTCTGCGAAGATAGAGAGAAAAGTAGCCACCCCAGAGGCAGTGCCACATGCCCCAAGTTCAGGGAAGCTGTACAGAGGACTACCAAACGACCACAATGAGGATTATCCAACTGAACCTCAATCTTTGTGAGGCTGCTCAGGACCTACTGACTCAGACAGTTCGAGACCTCAACATAGACGTTGCTATACTGTGCGAACAATATAAGAACCTCGACAAACCGACATGGATATCGGATTCGACACACCGGTCTGCCATATGGGTGTGTGGCAAACGTTTTGTCCAGGATTTTATTAAAACTACGAAAACCGGATTTGTATGGGTAAAAGTTGGGGATATTAACATCTACAGCGTGTATGCCCCACTTGGCCCTAACTCTTCGTTTGCAGAGTTTAAAGCCTTAATAGACGAGCTTGAAATTGACGCGAGACATAGGAGGCCTCTAATCATTGCAGGGGATTTTAACGCTTGGGCTGTCGAATGGGAAAGCAGGATAACCAACTGCCGAGGCGAAACACTTCTAGACGTCTTCGCTCCCATGAATATCGCCGCAGCTAACAGGAGGACTACTCCTACTTTTTGTAGAAATGGGAAAAGTTCCATTGTAGTTGTCACGTTTATGAGTGAGTGCCTTGACAGAAAACTCCACTCATGGCGGGTAACTGAACACTACACGCATAGTGACCATCAGGTCAGTCTTTGAAATAGGTGAACACGCAAAGACAAATGCAAGGCGAGCTCCACATCGTAACAGTACGTGGAATGTTCGATCATTTGATCGTGATTCCATTGCTGTTATGATGGAGGGCAACATTGAAATATCGGGCAATGCGGAAGACATGTATGAAGAAGCAATGGCACTCATCGACAGTGCATGCACGGCCTCAATGACCAAAAACTGCCAGAGTAGTAGACAGTCACCGGTATACTGGTGGAGTGACGAAATCGCAGAACTTCGCAGAACCTGCAACCGTTTTAGAAGACTGGTGCAACGTGCAAGAGGGCGACCGGAATATGATCTCCGAAGTAGGCAACACAAAGAAGCCCGTGGCGCGTTAAAGAAGGCCATTAAAGTCAGTAAACGGAAAGGATGGGAAGACCTTTGCAAGGAAGTGGATAACGACCCATGGGGCAGGCCTTACAAGACGGTAATGGCCAAAGTGAAATCCCGGACTTCACTATCCCCCACCAATCCGCGGTTCCCGGAGGAGATAGTCTCAGTACTATTCCCTAAACAGGAAGATGCAGCATTCGTTCCACCTGCACTGCAAGAACCGGTCCCAGTTATCACGCAAGAAGAGCTGGTGATGGCTAGTTCTAGAATCGGGGACATGAAGGCGCCTGGTCCTGACCGAATACCCAATGTTGCCCTGAAAACCGCCATCAAGACCCGACCGGATATATTCCTCGACACCTATAACTCATCTCTCTGTCAGGGGATTTTCCCACGGCGCTGGAAACGGCAGCATTTAGCTCTTATCCCGAAAGGGAAAAAGGCACCCGAAGATCCTTCCTCCTATAGACCAAGCTGTCTCTTGGACATGGCGGGCAAGGTCCTGGAGCGCATCATTTGTAACAGGTTAGTTACTTTTGTAGAGGACTGCCAAGGTCTGTCAGATAGGCAGTATGGAATCAGGAGGGCAAGATCCACTGTAGATGCGATAGAGACCATAGTTACCACCGCCCAAAATGCCATCAGAGGCAGACGGTGGAAAGGAGGAAGTAAGAAATATTGCGTTTTGGTCACCTTGGATGTAAAAAATGCATTCAACTCTGCCAGGTGGAGTTGCATCCTCCAAGCACTGCATGCATTGGACGTCCCTGGGTATATCACGAAGATAATCGCAAATTATTTCGATGAGCGACAGTTAGTGTATGCTACGGAGGAGGGCCCCAAGATGTATAAAATCACGGGAGGTGTTCCACAAGGATCAGTCCTAGGACCAACGCTTTGGACCATAATGTATGATGCAGTCCTGAGGCTTCCATTACCAGACGAGTGTGGGATATGCGGATGACGTCACCATTGTTGTCACTGGCTAACATGTCAGAGGTGACTCAGATATCACACGACGCTATAGCTGCAACTCGCCGTTGGCTTTCCTCCGTGGGACTACATTTAACGGAGAGTAAAACTGAAGCTATCCTCATTACAAGGAGACCATCAACCTGGAAGTCGGTAACTTTACGATTGCATCCCAAACATCCCTCAGATACTTAGGATTCCAGATAGATGCTAGGCTGCGCTTTGATGACCACCTTCGCTTGGTTAGTGATAAAGCGTCAAGAGTGACAACCGCATTGTCGCGAATAATGCCAAACACGAGAGGCCCTAGACAAGGAAGAAGGAAGCTCTTGATGAGCGTCATCACGTCTACCCTGCTGTATGCGGCCCCGATTTGGTCTCAAGCCACGGCGATCAAGACCTATTGCCGGCACATAACCACTGTGCATAGACGAGGTGCTCTTCGAGTGGCCTACGCTTTTCGCGCGGTCTCATATGATGCTGTATGTGTATTGGCCCCTCTCCCACCGATCGACCTGGTGGCAGAGGAACGTACCAGGATCTACCGACGAGCGGAAGCAACTCCTGATGCTAACCTAAAGATAGTTAACGAGGAGGAGAAACTGGAGACCACGGAGAGATGGCAGCGCCGATGGGATGCGTCGACCTCAGGAAGATGGACCCACCGTATGATACCAAACATACGAATGTGGACCGAAAGACAACATGGGGAAGTAGATTTCTACGTCACACAGCTGTTAACAGGCCACGGCTGCTTCCGAACATACCAGGAGCGCTCTAAGCTAGACGGGGATGCATCATGCCCTTCTTGCACACCAGTCGGTGAGGATGCAGAGCATGTGTTTTTCTTCTGCCCTCGTTTTGATAACGAAAGGCAAGAAATACGGAGAATTCTACGACAAGAAATAAGACCAGAGGGCATAGTACATTTGATGCTTCTCTCTAAGGAGAACTGGTATGCAGTGGCCAACTACGCGTCCAGTGTTTTGAAGAAGCTCCGATATGAGGAAAGGATTCGACGTGGCATAGAATAAAATCTAGCCAATGTGCCCCTCGCGAAGTAATGCTTAACGGCGGTTCCGTGGGGTGGCATGAAGAGAAATAAGAGGTGGTTTTTAGTGGGTAAAAATCCCAAACAATGTGGAGTCTACTCCACAGCGTCTTTTGAAGATTTTCCCCTACCTTAAAAAAAAAACACACACACACACACATATACATACATATACACATACATATACACACATACATATACATACACACATACATATACACATACATATACATACACACACATATACATACACACACATATACATACACACACACTTACACACACATATATACATACATACACACACACATACATATACACACATACATATACATACACACATACATATACATACACACATACATATACATACACATATACATACACATATACACACATACATATACACATACATATACACACACATATACATACATACACACACACATATACATACATACATACACACACACATATACATACATACACACACACATATACATACATACACACACACATATACATACATACACACACATATACATACATACACACACACATACACACACACACACACACACACACATACATACATACATACATACATACATACATACATGTATATACGAAAGGAATAAACTCTTCTCTATGTCTAAAGAATTCACTTGCCATTAATAGATCTATTGTAGGTATTTCAACCAAAATTCCAATAAAACAAGTTTCCACATTTAGGCTAATTAAATGGTAAAACCAAAAACCAAGCTGAAAACAATATTACTAAAATTTCTGCATTAATGGAGGAAACAAACAAAAATTAGCTACACATCAAAACTGAAAAACATATAACAATTCTAAGCAAATGGATGGAAGGAAAAATAATTAACAATACAAACACCTCCACAATATTAAGACTCATAATTTTAGCACAGGTATTTTATTGTGGCCAAATGAATGAAATCCTTGACAAGTTATCAATTAACCATGAAACTTACAAGAAAAGTACTCATGATAGTTTTTACTTAATTTTGTTTGTTCCCTCACAATAGTCGATCCTTATTCAAACCTACAATAAATGAACACACAATGCATAAAAGATGTTAAATGATATTATTTAATTAATCAAACTCTAAAGGAAAATTGTCTTTCAGACACAACATATGAAAATAAGGAAACATTTGAAAAAAACCAAAACCATGCATGTTTCTTAACTCTTATGTTCAAGAACCAAACTACAAAAAAATATTTATCAATTTGCAAAAAAATGAAAATAAAAAAATAAAGAGAGGAAAGGAAAAAAGAAAAAGTGAGACAAACTGAGAAAAGAAAAATGATTCACCTGAACTATCAGTGCCACCCTCCGGACTACCACTTGAATACATGGTAGCAAGTTTACCATCCAAAATAAATCTGAACCATCCATTACTTCCATTTGATAGCTCAAGGGCTGCAGCATCAGACCAAATATACAGGCAATCTCTACCCCGACAAAGGCACCAATCACGCCAATGATATGCTTTTCCTTGAAGCATTTCGCGGGCATCTTCAAGCAATGACTGAAGAAGTGATTGACCTTCGTTCTCCTCCTGAAAGATAAGTTCACATGAATAGAAATAATTAAATTACAGATCTATCTGCCATTGGAATGGCTTTAAACATAATTCACACACCACCATTACATACAGAAGTGTAGAACAACAAGGGAAATTTAAATAAACCAATTTGGAAGAAAGCAATATGATTTTATTGTGTTATTATGCTGTATTAGTATTGTGTTATAGCAAAATTTAAAATTGCCCTTTTGGTGTTTATTTTGGATTGTATTTTGAAGTTTTGTTGTGTTCTTCTAAAAATTTTATTATTTGTATACTCGATATACTATAAATGATCACATTTGCTTACCTTGAAATGCCAAACTCAGATCATTCTTTCCAGAAATAATCATTGAATGAATTTAGCAAGGTAATGAAAATAAAGCTGCATTTGCACGTACTGATTAAATTTAAGGTATTATAATGAGTGTTCAAAATAAAGTGTTAAAGAACGTTTAAAATTGTCATTGTATTTTGGAAAATTTAAAATGTTGTATTTTGTATCTGGTGACTGAGAAATGTGATGTAGTTGGCAACCTTTGTAGTGGCTATGCTCTGTTCGAGTAAGTCAGATTGCAGTATTGCGCTGACCTTCCATGCTTGCGGTGTCACACCATATTATAGTGTTCTTAAAGAGGTCCATAATAAAGCATGCACTGAAGATTTAGAACACTGTTCTTCTTAAATACATTACATGCTCAATTCAACTACAACCTCTTGGTCACTACCCTAGAGGAAAGAAAGAATTCCTGGACATGACAGCCTTTGAATGACGGAAAAGATTGGAGCGACGTCTGTTGGTGTCCTTACCAGGGTGACCAGTGACTCTTCATCTCAAAACTTCCTGACTTGTCCTGACCAATGAATTAATTTTCTCTGACTGTTATCGCACAACATGAACACGTGAGCAAAAATTTCTTCAACAATGCAGAAACAAATATTCTAGTAGGTTAAATCTTATAAAAATACTGTAATTTCATAAAAGGAAATTATCAATAATTCAAAAATCATTCTTCAATAGTAAAGACACGTTATTAAAAAAATAAAAAGTAAGCACACTTATCAGAAATATAAACAAAACAAAGCTTGGTATTAGACTGACCAAAAGACAGATTTAAGTAACCTTTAGTTCTGCCATTGTTGAAATGACATTGAAGCAGTTTGAGAATGAATCGGTGGTTGTAGACAAAATGAGTGAAGCTACGCAAGCTTAACACTGTGCAGCAGACATATGACAATGCCACATCTTATTACTACACTGAGTACAATAACACGTATAATATTCTTCCAGAAAGTCAGGGTCATTTAAGTTATGATACAACCATGACATTTGTAGTCAGTGAAACATAACATCTGCTAAAAGGAGAAAATAAGAGGAAGGTTTGTAGTCACCAACCACTGTTCCACACCCCACTAGCCCTCGCATCTACAAAATCTCAAATCTAGGAGAAAGAGAACAAAAAACCCGGATTTTGGAGCTAAAACCCAGACGTAACAATGAAAAATGATTTCTACCCTATGTAACAATATATTAAGTTTAACTTGTTACAATGTTCCATTAAGAGAAATAATAAATAAATTTATTGTCAAAAAACAGTACAAACTGCGTATGACCACGTGGAGGAAAAAAAACAAACTAATTTACTCTCCGGAAGCAAGCAAGTGACAATCCCATCAATTCCGATCAAGGGCCCTAAGGCAGAGGCGGATTCAAAAATTTCAGCAAAGGTTCCTAGATAAGATAAAAAGTTGGCTGCGAGTTATAATACTAATAGAATGTCCATATG
>NNCF01126209.1:562399-589227 GCA_002313205.1 Laupala kohalensis
ACAACAGTGCCAAAGTTGAGTACACATAAAACTAAATTAATATGAGCCAAACGGCAACACAATCATGCAAGAAAATAGTTTTTGAAATTGTTATAAGTTGTTTAAAAAGTACTACAGCAATGGCGTGATAAAGTACAAGACGAATTTAACTTTTATTAAAATCAATAAATTCTTTTACATTGTAGAAGCACTGGTGCAGGAGGTAGTTTTTAACCGCTGATTTGAACAGATTCAATTTCATAATGTCTTTTATATTCTTGGGCAGGGAATTATATAGAACGATTCCCGAATGATATGGTCCCTTTTGGCAAAGAGTGGTTGACACTCTAGGGCGATGAATATTACTACTATTGCGTGTATAGTGTTCGTGAATGAGACTCTTTCGTATAAAGCAAGGGTGGCACTTCAGTAATTCGGTCTTAACAAACACGACTGTTTCATAAATATAAATGCAGGGAAGTGTTAAGATATTTAATTCCTTGAATAAAGGTTTACAAGAGTTTCGGGGGTGAGATTTACAAATTATCCGAACTATCCTCTTCTGAATTCTGAAAGTTTGAATACTCTGACCGGAATTACCCCAGAAGGTAATGCCGTAACGTAAATGGGAGTAAACGTTTGCAAAATAAACGCAACGGGAAATATGTGGACTAACTGCGTTAACTAAGATTCGGAATGAGTAACACAAATTACTTAATTGGGAATTAAGATTGTCAATGTGACAATTCCATTTGAGGTTGTCTTGAGAATAAATAAAGACGTGCTTTCACAGTAAGAAACAGTGGCTTTTAAACAGAATTCAATAGATACTTCTCTGTATTGGAAGAAAATGAAAATCAAGAACTAAGTTCAATTCAAGAACTGAAATTTTAATTTTACTATTCACAGAAATAATCAACAAAGAACTGAAGTGTTAAGACTGCAGTTAAGACTGTGCATAGCCTTCTATACTGCAAGCCGTAGCTCTCATATTTGGCAACCTAGCATGGTAGTCCTAGGATTGCTCATAAATATGCTTTATAGCTGTAATTACAAAAGAAAATGCTAAAATAGTTTTTAGAGTTTGGAGTATTTGCATTGCATTATTGTAATAAAAGTAATGTTTTTGCATCGGTACGGATTGAAGAATAGTGAAGCAAGAAATCTGTGATTTAGAAAGAAATTGTTTCTCAGCATAATTGATGCAATAATTTGAATAGTATAAAACCATAACCTAAAATGACGATGTGTTTTCTTGGGTAGAGACCCAATGCGGCATCATAAACAACTCTTCATAGTGAAGTAAAATTATAGTTTGAATGGTAATTCCAAGCCCTGGAGCACCTTCGAGGTCTGTTCGGGGATAGTTTGATTTTGGTAATATCAAGCTGTTTCGTTTGTTTATATGGCTACATGTTGTTGCGGATAAAAAGGTATCTTAAGAACAACAATGGACATCAATTACACAATACCTAATTATGAGCCACAACCCACCTTTCCTTATATTTCATCCTTAAGTTCCTTGGAGTCTCAGCTAACAACGTCCTGAAGACATGAATGAAGTATGCAGGCATGGGTGAAGTACAAATTACAAGACCATAGTTGTCAATCTTGAATTCTTAATTCAGGGAAGAAAATGTGATATTATTCCGAAAAAAAAATTCAAATTTTAACTGCGATTTGTTTTATCTTCATTTCAATAATAAGCATTATAAGAAATATAAGTGCATACTCATTACACTTTAGATTTTGAACTTGGAAGAAAGGGTCCTATATTTGAGACTTTTTATTTTGTACGTAATGTTATTAAATTTAAATAATGCTTTGAGTTGCAATAGCCAATTAATAATTTCTTATGTTCTATCTCTTAAAAAAAAAGTGTTTATGATAAATGCAGAAATATCTCAAAACATTATATTGTCTTCAATATCCATACATTGACGCCGCCGATTTTAGGAAAAACTTGTTTCTAAAATGCAACTAATGATACTATACTTCAAACAGTCATAATAGTTGTATTGTAAGGCATTAAGTTTTGTTTAACCATTTATTTTTTTAAATACTGCTTTCGAACTCTTCTGGATTATGCTCCATCTCATCAGACTACCTCTTGCAGTTAATACAGTGTTGTCTTTCTCAGGTCATGTAGTAAAGAAGGCAATGAACTGTGTTATCTTGTGTTGTGCAATAAATACAAAAATAATGATCTTGAAATTACAATTGCTCCATAATGGAGTAATTGTAACTCACGTAATAATACGCGTCGCGTTCTCAATAACATATGTAAATTTCAAATGATCACGACTGTTAGTCTTCATCGTACGGTTTGTTTAAAAAAACCCAAACGTAAAAGAAAACCTCGCCCGGACACCCTTGAAACTGGGAAAAATCCGGGGAAACCTGGACAGGTGGCAACACTACTCACAAGTAGTATCAACGGTGCTACTAGTCCTATCCTGTTCTATCATGTCTAGAAGTGGGTCAACTGGAACTGCCTCCGGAGCTGTTTTGTTAAAACTGAACTGTTTCGTTCAAAGTGTGGGGCGTTGCAACAAAACAGTTATGGTGATTAAAATTTTGAGTCAAAATACACAACATGGAAAAACTGGATCAAGAGAATTAGGCAGTTACATACAAAAGCATAATATAAAGCATGCACACAGGAACCCTATTTAATGCGAGGAAAACCGTGCACTGTACCAGTACATGTACCAAAAATAGGTCAGAAATATGGGTGGGCTTACAATTATATCTTAAACAGAGAGGTAGAAGTAATGGTTTTTGAGCGACACTGTTACAGTAATATGCAGACAATATTGGTACAGAAAGATAGAACAGAAGTAATTTTAATAAACATGTATTGTAATTTTGGGGGAAAATTAAAGGAAGATTTAGAAAAAATTGAAAGAGTTGTAAGGAAATAATTATAAATGCAGATAGTAATGCGAGAACCACATTGTTAGGTGACCATCGAAGTAACAAAAGAGGGAGAAAGTTGGAAACATTTCTTTTTACAAACGGATTGGTGGTCCTTACTGAGTATGGAGCAGCAACATACAATGGGATTAATGGAATTTCCCTAATAGATCTGACAATGAGTACAAGACTTATAAAAACGACAATACGGAATTGGAAGTTATACCCTGGTGTTGAAAGCAACCATAAAGCAATTCAATATGAGATAGAGAATATTCATCATGAGGAGCATAGGATATTAGAGGATATTAGAGGATATGAGCCGACTGCATATACGATGGTATGTGTAAAAAACTATGGCGGAAACACAATTTCAAAAGTATAATGAAACAAAAATAACAAAAGAAAATGTGAAGAATGAAATTGATAAGCTACAATTTCAGTTTGTAAGAATGAAGAGCAATGCTATAACTAAAAGCATGCAAGGACGGAAAGGGAAAGGATGGTGATCAAGAGAGCTGCGACAGTTAAAAATTCGGAAGAAAAGAGCTCGACGTGTTGTACAAAAAATAAAACTCAAAGGCATGGATATGACTACAACCTTGAATGAATACAAAGTAATAAGAGCAGAATTCCAAGTTAAGATATCACAAAGAAAAAACGAGTAATAGGAAGAGTTCTTGGTGAAGTCTTTAGAAAATTGCTGCTGGGGGATCCCGCATGTCTTGGTAAGTGGAAAATGTAAAACACAACAGGCCTGGTATGCGTTGTGTAATGGGGAAGAGGAGAGACAAAGCTTGCAAGAAACTGGTGAAGCTGCTACGGAACTTACTGCCTCAAGAAACAAAAGCCGATACATTTTGGAGAAACACACAAGACCAACTAAAAACTGAGGACTACATGACTATAATAGAATTGGAGACTCTAATTTCGAAATAAAAAAATTATAAGTGTGCAGGATTTGACAACCTGCGACATGAAATGATAAAGTTAACGTATAGTAATAAATTTATTGTCAAAAAAGCAGTACAAACTGCGTATGAACATGTGGAGGACAATAAACTAATTTACTCTTCGGAAGCAAGCAAGGGACCATCCCATCAATTCCGATCAAAGGCCCTAAGGCAGAGGTGAATTCAAAAATTTCAGCAAAAATTTCTAGGTAAGATAAAAAGTTAGCTGAGTTGTAATACTAATAGAATGTCAATATGTTTGTAATTTATTGCAAACAATTTACATGTACAACTTATTATTGAACTATAGATTATTCCGAGTATAGTGTTTAAAAATCGTAAGAATTGAAATAACGCTAAATTCACGATTTATTATTACAATAAACATGCCCCTAGACAAAACCTATATAAGAAATCCGCCTCTACCCGAAGGAAAACCGGAGCAAAACCCGGACCAGGATGGGATACCTAGTGTAGTAATGGGATACATAGTATTACCGCCTCTACCCGAAGGAAAACCGGAGAAAAACCCAGACCAGGATGGGATACATAGTGTAGTAATGGGATACATAGTATTACATGTTTCTATTGAATATTTACATCATGTGTACTAAATTAATTTTTTTCTGAAAGGATGAAAGAAGGGAAAGAGAGAGTATTCCTTACAGAAGATAAGGATAAATGGGAGACGTTGTCAAGTAATAACTTTATTGAAAATATTAGGAAAAATATTTGATATGTGGGTGAATGAAAGAATAGGGCGGTATTTAGAAAGCACACAAGGACTTCACCCAGGACAATATGGATTTAGAAAAGGCAGAAGTACTGAAGATGCACTGCAAATAATGACCAAATTAGTGACTGACAGGAGAACAAAATATGCACCAAGTTTGTACATTGATATAAATGACGCATTAAACAATGCATCATGGTCCTTAATATTGGTGAGTTTGAAGAAGCAAGGAGTGCCACCATACTCATTAAATATCTTTCGCTCGTTCTTCCAAGGTAGAGCAGTGTTTCTCGAAATAGACAAGAGGAAGGTCATACAAAAATGCATGAAGGACTGTTCTCAGGGACTGGCAACTTTTCTGGAATGTGTTAGTAAATGACATATGTGTGGTATTCTACGGAGATAATAGGTGAGAAATTGAATCAAAAGGTAAGGTTGTGCTACAGCAATGTGTAGAAGAATGTAGAAAGTTAAGATTGGGAATATCTGCTACAAAAACAACACTGCTATGATTTGGTACAAAAAGTAAAAGAAAACTCATTCCTTCATTAAAATTATCAGGTGTGTCAATAAAAATAAAACAAAGCGCATGATATTTGGGATTAATCATAGATGATGGACAACACTATAATGAACCCATTGTGCATGTAACAGATATGACTCTGAAAATATATTAAGCCTACTCAGAATTGGATTAATGAAGCATAATATTGAACACAAAGAATTGTTGACACTGTACAGAGGAGCAATACAACTTATTGTGAGTAAGGAGCAAGTGTATCAATTGTGCACGTGGAGAGAAAACTTAAACAAGTGCAACGATTATACATTCTTAAATTAAGTAGATGTCACTCGACAGTTTCAACACAGGCATTACAGGTACTTATGAGAATAATGCCACTCAACCTATATGTGACAAACTTAAAATTTCGGACGATATTACAAATGAAGGGAGAAACCTATATAAATGGTGAAAGTCTTACAAAGGAAGACAATAAATAAAAAAAGAAATTGACTAATGAACTTATAAGAGGATGGCAAGTACGATAAGGCAGAAGTAGGAAGAGAGACTTACAAACATTTAAAATTTAAGTGGAAAATGGTTTTCTCCACCAAGAGAGATGTTAGAAGTACTTACAAGACATGGGAATTTTGGGCAATATATAGCACGGATAGGGAAGACTAGACATGACATGTACATGCAGCAACAGAGACAAGACGGTACATCTTGTACTATCGAACTGTCCTTTAAATGATGAAGAAAGAAAGTAATATTACACAAACCAAAAGAAGAAAGGAATGTACCTACAGCAAGACAATAATGAATTAATAGCAACAAAAGACAGATATAATGATTTCTGTGGCAACGTACGACAATGTATAAGAGTCATATAATATACATGACATAAATAATAACGTACATATAATATACATGACATAAATAAAAGGTAAAATATATTTTCTTTTCTTACATGCACTGGGGACAGGTTGCAGAAAGAGGAGCAGGATGAGGAACATACAAGAGATAATTAAAAAGAAAAGAAGACGAAATATATCCAAATAATGACAGTTGAAGAAGTGGATAGCATTTAACATTCTTTTTTTTGTTTACGTACCAATTGGTATGGTGAAGTAAAATTAATTAATTGATAATTGATTGGGAGAGTGTCACCTGGCATGCAACATGTAGATGACAGATCAACAGCAGCACATTGAGAGACCAAAAGGGCAACTGGAGCCATTGTTTATTTTTGGCACTCCCTTGAGTGGTGCCTTGCATACCCTAGATTGGAAACTACTGATATAGTACAACATTAAAAGTAATTGGCTAACTCAAAAAGTAAACAAACCTGGCATGTTTTCCCCTCTGTGCGATGATTTTTACTAAAATTCTTAAAGCTGTTTTCAAAAAAAGTCAGGACATGTGTCAAGACACAATTTTTGTTCCATAAATGAAACAGTTTTCTATTCATTTGATTGGCAGGGATAATTCAAATCAGTAATGCCAATAGATCCATAAAATTTTTCATATGCAAGTCAAACACAATTTAATATATTAAATTTCAGAATAAAATACTTAATTTATTTATCACTATATTCATGATAGAACTTCAAATAAAAAAGACAGTGCTCTTGTCCAGAAAACATAATTCCCTAGAAAAAAAAGTCATTCAACAAATATTGTACAGTATCAAGAAGATAAAAATAGAACATACACAGTGCTCTTCTTTCTGTGTGAGATTTTGTTGATCCTGGTCCAAGGGTCCTGCCAGATGTAAAACTTTTGAAAACACTCCCAGACGAGCAAAGTGGTCAAGAAAAATTTCTTGAGCTTTGCTCATCAAGTCCTGAATAATATGAAGAACAACAAGATGTCCATCTTCATCTTCCTGTGAAATTATACACAAAAATTTGTAAAAGTTAATTGACTTATGAACTATTTTAACAAGGATGAAATGTATTATGTGGGGTGTGGGAGGAGAAAGCAGAATTTGGAGTTTATCCAAAGTTTAGATGACTTGTATCCATTGCAATAAAATTAAACATGATTATCTTCTTTGACAAAAAGAATTATATTGTACCAATTATCCCACAAACTGTTATAATAAGCAGTAGCCTGATTACTAGAGAACCCATTTGATCATCAAGTTAAAACACCCAATTTTGTCATGTTGAAAACTGGATTTCGTCATCTTCAAATCGGGATTTCATTATCTTCTTTTACAAGCTTTTTCTGAACTATTTTTGAAGTGAATGCTTTCTCCTTATATAACGATGCGTTTTAAAGGAAATTTAATGTTCTAATTTCAATATTCGTAGCCTCTGATTTTGAAGCAAAATTTAATTTTACTTTATAACAGATAGAAAAGCATTTATTTCCTGGACCCCTTTTCCCAATAAGATTTGTTTCCCCTTACTTTCCTCCAATTTAACTTGTGAGCAATATACTTAATATTTCATTGTTTACAAATAGGAATACTAAATGTGGGTAGCAATTTAATGCATTAAGTTAAAAACTTGGATAGGGTTTATTTTCTTCCACTCATTCTATTGTTGCAGAGCACAAAAATTTTTAAACCAAAACATACTAGTATTTGCTTAATGAAGAAGTTTGAGGAGTTAGTATCTTGGAACATGATAAAAGTCAACTCTAGTTTAGATAATGTTTTAAAATGAGGTAAAAGTCTAATAGAGAAGTAAGCTGAATGAAGTGAGAAACTTTAAAAAAATTGGCCAAATTCGTGAATGATTTCGCCAAATCGACCAAATTCACGCAATTATAGGGTCTCTACCGATTATTATATTCTAGACGCAGTAATTTACAATCGCCAATGGAAAATTCAAGGTTTATAGACAAAATTTAAGGCATTTTAAAGGATTATACCTTGTGGCGATTCTTAAATACATCTACTTTATTCACAAAATATGATACAAAGCACGTCATGAAGAAAGAAATTCTCAATTTAATATACCGTTTCTCAGAAAATGAAAAATTTAGTAATACAGGGGTAGAGCTTAAAAAAAATGTGAGGACGAGAAAAAAAAGGAAAATAACATTATTTCTCACCTCATTATCCAGAACTGTAGCGATTACTTCCACTAGCATGGTTCCAAAATTATAGGTAGGTGCCTCTGGACTACAAGCCTCTACAAGCAATGTTGGTTGAATATAGTGGACCATTTTCTTAATCAGATTCAAACAAGCCTTCCTCACAGATGCTAACATAGTAGACTGGAATGTATTGCAAAATACAGGTAAAAGACGGCGCAAGTAGACTGGAGCCATTTCAGGATCCCCTTTAGGTTCATTCAAGTCTTGTTCTTCGGTAGCATTTTCTGGCTTCTTTTCTGCGGGTATCATCCATTCCCCTGCATGCAAAAATCTCTCATTAAAGTCATCCCATTCAACACAAAAGTTTGTTTCTTTGTATGTATGAGCGTATGTAGGAATATATGAAGGAAAGAAGGAAAGAAGTAATGAACGAATGTATGAAGGAAGAAATAAACGAATGTATGAAGGAAAGAAGGCATGAAGGGCTGAAGGAAGATATGAATCAATGTATGAAGGAATTAAAGAAAGAAAGAATGAAGGAAAGAAAGAAAGAATGAAGGAAGATATGAACATATGTATGATTGATTGTACATACATTTCCTGCTTGTTTGTACATTCATGTCTCAGTTTGTTTGTACCTTTGCCTGTATATTTATTTATGTTTACACATGTTTTTTTTGTTTGTGTGTATATTTATGTATTTGTTTATTAATTTCTCCCCTTCGTTCGTCTCTCCGTCTCTCCCCCCGTCCGTTCCTTCGTCCGAATGTTCGTTCGTTCGTCCGTCCGTCCGAATGTTCGTTCGTTCGTTCGTCCGTCCGTCCGAATGTTCGTTCGTTCGTTCGTTCGTCCGAATGTTCGTTCGTTCGTTCGTTCGTCCGAATGTTCGTTCGTTCGTTCGTCCGTCCGAATGTTCGTTCGTTCGTTCGTTCGTTCGTTCGTTCGTTCGTTCGTCCGTCCGTCCGTCCGAACGTTCGTTCGTTCGTTCGTCCGTCCGAACGTTCGTTCGTTCGTCCGTCCGAACGTTCGTTCGTCCAAATGTTCGTTCGTCCGTCCGTCTGAATGTTCGTTCGTCCGTCCGTCTGAATGTTCGTTCGTCCGTCCGAATGTTCGTCCGTTTGTTCATCTGATCGTTAGTTTATTTATTCATTTGTTTAATTTGTGTTTCATTCGAGTAGGGCACCCAGTTCTTCATCCGTTTGTCTGCTTTCTTCTTCGTCCGTTTGTCTGCTTTCTTCTTCGTCCGTTTGTCTGCTTTCTTCTTCGTCCGTTTGTCTGCTTTCTTCTTCGTCCGTTTGTCTGCTTTCTTCTTCGTCCGTTTGTCTGCTTTCTTCTTCGTCCGTTTGTCTGCTTTCTTCTTCGTCCGTTTGTCTGCTTTCTTCTTCGTCCGTTTGTCTGCTTTCTTCTTCGTCCGTTTGTCTGCTTTCTTCTTCGTCCGTTTGTCTGCTTTCTTCTTCGTCCGTTTGTCTGCTTTCTTCTTCGTCCGTTTGTCTGCTTTCTTCTTCGTCCGTTTGTCTGCTTTCTTCTTCGTCCGTTTGTCTGCTTTCTTCTTCGTCCGTTTATCTGCTTTCTTCTTCGTCCGTTTATCTGCTTTCTTCTTCGTCCGTTTATCTGCTTTCTTCTTCGTCCGTTTATCTGCTTCCTTCTTCGTCCGTTTATCTGCTTCTTTCTTCATCCGTTTATCTGCTTCCTTCTTCATCAGTTTGTTTGCTTCCTTCTTCATCCATTTGTTTGTTTGTTCATCTATTTGTTTGTTTGTTCATCTATTTGTTTGATTGTTCATCTATTTGTTTGATTGTTCATCTATTTGTTTGTTTGTTCATCTATTTGTTTGTTTGTTCATCTATTTGTTTGTTTGTTCATCTATTTGTTTGTTTGTTCATCTATTTGTTTGTTTGTTCATCTATTTGTTTGTTTGTTCATCTATTTGTTTGTTTGTTCATCTATTTGTTTGTTTGTTCATCTATTTGTTTGTTTGTTCATCTATTTATTTGTTTGTTCATCTATTTATTTGTTTGTTCATCTATTTATTTGTTAGTTGATTTATTATTTGTTTATTTATTTGTTTCTTTATTCATTTGTTTAATTTGTGGTTCATTCAAGTAGGGCACCCAACACTTCATAGAAGACATTATTGAATCACTGTTCTGTACAGCTGAAAATAGAGATAACATCCCCTCAAAGCATATACTCTCAACCAAAAGGTAAATACAGTGAAACCCTTTCAAAACAGACATCAAAATTTGTCTCTCATGAGCAGGAACTCTTTCAAGTGGGAAAATGGTTTAATACAAGTTGAATGTAACTGCACATATTTGTAGTATCTATTTGTAGTACCAATTGGTACTGTATTGAATAGTCTATACAACAAAATCTTTACAAATGTCAGATAATGCTTGAAAGTTTTCTCCCCCCAACACTAGTAAAACTCTTCTGTTTACACATTTTAAAAATTAAAAAAATTGAAATTAAAAGGTTGTAGTTCAGAATTTTCAGGAAATATTTTGGTGGTATATACATATATACAACAACACATAATAAATCAAATATATCAGGTGTTTATATTTTCTTATTGTGTTAAAATTGGTGTCCTAAAAATATGACTGGTAGAAAATGGGTTTATCTGCTCAAATGCAACTATTACATTTAGCAGAAAACACAATCTTTTCAAATTCATTTATACACTTTATAACTTCCAAATTCCTTTAGTCATTATTTCTGACCTTGACATTATTTTAGATAGTATCTCGTCATTTTGTGAGCAATTTTTTTTTCTTTCTTCCAAAGCTTATTGCCAAATTGGATCCATAACAACACACTTGGATAACGTGAACTGCACTGCCATTCTATATTGATATAACACCCCAGTATTACCTAATCTCACGTATTATCTCAAATTTGGTCTCCATTTGAGAGGGAAGATGTGAAAATTCTAATTCCCTCAACATAATTATTTCCGTTTCTTTTGCTACAAATTGGGGATAAGTTTCCATCGATTTGATGATGGTTTTGCCTTTCTGTTGAACAATCTAAAACTAAATATAATCAAGTCTTCACATACTTTCCATCACAAATGCTTCACTTTCAAAATAGTTGATCAACTAAAGTCTCGTTCAGAACAAAAAAAGCTATTTCAGGAAAGAGTAGTTACCTTCCCTCTTAGGATCACTCATTTATTAAGAGAATACAACTCATTTATGACTGGAACATTCAGAATTTTATTCACTTCAGTTTAGATCGAAGACAGAGGTCTTTGAGCTCTCTTCCTATTAATGACACTGTGTTAGGGCTTCTAGCTCATTAAATAAACAAATCAACATAGATGTCACATTTCTTTCAAAATAACACTTGCACAAAAATGACTGAAATTGAAGTTTGCCTTGTTTAAACAAGATGAAATATTTCTTCTTCTTTAACTGGCAGTACCTTCCTGCAGGACCTTCACCTCCTTTTCTACAATCTTCCATTCTATTCTATCCAATTCTATTGCTAGCCTTCCTTCTCCAACCTCTAACTCTCAGGGCTCCCAGGTCTTCCTCAACATCCTCCATCCAGTCTCCCTCCATTTCTTCTTCCCCATGTGCCCTTCGAGTATCTATTGTCTTCCATTCTAATGCCATGTCCCAGACACTGGATCCATCTTTTCCTGATGATGCCACCAAGTCAGGTTGAACTCATAAATCTCTCAACTCTTCATTTCTTCTAATTCTCCATACCTCTCCTTCCTTCACTGAACCATAGATGTTCCTTAGAATTTTACGCTACCATGTATTCAAAATGCTTTGATCCTTTTGGGTTACGACCCAAGTCTCACACCTATATAATCTGTACATGTTACTGTGGTATAACTTCAGTTTCCTAGAGAGCTTTCTTGATTTTAGTATACCATTCAGCGCAAAACTACTTTTATTTGCAGCTGTTATTCTGGCTCTTACTTATTCCTATTGTCTATTTGATGATGTCATTGTTTGAAATTTGAATACTCCCAAATATTAAAATTTGTCCACATTTTCTATTACTGACCCTCCATAATCAATATTTTTCTTTTTCAACCATTTGTCTTGATGTTTTCATAAGTTTAGTTTTTTGTTTATTTACTTCTAGACCGAATTTTAAAGCCCCTGAATTTTTAGAAGCTTCTAAAAGTGTACTCTGGCGCCTTGCAATCATTACTATGTAATCAGCGTAGGCTACATGTTGATAGTATTTATTGTAAATAGTGTCCAATATTTAAGCTGATTTCTCTCATTACTTTCTCTAGTGCTAAGACAAATAATACAGGTGACAGTGGATCCCCTTGGCGTAATGAATTGTTTTCTGAGAATTGTTCCGACAACATCCCTCCGATCTGTTCTTTAGCTAACATATCGTTAAGAGTAATTTCGATCATATTAATTAGTTTTTGAGGTATGCCGAATTCCGCTAGTACTTCAAGAAAGCTGTTCCTATTTACACTGCCGTAGGCTTGTTTAAAGTCCATGAAAAGATGATAGATTTCCATAGCTTTGTTTTTCATTATTATTTTTAGTGTGAAAATGTGGTCTGTAGTAAATAGTGATTCTCTGGAGCCACATTGGTATTCATACTATAATAATTATTATTATAATAATTATTATTAATATTTTATAATTATAATAATAATTATTATTAATATTTTATAATTATTATAATAATTATTATTAATATTTTATAATAATTATTATTAATATTTTATATAATAATAATAATAGTTATAATGATGAAATGAAATTGAAATGAAATTTATTCAGTATTACATTATAGGATTACATTGAAGGATTATATTGTTGTACATTTTATATTTAATTTCTTCCAAAATCTCTCTGAGTTCCTTAGGAACTTGTCAGAGAGTTTATTTATTTTTCTACAATACTTACTTTTATACCCTACCTACTACTATTATTTTTTATAATTTTACAACTTGTATAACTTGTATATTTTCAAATGTTATTAATATTCATTATATTATGTTATTGTTATATTTACAATGCTGTTTAATATACTAATACTTCAATTTGTTTAATAAGCATTCTTTTAATTTCTTTTTTAATATAGTCTTTGATTTAATTTCCAAAATATTATTTGGTAAAGAATTTAAAAGTTTTGGTATTTGCCTCCTTAATGATCTATCTCCATATTTATTAAATGTTGTTGGTATAAAATAATTATATTACTTTCTTTTATTATAATAGTTTTCAATCATCTTCTTGTATTTATCTTCAAAGAAATTTTTATAAATGATTTTAAATTCATATAATTTTTTAACTGTCAAAATATTGTGTGTTTTGAACCAATCTTTTTTTGGTTTATTTAAGATCTTCATTTTTTCTGATAGAATTTTCATACTTTTGTTCTGTATATTTTGTACTATTTCTAAATGAGTTTTAGAAGCAACTCCCCAAACTCCTATTCCATACCTTATCAAAGACTCTATTAAAGCAAAGTAAATTTGTTTAAAAGTTGAGTACGATACACAATCTTTTACATTCATTAATTTTCTCGAACAAATTCTCATTTTTCTACTTGTTTCCAAAATTTGTTCTTTCCAGTTTAGCCTATTATCCAAAATAACTCCTAAATACTTTAGTTTATTTGCTGTGTCAATGATGTTTTTACACTTACAACTATTTAACATTTGATGTATACAATTTTCATTATGCATTATAATATCTATCTTTTCTCTAGTAGTGTGTGTTGTTGTTATGTATATTAATTTTGATTTCCTTTCATTTATGATTAATCCCTTATCATGACACCATTTTTGAAACATACCTAATTTTTTTTGCATATTTTGTTTTGCCTCTCTTACATCTCTATGTGCCGAAATAATCATCTTTTCATCTGCATACACAAAATAATTACACTTATTGAAATTACATTTGCCCAAATCATTTACATAAATTAAGTACATGATTGGGCCCAAATAACACCCCTGCGGAATTCCCATATCTAAAAATTTTTTCTCACTATAGTGATTACTTATTTTAACTCTAAAATATCTACCATACAAATAACTTTTAAATAAGCTTAAAATTTTACCTCTTACTCCTATTTTTTCCATTGCATCTAATAATTTTTCATGATCTACTATATCATATGCTTTTGACAAGTCTACACTCAACGCTAATACATGCTGACATTTATGTAGTTTTTCATTGATTATTTCTATCATTTCTTCAAGTAGTCTCTCTGTACTTTTATTCTTTTGATAGGCATGCTGCTGTTTATCTATTATTTTATATTTTTCCAAAAAATCTGTTAATTTTTGAGCTAAATACTTTTCCAATATTTTACTGATTGTATTCAAAATTTATATTGGCCTATAATTTTCATATTTTTTTCTAACTTTCTCCTTTATATATTGGTCTAATTATTGATTCTTTAAGTTTGTCTGGAAAAGTGGATTCTAAAATACTTTAATTAATAATGTTTTGTATTATTGGCGCTAAAATTTCTATGTTTTCTTTTACATTTTTTATCGCTATTTTATCTATACCAGGAGATTTATTACTTTCCATACCTATAATCAACCTTTTAGTTTCATCGTAAGTTATTTCTGGTAAATAAAATGAGTTGCATTGCATATCTTGCATACTAATTTCACTGGCTTTATAATTGCATTTGTGAGTAATTCTTTTAGGTTGTTCTAAAAAGTTACTAGCAAAATTATTCAACACTTCTTCCAAACTGATTTCATTTAGAAAATGTTTTGTAATTATTTCATCCACAGATTTCTTTTTAAGAATTTCCAACAAAGAATTTATGTTAGTCCATGTTTTTTTCATATCATTTTTACTTTCCTCAAATAAATTTTGGTAATAGATATTTTTTTGGTTTTTTTATTAACCCAGTTATTTTATTTCTTAATTTTTTATATTCTTCCCTTATATTCTCCTTGTTTTCCTTGTTCTGATAATCCTTTCCATGTCCTAAATTTTTTATCCCTTTCCTGAATTAATAATTTAATTTCTTTATTTATCCAAGGTTTTAAAGTACTATACTTTCGTTTTTCAGTCTTTTCTCTCATATTTACTGCCTTTTTAAATTTATTTTCAATTATTTCATGCAATTCACTTGCTGTCTTTTCATCCAAATTTAATTCTTTTAGTTCTTCCAATTCTTCTTTTAATTTATTAGAATCTATTATTTCCTTTACAATTGTTTTCTTTTCCCTCTTATTCTTTGTATGTTTATCGATAATACAGCTTATTCCTATCATATAGTGATCCGGTATCTTTGTTTTTACTATAACCGGATTAACTTTTTTAATTTTTCCACTAACAGCTATATGGTCAATACCTGACCTAACTAATTCTTTCTTCATTACTTCTTCTCTTGTAAAATCTTTTATACATAGCAACATTGAATGATATAATAATGTGTCTAAATAATCTATTTTACATTTTGAATCTTGCATTATGTCAATGTTTATATCTCCTATTAAAATTTTATTGTAATTTTTATATTTACCTAAAATGATATCTAATTCTTCTAGAAATAATTTTTTATTTGTATCTGGTGGTTTATAAGTTGCTAGTATGTTTAATTTTGTCTTATCTTTTAATTTAATATTCCCCATTAGTAGTTCAAAATGTCTTGTCTCGTGCTCTGTTCTTTCACAATTATATTCTTTTATGAATATTAATATACCTCCTCCCTTTTTGTCTTTTCTAAATTTATTGAAACTTCTGTATCCAGGTATATTATAATTCATCAAATCTTCCTTTAAATTGATATTAATTTCACTTAGTACTAAAATATCTAAATATCTTATACAATTGTCAATCAAAATTCCTAATTCTACCTAATTCTTATTCATCGATCTTATATTTAAATGCATTACATTAAATTTTGTTTCATTATTTGCCAAAAAATTAATTAATTATAGATTATCCTCTATCTTTTTCAGTCTTCCAATTTCTGAGTCTGTTATAAATGTCCTTTCCATAATTAATCTGCCAAGGTTTCTTTAAATTTACCTAGTTAAGGTTTAATTTAATTACTTTATTATTATTGTCATCATTATCATTATCATCATCATAAAAATAATAATAATAATAATAATAATAATTATTATTATTATTATTATTATAAATTTATTGTGAAAAAAGCAGTACAAACTGCATATGACCACAGAAACTGGATATTCCCCAAGAATCTTTTCTGAGAAGGGCTCTAGTCATTTTGCTATTATGGCTAGTAATATTTTATACACGATTTAATAGTGCGATTCCTCCAAAATTATCACTGATCATTTATCTCTCAGTAGCAAAAAGCATTGCCCAAGGGTCTCCACGAGGAGGTGAGAAATTGGACTTGACTAACAAATTTAGCAGGGAGGCATGCAAGCAGTTATCAGGACACACATAGGCATAGTGTACCCCCCTGTGCCATTATCAGTCCATTGATGGAGTACAAGGTCCCCCATTAATACATTCAAGCAAAAACTCATTTTGGGCAAAATGATGCTGGGGAAATATAAAATATACCACCATGATAATGAAAGAAGAAGTGAGTTCAATCGCAATGGTCACACCATACCGGATCACATACTGGGAAAAAGTTATACAAGTACAGCCCAAACCTCCATAGTAGTCAAAACCCAGCATTTTCATAGGTTGTACTTGTGCAGCTTTTCTAAATATGTGTCCCTGCAGCCCCAGCAAGTTTCAGAAGTGGCACTATGCAGACGGAAACGTCAATGCACATGCGGAACATCCATTGAAATGTTCAGGAAAAATTACCTTGTCTCTAAGCAGGAGTGGACTCTCTATGTTGTCCACTACAAACCTGAAACTCTCATAAGCGGATCTCTTATAACAAAGTTCCACTGTATAAGTGAACAATACAACAATCTACCCCGATATTAATGCTGTTTGGCACAGAGGAAGAGAGAGAGAGAAAATAATAATAATAATAATAATAATAATACCTGGTGATTGCAGAATAGCAGCTACTTCCCTGTGGCCTTCATCCACACGTTCCCGAGCTTTATCTAGTGGTGTTTTACCATCTTCATCCCTCAAATCAGGATTTGCTCCATGTCTCAAAAGAACTTTAGCAATGGCAGGTCTGCCAAAGCAAGCCGCATAATGTAAAGATGAAGATCGTTGTCCTGTGCGAAAAAAAGGTAGAAGAAAATATTAAATAACGTAAGATATTGGGTAACAGTAAATATACACTAATTACACTGAGGATAAGTTTTTTTTTTTTTTTTTGAAACATGGATTGTTATTACTTACAAGTAAATTTACACAATGATACACAAGAACAGTGAAAAAGAAATTCCAATAAATCCATCCAGATAAATTTGTTTTGTGTCCATATTTCTAACATAGTTATTATATGGACAATTCTTATATCCAAGTAACGCCCTCTATGACTTTGCGTCACTTGGGCACACTTTCTTACTGAAAGAGTGCCCATCTCCACCTCTTGAGAGGTGGGCGCAACCTACCTTCATGTAAACCATCAATGCCTATCTTATTCCAAATTGCTTCAGTCGCTTTTAAAATATTCCGAACTTCATATATCTTCCCAGCAATTTCTCCCAAAACAGGATATAATTTTTTGGGCACAATTTACATTGGGTTTCTCTTAGTGATGTGGTGCCCCTCTCTTTTCAAATATGATACGTACTCACTTCTTTCCTAGTCATATAACAAGTACTCCCCAAACAAACGGTTGACATTCTCCTTTCTAAGTCCACATAAGCATATTTCATTTTCTACTTTCTTTATTTTGTGCAAATTAGAATTAAAATTACTGTGCCCCATTAAGATTTCCATTATTTGACACTGTTGGCTAGAAACGTTTTTCACATTTGTTTCTATATGTTACGTTGGGTATAAATCTGAATAATTATCTCCCTCCAGCTGTTGTCGTTCACCATATCTGCCATATGCAGAGATGTCGTCCTGTTATCCTACTCTTCACTTATTGTCTATCCTCAGAATTTCATTATAAATTTTCACCTCCCTGTTTTTCTTTAGCCAATATCTTAGTTCGTACAGGTGGATACCTATAGGCATGATACCTAATAGCACCTCTACTGCTTGGGTAGACACACTTATGTAACATCTACTTAAAAGTATGATGCACAAACACTGCATACTGTGCAAATTTCCACTAAATGTATATATTTACTGTATGGCGATGCCACAAGCTAGCTCCATATCATATGATGGGTCACATTCCTCCCTTACACAATTTTATTAGCAGTCTGTAAGATTTCTTATGTTGAAGTGGACATGCATCATACTATAATGAAATTTCTTTACTTTTTCAAAATGTAATGTGTGTGTGCAGTAAATTTCAAATTCTCATTGAAAAATTAGGAAGAGATTTTTTTTTTTTTTTCATTATCTGCATTGTCTTCCCATATAACCCAATTATTGGATTTCTTCTTTTTACATTTGTGTTGCCACAGAATATTCATTTTGTTTTCCTTGGTAATAAACTCTATCTTTTCCTATATAATGATAAATAATCTTAGTTTCTCTAGTTCCTCTACACCGAACATCCTTTCAGCATTTCCATGCTATTTGATCTCTTTTCTGCTTTTCTCATGGACCGTTCAGCAATTTTCATCCATGTATGCTACTGTTAGTAATAAATTTCTATTAAATTTTAGCAAAATTCTATTTATCATCATATTTCAGTACAGTGGAACTGAGCGAGATACCCGAGGGCATCTCTTTGAATTGTTGTTTAGCAAACTTTGTCCTCCTGTATTCAATATTGTGTATCTGTTCATAAAATAAGAGTTAACTAGATTTAGCAGGTATCAAGGCATTTCCATTTATTCTAATTCCTGTAAAATTAATGTCCATTTTGCATTATCAAATATCTCTGAAACACCGAGGAACAAATTTAGCGCATACTTAACATTCCATGGTTCTATATTACACAGCAGTTGATGTATCATATCTTCTGTAATTTTCTCTTTTTTAAAACCATCATAAGAGTCATAAAATTTATTCTCTTTCCCTATCCTTCCCAACATTTCCTTCCCCATCCATTTGTCCAATGCTTTGTCATATGTTGGCAATTACATTCATTATACATGGTATGCAGCATACACATTACAATTATACATATGTTGTATATGCAAAGAAGGTTTTTCATAAGTCCCCTACAACATCTCATCTTGTTATAACCTGGTCATTTTCATAATTAAAATCCCTCCATTATTTCTCTCATTTCATTGAATTTCATGTCTCCTCAATTCTCAAAAAAAAAATTTGTACATATCCAATGTATCTCATCTGACAAAAGTTTGTCTAGCAGCACTTTACATAGTTTCATCCAATTCATTTGGTTCCCCTGATGATCTTGCAAATCATACCATATCTCCCCCTACCTGATTTTGATATGGGCTATCATTTATAGTATTCCCCAGTCTTCTTCTAACTCCATCCCAATACTCTTCTTTTCCTATTTAACCTTCTTTCAATTTCTTCCTCACTTGTTCCCAGGTCCGTAATTCATCATACACATCTTCCCTGTTCTTGCTTCCTTGTATTCCAGGTGACCAATTTTTCCTTTTTTTCAGTGCCAGTAATTCTATAATTCTACGCTCACCACCTTTGTCAGAGTTTGCACTTGTTTGTTTTGTAAGTTTATGCCCAGTCCTCAATACTACCAACTGCAATTTGTCAACACAAGACAATATATGCTTCTTCACTTGTGGTTAATTCTGCCATTTCGATGGTATTCAATCCAGTCATTTCCTTTAATACGTGGCTCACCATTTCCTGTTTCCTGTCACACATCTTTAATTGTGATTTTAAAAAATTATTTCCAAACGATCACTGCTCAGCGCCGTTCCTATGTCCCACTCATTTTCAATAGCTGTCCTTAAGTTTGTTGTTACAGCAAAGTAAATCAAGAATGTTGTCCTCCCACATCTTATCAGAATGTTGTTCTCCCACATACGTTTTGGATCTTTAAATAAATAAAAGCTGTTCCAAACGTTTCCCCCTTATTGGTTACTCTACAACCCGAGACACTAATAGTGCAGTACATGCACATTACGACATCCTTCCCTTTTTGCACCTTTAGTACAGCTTCAATGTTCCTTATTGATCCTCTATCCAACTAAATCCACAATTACAATAGACATTTACTAGAACTATTTCCAATTGTCCTTTCCCTACCACACAGGTTTGCATGCTATCTTTGCAGTGGGTAATCCTGCAATACTAGGACATGAATCTTAAAGGATATAATGTATTTTTCTTGCATAACATCAGAGTTTTCAAGGGTACATTACATGGCTTTCCACATAAAATATTTGGTTCTTGTATCACTGCCATGTCTGTATTATGCCTCTGTATGAAGGAAAACAATTCTCTTGATCCTGTAATTCTGTGTGTGTTATACTGATTTATTTGTTTATCACACATTTCACTTCGATAATTAATCCCTATAATTTGTATTATTTATCTTGTTTTCCTGTACTTTAAGATACAGGTCATTTTTCTCACTATACAAAAGCCGTGTCCTTTTATCACTCTAAACTATTTTGCTTCACTTATCACTTAACATACCTTTCCACCTGTGTCAAACTGTCTATCCCTTATATTATGAAACCAGGCATTATCTTGCTTATGTCTCTGATCTGTATCTCATCTCTTCCTTCCACTACTTTTCTCAACTTTGTCATTTCCTCTGCACTTTCCAGTGAGAGAATCATGTCCTTATCCTTGGATTGTCTCATGGTGCCAACATTAATCTTCTTAGGCCAAACCCTTCTTTATAATATCACAGTTTTGTTTTTCTTTGTTGAGTAGCGCCAGCAGTTTCACTTCACATGCATAAGTCATGTTTCATATTAGCAACTCAATTTCTTTCTTTATGTTGTATATCTTATTTTCTATTTGTGCCAGTTACACATTACAAACTATTTTTTCCTCTACATTTCCTATCTCTGTCTTCCACATTTTTAACATCATCTCCCCTAGTTTTACAGGAATACTCCCTATCTTGCACAAATGCACTTCAACTTCATCAATTTCTTTCTTCATTTAGCTGTGTCTACCCTGTGTCTCATTTTTTACACGACTCTCAAGCATATTCATACATTCATTCATAATATGACTAAACACTCCTCTATCTCTGCCTCTACCCCTCTATGTACATTCTGAAACTCTTCTTCCAAGACCTTTTGCATTTCCTGAGTTAACATACCATAATCCCTTTTTTGTTCCCCTGTAATCTCTCTTTATGTTCTCAAACTAATGAGTTAACCATTTTACATTCCAACGCATGATCTTTCTTTCATATCAGAGTCCAACTTCAATAGCAACCATTGCTCAGTGTCATCCACTTTTGTTACATATTCAATACATACACAGCACAGCTGCTCCTCCAATAGTGCAGAACTCTCCAATATACCATCTAAACTCTCCCTAATTTTTGGGATAATCACTCCAGTAGCCTTTTTTTAATATTTCATCTTCTATACCTTTAATTGAATCATAATATTCTTTTTCTTCTACCTCTCACCCAGTCTTCATGGTGTCATATCAATTCCGCTCGTTTCACTATCTCATTCTTCATCATTCTCTGCCATCTGATATGGTCTTAGCTCCTCTACCTTCTTTTTATTCCCCATATCACAATTCATAGTACATGATACTATCTTCTGTCAAATTTCAACATCTTTTTCCATTTCGAAGATTCCAGTAAGAAGACTTACACGAAATATTCCCAAATAATTATTCCTCAAGGTCTTGTCTTTCGAAACGATCGAAAAATTTTATTATACGTATCATTGATTTCGCCCTATTTTCGTCACCTTTATTCACATCAGCACCACGATCACACAGGAACTCCACCATTTCTTGAGTACCAAAAGCAGATGCCCAGTTCAGAAGAGTTTGCCCCACATCATCCATGAAGTTAACTTCAATTCCTGAAATAATTTAGATGGCAATACGTAAAATAGGAACTAATGACTGAAATTGGTCAGCTACAACAACAAAAAAAGAGGTGTTCATAAATGTAGATTCTCACCCCCAGTATCAACAGCTTCAACCAATGCATCTGTATCTTTGCTACGGATACAGTCAATAAGCTGACGGTGAGATTTTTCAGTAGACCCGCCACTAGAACCAGTTGGATCCATTCTCCTCAACCTGGGAGGCAATAATGTCCCAACCACACAAGTATTGGTTCCAGATGATCGAGACAAAGCTTTACGGCCCTCAAAAAGCAACACCAGTAGAAGATCTACTAGTCGCATGGAGTCCAGTGCACACCTGTAACTGATTCTATTAGTGATTCTGATCAAGAAATTGTAACAATTTCACAGCAAACAAACCCTTCATTACTTTCAAAGAAAAGTATGTCATTAAAAATTTAGAAGTAAAACAGATCAAAACTGAATTCCTTCTTAAATCAATAAATGTTATCAAATATCCTGATTCTTGGGTATTATACATTACTTTGCACAGACTAGTACGAGCATAAGTACACACATACAAATTCAGGTCAAAAAGTGTACATATTAGATTCCATATTACAAACAGTGTGTTAAAGAACTGAAGTCACATGCACAATAGAATACCATACATTTACATAAGTTGACACAGTGAGACCCCTTTAAAAGAGACGTCAGGGGGGTTAGGAAATTTGTCTCTTACAAGCACAAATTCTTATGTGGGAAATGGGTTTTGAACAAGTGAAACCTAACTTTATATATCATATTTACTAACATATTTTACACACTTTTTTGATTAAAAATTGGTCTGAAAATAGGGGTGCGAAAATTACGCCAAGAAAAATTTGGACTTAATAGGGGTGCAAAAATTATGAGAAGTAAAAACATTACACAATTCATTTGTTTCTAGTAAAATCTCTGTAGTTGCGGAACAGAAGTGCTGACGTCGCCTGGGGTGGCCCGTCATTTACCGCGAATTGACTGAATGCTTAGACATCAAAGACTCGTAAATTTGCGTGCACTTGTCGTGCACCCATTAACAAGCTACGTCAGAATGGCCACCAGTTCCGTCACTTGGCCATAGGAACAAGGTGCGTGAGCAGACTTTACAGCAAACTTTTGTAGAAGAGATTAACCTGCGTAAATTATGCAAAACTAGAAAAAATACAGAAATTCGTCTTAAAAATTAGGGTGCGTAAATAACGAGTGTGTGTAAAATTTGAGAGTATATATGGTATTTGAATTGAATTAGAATGGCAGCAAACCATCCATGCACATTTTTCAATTATATCTGGGTCCAATTAGCCAGGTTGCCGAGTTTCCATAAGCTCATTTCTCTGTTGTGTTACCACACAGATGTTTGGTAGGATTTTGGGATGAACCTGAGATACAAGAATTTCTCCTCAGCTTACAACATAACTTCATCCTTCACAGCTTCTCACAGAATAAGGTTTTTTCTATGTTGATACATTTCTTTCAAACAACAAAAATATTTCAACAATATTTAGAGAAAATAAAGTTTATCCCAGTGAAACATGATAGAAAATAGGGCTTCCAATAATACACCCAAGCAATCACACAGTTTTAGGAAAACTATCCCTGGGAAAGATCAAATACGTTGCCACATTAAATGTTAGTAAACAAATATTCAATTTTAACAGAAAGGTGACTAACAATATAGTGGACCCCATCCAGAAACAGTGTATTTAGAAAAGATATAAAAGCACAGCCCATCACTCCATAGCAATCAAAACCCTAAGTTTTCTAGGTTGTATTCTTACAGCATTTCTAAATATGCTTTCCGGAAACCCCAGACAGGTTTGGTAGTGCCAACTGTTGATACTACGCAGACGACAATATTTAGACAAGTGAGGAGCAGTCATTGGAATAATTCTCAGACATTGCACAAAAAATTTATTCTCTAACAGGAGGGTTGGAATTTGCTGAGGGGAAATGTGTTTTGTCCACTACAAATGGGAATCTCTACTAAACTGATATCTTATATCCAAGAAAAAATTAATAGTTTCTGCATATTCGTTCTCAGATCCTCTTATATCATCCACAATAGTCCGGAATTTCTTGTGAGCTGGTCTCTTATAATCGGGTTCCACTTTCAACATATTTCAAAAACCAATAACTTAAGTTCTTTCAAAACTGCAGTCATTACACAATTAGGTTAGTTGCATCAATGCTAATAACATTTACTAAGATAATTAAACAAGATTACTGAGAAGAAAAATTAACATTCAAATTACCTTTCATCCCCTTTTAAGGCTTTTTCAATGGCATCAGGAAGTTCTGAACGCAGCAAATCCTATTCAAAAATATAAGAGGTAAAAAACCAGTAAAATAAAACATTAAAATAAGTTTTGAAACCTTGCTAGTAAATAGGGTATTGACAAATACTTCAATCAATATTTAAATGAATTTTGTGAATTATATTTAAAATATTATCAAAAATTTAAGTAAAACATTTATTTCTTGACAAGTTAAACTATTCTATTTTAATTTACTCAAAACTGATTTTAAAATAATTTAAAGAAATTTTTCAGACTTTTTTAAATCAATAATATAGCCCCCATGAATGTGGAAATTTCATAAGTATTCGTCCAACTTTGGTAACATTTCATCCTTTCTAATACATTATAGAGAAAGTCTTGCACTTCAAATGTGCCCATATAATCCTTTACTTACATTCTTTCCAAGAAAAAACAACATATGAGATCCACAACTTTATATAGTCATAAAACAGTGAAACAAAAAAGCATTTTAACACACCACTTTATCATTCTGTAAAATATATTTAGATTCTCTGGTGTTACCCAGTGTTCTTTATTTCTCTTGCTTTTCATCTATATAATCAATAATTAACTTGACAGATGGACAAGGTTCATTTTAAACATAAAAATACGTTCGTTTGGAACACATCATCTCCAACACATCTCCAACACATCTCCAACACATCTCCAACACATCTCCAACACATCTCCAACACAACTCCAACACAACTCCAACACAACTCCAACACAACTCCAACACAACTCCAACACAACTCCAACACAACTCCAACACAACTCCAACACAACTCCAACACAACTCCAACACAACTCCAACACAACTCCAACACAACTCCAACACAACTCCAACACAACTCCAACACAACTCCAACACAACTCCAACACAACTCCAACACAACTCCAACACAACTCCAACACAACTCCAACACAACTCCAACACAACTCCAACACAACTCCAACACAACTCCAACACAACTCCAACACAACTCCAACACAACTCCAACACAACTCCAACACAACTCCAACACAACTCCAACACAACTCCAACACAACTCCAACACAACTCCAACACAACTCCAACACAACTCCAACACAACTCCAACACAACTCCAACACAACTCCAACACAACTCCAACACAACTCCAACACAACTCCAACACAACTCCAACACAACTCCAACACAACTCCAACACAACTCCAACACAACTCCAACACAACTCCAACACAACTCCAACCATACATCGCGTACATTTTGTTAATATTATTTTAAGAATCTCATTTCTCTTAACCATACTCACATGTGTAATTGAAGGAGAACCACGACATAATGTAGATAGGAGGCTGATAATTGTGGAAACAGAAGCAGATGACTTTGTTTCTGTAGCAGAGTTAGAGGGTGTAACACCAGGTGTACCTAGAAAGAATAAAAAGTAGCATATTAGAAACTCTGGAATGTTTCATATGGTAATAAATGTAGTTTCAGACAGAGAAACTGGTGAGCAGATATACAAAACAAAATTAAATTAAGAGTTAACAGCAACCATAATGGAGTTAAGAGCAGCCCCGAGGGTCAAGAGTGAAGGTTTACGCTGAAAAGCCAGAAACAAATCCAGCAAGATTGTGGGACTTTCACTCATGCTTTGTAGAGACTGGCCCTCAAGTCCCCCACAGCCCATTTTAATAAGTGTACTAAGAGTCAAATTAACTGGAGCATAATATCCTCCCTTTGTCATATAATCTACTCCATGTGCTGTGGCAATGAAATAGAGGAGCTCCACCTCATTCATTCCTTTCTTCCCCAAAGATATATCCCAAGAGCCTACATTATGACAACTTAAATGTACAAGGAAAAAAAAGAACTAGCTAATAAGTAGACGAGTTTTTGTTAAAACAATTATTTTTTGTCCATAACTTTCTTTATACACGCCAAAAATCATTAATTTATTTTTTTGTTTTGCAACACTATGCAACTCGCACCGTTTTTAGCATTAATGTACTATTACATATAATTCTGTATGTAGTAATTTCATTTTCTCTTTAATAAAAAAATAAAATGTTAAGAAACTGGGTTTGAAATAATTAGTACTTGTGACCGAAAAGAAGTGCACAATGTGGGGTTTTAGTTTGATTTCATATTTGCAGTACACTTTCATTGTGTCAATGCCTTATTTACTCATATAATTATTTTAGAGATGTTTCAGAATTTTTATAATATTTTTTTACAAATCATGTTTAACATTCTCCTTCAACCTTCAATTGACTCCTTCAACCTTATTACTTCGATAAACGACCCCACTCGCCTCTCCGGCTCATCTCAAACATTGCTAAATCAAATTATAGTCAACAATGGAATCTCGTATCTCTCTGAAGTGTTTATCGCCGGATACAGTGATCACCTTGCTCAAGTATTGACTATTAATAATAAACTAAAACC
>NNCF01126209.1:591559-617240 GCA_002313205.1 Laupala kohalensis
TTTTGAATCCGCCTCTGCCTTAGGGCCCTTGATCGGAATTGATGGGATGGTCCCTTGCTTGCTTCCGGAGAGTAAATTAGTTTATTGTCCTCCACGTGGTCATACGCAGTCTGTACTGTTTTTGACAATAAATTTATTATTATTATTATCATTCTTCTCAGAAAGATAATGAATACCAATTGTCGAGGAATATTCATCTCACAAAACGTTGAAAACAATTTATGAACACACATGAATTTGAAATAGAACTTAAAAGAGTGTGCAAGAACTTCAAAATGGTTAGAAGGCATATCCGAATGTTTCAATGCATGTACTCCTACATAAAATGTGTTGTGCAACAGATCCATATGGTAAGACAACTCCAACTCAGCACAGACTGAATTCAGCAGTCCTTTGTTGGGTTCCTGGGCACGTGGGTATAATGGGTAATAAAGAAGCTGATGAGGTAGCGAAGTGGGGAACACAGAGGGCAGTCCTTGATCTTTCATCTGTTCCTACGCCAGATACAAAGGTTGCCATAATAGCATCTCTTTTTGGGACTTGGCAAGCCGAATGGCAAACATGCACCTTCAAGCTGAGGAAGCTAAAAAACTCCGTAAAGACCTGGCCGTCTTCATCCCGTGTGAACAGACGCGAAGGAGTGATCCTTGCACGTCTTCGTATTGGCCACTGCTATCAAACCCATGGTCATCTCTTACGCAGTGAACCTCCCCCCATCTGTGAAACATGCAACACAACACTTACCGTGGAACACTTCCCGGAGTGTCTCAAATATAGTACGAGCCGAGAGCGACACAATCTACCAAACAGTTTGAACGTTATGCTTGGGCAAAATGAACCGATTTTGATACGTCTTTTTAGATTTCTTCAGGAATGTGGCCTCAGGAACAGTATCTGATCTTTCTTCTTCTGCCATTACTCAAATCCATATACGAAACGGGGCTCCTCCCACAAGTTCTCGATACGGTTTCGATTTAAATCCCTTTTTCTCCTTTCCTTTAAATTTACATTTTTTCCCTCTCAGTCTCTCTAAATTCACTGTTTTCTTTGTTTCCAGTTTTTATAATGTTATCGGAATCTTTGGATATATTGTAATTCAGGAGGGCTTTTAGTGGGTATGGTCGAGTCATCCGGTGAGTTCCACACGCGGAGAGACATGTTGGCACTCCTAGTGCGTAACAGCTTTTTCGCTACCAGTACAAAAATTCTCTTCCTAAATTTACTTTTCTCTTTGTTTTCGGTTTTCATAACGTTTTAGAAATCTTGTTACTCTTTTTTTTCGCGTTACTTTTTAATGTTTTGATATATTGTAACTGGGGAAGGTTTTCAGTGGGTATGGTTGATTCATTCGGCGAGTCCCACACGCAGGGAGTCACGTTGGCTCACCTTAGAACGTTACTGCAATCTTCCCTACCTGTACAAAATTTTAGAGCTCTAATGACCGCGATGTCGGCGAGCCGTGAAGCCCCACAGACCGAACTCAACTCCAACAGTTCCATGATGGAATTCGGATAGCGCAAAGGCGGTCAGCGCTAGAAAGAAAACTTTAGCGTGGTTTCACAAATATCCCACAGTTAAAAATCTCATTAAGTTTAAAAGGTGCAGCGCCAGAGCAAAACGAACTCTTCGAGAAAGTAAGTCGTCCTCCTGGAAGGCTTACGTTTCATCTCCTAGAAGCCCTACTCCACCAGTCGTACGGCAGAGAGTTCGCAAGATACAAGGTTCGTGTTCGCTCCTACTTAACTCAAGAATATTTGACTTCATTATTTCCTGTACACTTAGCACATTTCTGGACTTCGCACCATTATACGAATCGATTTTACTTAGAGCCCACTAGCACTATCGTTTTGCTGCATTTTTACACCATGAATTTCCTTTTATGTTCTAATTTTTTATCGTGCTTATTAAAGCCTCTATTTTATCATTTTTTCTGCACTTTCTCTACTGGATTTAATTTCTTTCTTTAGTAATTTGTTTTCTTCAGCATTTTCATCAAAAGTCCTGCTGATTTCATCACATTTAGCGAGCATAAAGTATATTGAGACTAAAATTTTATCTAGCTAACCTTCGTCACAAGGGTGTATTTTCCCGTCTATTTCATTCATTTCCTTCACAAAATTCGTTCATATGTATTTCACTGGTACCAGGATTTAAAACACTAGAATCATTGCTTCTTAACTTTATTCCGACTTTTTCACACTACGAAGTATTCTTTCTCTGTTCCCTGCATTTCGCACATCTCCACGTGGCCTTCACTTCCTTCAATTTTGACCTGTATGTACTCTCTTCTATTGAACACCAGTAGTGGTATTTTAGAGAACCTAAGGACACAATTTCTTCCTCACAATGTCCACAATTATAAACCATTGCTAATACTATATCAATATTGCACAATTGTTAAGTAATATAAGACAAAGTAATATCCGGCGAAAGCACACGCGATAATAAAAACAATAACAAAAACTAATATTAACATAACACAATAATAATAATAATTACAATAGTAAATCTCATAAAAGCCATTAACTTCTACGCTATACCTTCACTCATTTACTCTTTCGGATTAATTTCTTGGACTTCTACAGAACAATGTACTGTGCAGCGCTTCGTAATAAAAAGTATAGAACACTGCTTCCGAGAGCTGAGGGGGGACGCGGGCTTACCGACATCAAAATACTGCACAATAAGCAGGTTTTACTGCTGAGACAGTACTTTCTAAACCGTAAATCTGAGTCTCGCATGCATCAAGTCATCTGTGAAGCCGACATCCATCTAGCATGTCTCAACTTATCGCAGCAACAATCACCGTCACGAGGATCTGACAGCAAGCCACATCACTGAATGAAAAAGCATGGCCCTCCACGGTAAACACCCTCAAGAAGTCTGTTTGCCACATGTCGACAAAGCAGCGTCAAGTGTACGTCTTGAGGATTAACTAACCCTGAAACGGAAGGATTCATGTTGGCCATCCAAGATCAGGACATCCATACAAAAAATTATGTAAAGCACATAATAAAAGACGGATGACTGCAGGACGATCGCTGTCACCGAAGTCAGAGACTATCCAGCACATCGTAAGTGGATGTGAGGCACTGGCCGGCACTGATTATTTGCAACGTAACAAACAAGTTGCCAAGATTGTACATGAGGAGCTATGTCTTATGTGTGGTCTTCTCGAAGCGAAAACTCCGTGCTTTAAGTACAATCCCAGATAGAACTCAGCATTTTCCAGAAACTAATTGCTATTTAACAGAACAATATTGATGGACCGGACGGTAGAACATAACAGACCTGATTTGGTGTTCCACAGGAAAAAAGACCGCGTTACTTTCATAATAGATGTAGCCATACCTAACACCAATTGTATGCTGACAAAAGGCATCGGAGAAAGGGAACAAATATTCCAAATTGAAACAAGAAATGGAAAGGATGTGGAGGACTAACAGAGTTGATACAATTCCAATGATTGTCTCGGCAACTGGCATTATCCCCACAAACCTGTTCAAAAATCTAGAAAAATTGAACCTCCCTCCTTTTCCTGCCTACGCAAAAAGCTGTCATCGATGTAATATGTCGAACTGTCAGGAAATTCTTGTAAAGATTAAATCAAACCAAGGAAGGGAGTGATTGGCATGTCCCGTACCCCTTCTTATTGAACCTTAGACTGAGAATTGACAAAGAACAATAATACTAATAACAATAGAGATATGAAATGTCCACCCAATATTAAGAGACTTTCTGAGGACTACAATGGCCAAATGGAAAACAAAAATCATAGTGATGAATCAATGAAAGAGAAATGGATTCAAAGAAACAGAGGCATAATCCAGGGAAACTCATTAAGTTATTTATGGTTTCGCATGGCCCTAAACCCGCTCTCCAAACCAGACATAGGTATACAAATTAGGCATGGGGAAAAATAGAATTCACGCTGTAACATTACTCTATATGGATGACGTAAAATTATGTGCAGTTATAGAAAAGTAACTGAAACACTTGACTGAACTAACAAGTAATTTCTCTAATGACATAAAAATTAAATTGTATAACACAAACAATAAAACGGGAGGAACAAATTGTAACAATAATTAAAGGAGAACAACTACCTGAAATTGAAGCAATGTATGAGGAGGAAACGTTCAAATTTCTAGGATTAAATAAGAACAACATAGAACATAAAAAGATGAAAGAAAAAATTAAGCAGAAATACTTTAAAAGAATTATCTAATTCTCAAATCCAAATTAAATGCTTAAAATATATTTTAAGTCACGAACACTTACGGCGCCTCACTGTTCACATACACTTTCGGCTTTCTGAGACAGACACGAAAAAATACACAAACTGAAATGAAAGATATACAAACAAACACCAATGTAGCCATGACAGGACACAGACTTCATCACCCAAAAGCAGCTGTAGAAAGAACTACACTGAAAAGAAAAGATGGGGAGCGGGGCTAATAGATTTACTTAAGCTACATAACAAAATAGTCCTCAACCTAAGACAGTATTTCTTTTCAAAACAAGAAGGATCACATAACTACACGGCAATAGTCAAAGCAGATAAATACACTCCCCTACCACTAAGTGATGAATCTAAGATTTAACATAGAAGATGTAACCATGCTTGCTCGTTGGAAAGAAAAGGCCTAGCATGGAATGAAGTAAATGTAGTAAGGCGAGATACTGTCAACATACAAGCGTCGTACAACTGGCTAACCTATGGAGAACTACAACCAAAAGAGAAGGGTTCTTTATCGCCATCCAAGACCAAGTGATCAAGACTAACACTTACCGTAAATACATCTTAAAAGAAGGAGTTCAATCTGACTTATGCTGGAAATGCAAAAAGGAAACTGAAACAATAGACAATATCATAGGAGGTTGCCATGGTATAGCGCAATGTAATGACAAATTTAGGCACGATCAAGTAGAAAATATCATTCATCAGGAAATAGCATTGAAATACAACCAACAGTAAAACAAGGTAAACTACTACCAATACGAAGCATCCACAATTCTTGAAAATGAAAAATTGTGAAATTTATTAGGATAAAACCATCATAGCAGACTAAAGATTGGAGAACAAAAGGTCGGATATAGTAGTTAAGAAAAAACAAAGTATACCTGGTAAACATCGCCATCACCAACAACAATAATCTGGGACTATCGTACAAAAAAAATTACCAAGTACATTGAAATTAGCTTCGAAATGGATATGTGGAAATATGAGTTTTAATAATCCCAATAATACTACCATAAATATACATAGGAGCAGTACCCAAGAATCTGTTCAAATCGCTGCAAGAACTGAAACTTAAGCCTCAAAACTTCCAACTTATGCAAAATTCAGTTTTTTAAACACATCTGGCATAGTTCGGCGATTCTTGTTTTTGAGATGTTTGATAATAACACCTTGATATTTCTCTTCAAAACAAAATTACAAAAATGTGGTTAAGTCTCACTCCTTCAACCACAAGAAATCGACAGAAAATCGTGAACAAGATGGAAAATAATAGTAATAATAATAATCCCGAGCGGGTGCCAGTCCCCCATTGGGCGCCTCCCCAATTGGGGGAACGCTCACCCTCGGGTGGGTACCGGGAAAATAAAATATCCGGGGTGGACCTGACTCGTTAAATGGTAGACTGGGGTTTTGTCAGTCATCCTGGGAAGTACCATCACAGAATGTAGGTGCAGGGCAGGGCCCTTATCCCAATAACTTCCACTATTCTTTCCCATCTCCCATCATCCTAACCAATTTCTTTTCTTCCCACCCTCACCTGATCCGGGTGAGGGAGAGGGGCGGTACGCCAAGGGTCCCTGGCAGTAGGGTAAAAATGCTACGGGATGGGAAACCCAGAATTAAAAATGACCACATGGAGGATGCATTAGGATTAAATCTTCATTGCAGAAGTTCGGATGCGCGAGAAGGCCCCAGGGGTCATATACCAACTACTGCAATATTGAAGATGTAATCTACTTGGCATCTTTAACACATAATGCCCCAAGTGCAAATTCTTTTGGGAGGAGTTCCAAGATTCCGAGGTCCCCCCATGCGGTACTCCAACTACATCAAAGGGGGTCGAGAATAGTAGGATTATTGTTAATACTCCTAAACAAGAAACCCGTACGAAGACACTGATTGCTCAGAGCGCAGATGGAGATATTTTCAAGGACTTAGGTGAACAGTTGAAGCTTCAGGAAATAAAATAATACCAGAAGACACTGGTGGAAAGAATCCTTCAGAATTTGAACGTTAATAGCAACATAATGAACAACCGCATTAAAATGAAGGCCATACAGCAGGCAGACATCCTGAGTGTTCATCGGAGAGAAAAGAAAGAAAATCTACAATGTCCTGGGTATCTTCGAAGAGCAGGTGATGGCAGCAGTGAAAGTCACCTTGACGACGATATTCACCAAGTCCAACAAGCAGACTACAAAAAACCGACTCCTGACCCTGATCTCAATTGAGGAAGAAAAGTGTCAAGACAACCGTCGGTAGACGAGAGGAGACGCGACCAGAGGGATGTGGATAACGTAGAACCAGAGGAGACGGGTGAGTGGCAGAAACCTTCCGAACATCGTACGGGAGAAACAAGGAAAAATAGGAAATGCCAAGGAAAGAAATACGAGACAAAGTAACAATCCCTTAGCCAAGCGGTCAAAGTCACGGCTAATGGTGTTCGTATGCTGATATAAAACATTCAATCATCTGTTGACCCCAAGACACGGCACAAATATTGTGTCCGTAAGATGGAAACAAAATAGAGAAATATTCAAGGTGCTCGAAAAATACTCCAACATTGCTTCACTAAACGAACTGTTAAGTAAGGCAATAGGAGACAACGCTAAAGTGAACACTATGACGCCCAGAATTCTTGTAGAAAAAAGGGATATTGACGAAACTATACCGTTTGAAGAAGTAATGGAAGTATNCGACGCCCAGAATTCTTGTAGAAAAAAGGGATATTGACGAAACTATACCGTTTGAAGAAGTAATGGAAGTATTCCGAAGAACTGCAAGTGATGAAGGTTCTCTCGTGAAGTCTTGCCGCCCCACAAAAGGATACGATGGAATGTTACCTGCATCGATTATGTTGCCTTCAGAGACAGTCCGAAAACTCTTTGAAGTGGGAAGAATTAAAATTGGCTGGGTCAACTGTCGAAAGGAGTCAGGTAACCAAGTGTTATAAATGTCTAAATTACCGTCTATAGAGGTCCGGACCGCCGAAATATCTGTTACAACTGCGGAAAACCAGGACACCTTCCCATACTGTAAAGGGAACATCGAATGTTACTTGTAAAGAAAAAAATAACGATGTGACCAAATTCTAAGAAGCAATAAATGTGCTCCTTTACAGCACACCTTTACAGAAAATAGTGAAAAATTGTTACGTTTCTCCAAATAAAACTAGCAAAAAATGGGCAAGCACGAGACTTGCAATGCAGGTTGCTTACGAGAGTGGAATGGACGTGATACTGACAAGCGAACAGCCCAATAAAACGGACTGCAATGTATGCTATCAAAACTTATCGAAAAGAGCAGGTATTGCTAACGACAGAACAATTCTTGTAAATTCATTCAAATCGACGAATTTCTGGTTCGTGTGACTATATTCATTACGAATATACAGCATCTATCTCCAAACGATCCGCTTGAGAAATTTAAACTGCAAATCGACATGCTTGATGACAATTTAAAAGGATCAAATCGAGATACAGTAGTGGCTGGTGATTTTATAGCAAATCACTGGAATGGGGCGAGAGTCGCTCAGAGACGAGGGGTGATATAGTGTGCAAATTTATCACCAAAAACGAATTGATCGTTTTGAATACTTTCGTAAGAAGTAACGCTTGGTTAATAATAGACTTGACGATAAGCTCAGCCAACTTTACTAGACGCGTCGAAACCTGGAAATTATTCGACGAAGAGACTGAGTGGTCATCATTGCATTTTATTTTACTTACGGCTCGCCGATATCAACGTCATTCGAGTCCCAACATTTTTGTACATGTAGGTAAATGCTGTTACGCACTAGGGAGAGCCAACAACACTCTCCCCGTATGTGGGACTCGCCGAATGACTCGACCATACCCAATAAAAACCCTCCTGAATTACCATATATCCAAACACAAAGAGATAGGAAAAGACAGATAACAGTTGCCTAAAACATAAAAAGCAAAACAAATGTGAATTTAAAAAAAAGGAAAAAGAAAGAAGGATGTAAAACCAAATCTCCCCGAGAACTTGTGGGAAGAGCCCCGATTCAATTTTGCATAAGTGACGATAGGCGGCTCCAATGCTGGTAAATCTTAAGCCCGGTTTTACCTTGGTCCTTCATGAAACCAACCATCGACTTTCGGCTGTCCCAACTTTCAAAACAAGACACTCCTGCTGCTGTGTACCAACAGCATTTCGGAGAACTAAAAAACCTCTATTTGGATCATATGTTCATATACATTGAAGGCTCAGCAATGAATAATTCCGTTGGTACTACTTTCCACTGCCATAGTGCCACCCGTTCTTTTCGCCTCCATTCCTTTTGCGTGTACACTGCTTAAAAATTTGCAATCCTTGAGGCGCTGATGTTCATTCAGCTATCTTCAATAGGGCGTGTGGTTCTCTGCAGTGACTCTATTAGTGCTCTGTGGTCAGTGTCTTCACTGTACACTTCTGACACCCTTACGCTGACAATTCAGAATCTAATAAGCCATCTAGTACCTAGAAAGTTTGAAATAGTCATTAGTTGGGTTCCTGGGCACGTGGGTATTACGGGTAATGAAGCTGATGCGGCAGGAAGTGGGGAACGCAGAGGACAGTCCTTGATCTTTTATCTGTTCCGTCAGATTCAAATGTTGCCATAAGATCGTCTCTTCTTGGGACACGGGAAGCCGAATGGCAAACTCGCGCCTTCAAGGAAGGTAAAAGATTCTGTTAAGACCTGGGTGTCATCATCCCGTGCGAACAGACGTGAAGATGTAATCCTTACACGCCTTCGTATTGGCCACTATCTTACCCATGGTCATCTCTTACGCGGTGAACCTCCCCCAGTCTGTAAAACGTGTAACACAACACTTACTGTGGAATACTTTCTTCTGGAGTGTCTCAAATATAGTACCAGACGAGGGCGACACAGTCTACCGAACATTTTGAACGTTATGATGGGACAAAATGAACCGATTTTAATGCGCGTTTTTAGATTCTTTCAGGAAATTGGCCTCTGGAATAGTATCTGATCTCTCTTCGTAAGTTTGTACTCAAATCCATAAACGAAACGGGGTCCACCCACAAGTTCTCGGGAGACTTTGGATTTAATTTTTTTTCCTTTGGTTTAAATTTACATTTTTCTCTTTCTTTCTTTAAAGTTACGTTTTCAATTTTAATAATGTTTTAGGAACTTTCTTGTCTTTCTTTTCTTTCGTTTTTAAAAAATGTTTTGTTATATTGTAACTCAGGAGGGTTTTTAGTGGGTATGGTTGTGTCATTCGGCGAGTCCCACACGCGGGGAGAGTCATGTTGGCTCTTCTTAGTTCGTAACTGCATTTTCCCTACCTGTACAAAATTTTAGGGCTCTAATGACCTCGATGTCAGCGAGCCGTAAAGCCCCACAAAACATAAGTCCGGTTTTCGCGTACCTATGCGTCGGATGCATATTTAAATCACATCTTCCGACTACCTACTCGTGGACGGGATGTGACCCTGAAGGATGTGACCCAGGTTCATCGGATCAGGCCAGGTGGAAGTGGCGTACGGACTTGGGAGTCGAGGCGGGAGGTGCAGTGGATAGCACACCTGCGTCCAGAGCAGGTCCCGGGTTCGAGTCCCGGTCCGTCGCAATTTTCACCTGGCCGTTGACGTTCTTCACGTCTGTTCGCACGGGATGAAGACGACGAAGTCTTAACGGATTATTTTATCTTCCTCAGTTTGCAGCCGCGATTTTGCCATTCGGCTTGCAATGTCTTAAGAATAAACAATCTCATGGCAAGCTGTGTGTCTGACGTGGGAGCGGCTGAAATGTCAGAAACTGCTTTCTGTGTTTCCCGTTTCGCTGCCTCATCGGCTACATCGTTAACAATAATACCCATATCACCAGAAACCAAACAAAGGACTATTTCAACATTTTGAATTGCTAGACGGCCTATTAGATTCTGAATAGTCAGTGTCAGGATGTCACGAGTGTACAATGAAGAGACTTACCGGACAGCACTAGTAGAGTCACTGTATAGAACCACACGTATTGAAGATAGATGAATTAACTTCAGCGCCTCAAGGATTGCATATTTATCCGCAGTGCACACACTGCAAAAGGAATGGAGACGAAAAGAACGGATAGCACTATGGCAGAGGAAAGTAGCACCCACGAAATCGTTCATGGATAAACCATCAGTGTAGATGAACGTATGATCTAAATAGAAATTTTTCATTTGTCAGAAGTGCTGCTGGTTCACAGGAGGAGTTTCATGCTTTGAAAGTTTTGATAATCGAAAGTCGGTAGTTGGTTGCATGAGAAACCATGTAGGTATTTCACCGGAGCAGGTAGGATGTCATTTTCCTCCAGCAGATTATTAAAGCAGGCACCCGCTGGGCAGGGTAACGAAGGTCTCTCAGCGTAAAATGAACTAAATTTGGGAGACTGGATGTATAGGCGAGTGGGATGATCTGAAACTCCTATTAGTTTTACTCCGTAATATCCAAGTAAAATATTGCGTCTTCGGCTAAGGGTTAGTTCGTCAGTGTCTATAGTAAGCATTCTATTCGATTGGTGCGGAAGACACCTGTTGCAATGCGAACTCCTGCATGATGGATGATAAGGGGTCTGAGTGTAGATGAAGCGGAAGCATATACAATACTGCCATAATCTAATACTGACCGAAATATACAGGCGAAGAAGGAAATTGCGGTCTGTACCCCATGATGATGCGCTTAGGTAGCGAGGAGGTTCAGGGATGAGTTACAACGGGATTGCAGTTTACGTATGTGATTGCGCGAAGTCAGTGTGCAGTCAAACGTGAGACCCAGAAACTTTGCGGAGCCAACGAAAGGAAGACGTTGGTTTCCAAGAAAAACATCTGGATCATTGTGAGCATGGTAGATCCTGCAGAAATACATACAGCATTGATTGGACACAGAAAAGCGAATGTCGGTCGACATGCTCCACTCATGGAATCGGTTTAAAACCAATTGGAGTTGCCTGTCGATAACAGAGATGATGCTGGGCGAACAAAAGATAGCGAAGTCGACCACGAGGAGAGACGCATGGACTGGTTCTCGAACCACTGACGCAATAATATTTATGGCTATGGCAAATCGTGACGCTCAGGATTGTGCCCTATGGGACAGTGTTCTCCAAGAGATGACTAGATAACAAATGAGTACAAAGGCGAACGCGGAAAAATAGGAAGGTCTACAGGAACAGAGGAAGACAACCTCGGAATCTTCACGAGTACAATGTACCTCCAGGGTGTCTCATACGCCTCTTCCAGGTCAAGAAAGATGGCCATAAGATGTTCTCTCAATAGAAACGGTGATGAGATGGTGGATGACAACGCGACAAGGTGATCCAGCGCGGACCGTTGTTTTCTGAAAACACATTGGATATTGGTCAGGTTTCGCGATTTTAGAGACCAAACTAGACAACGACTGATCATTCTTTCTTACAATTTGCAAACGCAGCTAGTCAGAGAATTCGGTCGGCGTGCGACGGATTAGAACGATCATCACTACTTTGAATACTTGACAATAACAGAGAAGCCCAAGGTGAGAGAATGTAGAAAGCGTGGCTGGAACACCAAGAAACTTGACGCGGAGGTGAAAACATCACTCGAAGTATCAAGAGAAATGCATAAACTAAACAGGGCGACGGAAAGAAAATCCTTCGATGCCGCAGTCAAAGTTGCCATGAACGCAATTACCGATGCTTGCAACGCAGCAATGCCGAAGCGAAGATACCTCAAAACAAAGCGTATACTGGTGGACTCAGGAGTTATCGGACCTCAGGAAAGAGTGCATCAAGAACGGAAGACGAGCTACAAACGCAAAAACGGAAGAGCGGCTTAGAGATATCTACAAGACTTAATGTAAATGGTTTCAACGTGAAATCAAGATAAGGAAGACACGATGTTGGAAGCAACTGCTTTACGTTGAAAACGACCCTTGGGGTAAGGCTTTTAATGCTGAGACAGAAGAAACAGAAACAACAATCTACGGACTGGACAATCCCGTATGATCATTCAAGAGCTCTTCCCCGCTAGAGAACCCTGGTTACGTGATTGCCCTCAAGACTACTCATTTAATGAGGAAGATGAGTTCACCTTAGACGAACTGAGAAAAGCATCGAATAAAACGATAACTGAGAAATCTCCGGGAATAGGTGGAATACCCAATGAAGTCTTGAAGATAGTGACCACAGTATACCTCGAGAGTTTACTGATGGTATTTTAAGCCTGCTTGAAACACGGGTTTCAATATGAAAACTGGAAGAGGCAGGAATTCGTTCTCCTACGCAAAGGTCACAAGCCTTTTAGTTATGACGTCCTCATATAGACCACATTGTCTCCTCCACACGGTGGGCAAACTCTTAGAGATCTCATCCTTCAACGACTTGAACACATTACAACGGAAGGGAATGTCTCCTAGTCAATTTGGCATTTAGAAAAGGGCTATCAACGACAGTTGCCGTCATGAAAGTGGTGTACATCGCAGAAAAAGCTGGGATCGGAAAGAAGAATTCTGTGCCCTAGTGGCAATCGCCATCAGGAATCCCTTTAACTCTGTGCTATGGAAATATATAATGGAGGCACTTATGAAGTAGCAGGTACCAGAGTACCCATTGAGAATTGTGAAAGATTACCTCAATGAGAGGAAGATCATATATGATGAGGCCTTCAAGATATAAGAAAAAATGACATGTGGTGTTTCACAAAGATCACGGATCGGTCCATTTTTATGTAACGTCATGTATGAATGATTTACTAAGGATTGACCTTCCTCAAGACAGTCTTGTCGGATATGCTCACGATACCTTGATCATCTGCCACAGCGACTCAGTGGATTTGCTGGAAATGAAAGTGAACGAACCCCTGTTTAAGGTGAAGAGATGGCTTGACAACAAACGTCTGATGATGGCTGCCGAAGACGACGGAGGCCGTAGTAACGAACAGACGAGCATCCCGATACTCAAGAATCGCCGTGGACGAAACACAAATCTTGTGGCAGAAACAAATTACTTATTTAGGTATGGAGATTGACTTCGTTTTGGACTCTACATTAGCAAGATGGCTGGCAATACACCAGAAGTAATATCAAACCTCGTCAGAATTATGCCCAATGTAGGAGACCAAGGGAATGTAAACGCAGGATGATCTCGTGTGCAGCCCACTCTAAAATGTTTCACGCGGTTCCAAACTACCGACAAACTACTGATACTATGAACTAGAGTGAAGTACTCACAAGTCCAAAGAAGACTGGCTTTGAGGATAATATCAGCAGCGCACAGGACAGTTTCAGACAGCGCTGCATTGGTACTAGCTAGCCTTCCCCGTATAGATCTGGTGGCGAAGGAAAGGATAGCTGTGTATGACGATGTGAAAGAGCTCACTGATTCCATTCGCAAAAAAAACTCAGAGCTTGACGAAAGAAGAAATCAAAAAACCGGCACGAACGTCTCACCTATCAGAATGGCAGGAAAGATGGGATCGAGGTACCAAGGGAAGGTGGACTCCTCAACTGATTCGTTATTGAACCGTGGTTCAATAGAAGTCTCGCAAAGATAAATTTCTAACTCTCCCAAGTTCTCTTCGGACATGGCCGTTTTAAGTCGTGTCGGAATCAACATAGAAGAGCAGACGATCCTAAATGTGAATTTTGTAACGAAGATGACAACGCTCTGCTTACAATTTGTATACCTTCTCCGAGGAGTATACTAAATGAACTGTCGGTGAACATCTCTCCGTCAAATATAGTACAACAAATACTGTGTTCTGCAAAGTGGAGAATCATTCAATAATTCGTACATATGTAATCAAAAGAAAAGAAGGACTGAGAAAATATACTGATGTAAAAGCTCCGCTAACCGCTTATCTCTCCGTGAAGTTATATCTCGCAAAGGTTCCCGCGGAGAGCATAATGGGTTTACGAAGAGTGGGTTTCTTTAGTAGGTTGGAGTCCCACACAGCGGGAATATTCAACCTCATCCCTGTAGACGCATAAGGCATATTTCCCCTCCGTGGAAATAATATATCATTATTATTTTTGGTCACACTAACAAGGGGAGGTCGTGACTTGGGAAAGACTTCGGGATGGAACTTTGCAGGGTTGCAGGATCTTTGCAGGATCTCCTAAGGTTCACTGATAGCCAAAGTAAGAAAGCGCTAGAACCAGTCAATTCTGAGAAAAAAAAGCTCTTCAAGTTTTCAACTCAACTCATGTATTACACATTTAATTGAAACTAAGGGTTCAGCAGCGTAAGCAGTGACATGCTTGCCCACCAGCTAGACAACTCCAGTTCTGTTCTACCTTCGAGTAATTTCTTATTCCCAGATGGTGGCCTCTCCACATGAGCTTACTGAAGTACGATTGGAACTGCAATTAATGTTGTTAGTAATGTCCTGTCTACTAGTATTATATAACCAATGAATTAATAATTTTACTATACAAGCCCTTGGATATGTCAAATTATTTACTTGCAACTGAATAATTATTTACAAATAAGTCACCAATCTAGGTGAAAATTAACTTCATACTTAACATATGAGGTGTGATCAAAAAATTTGATTTTTTTTTATTTTACTTACCTTATACAATACAAAATTTACAGACTTATAACAATAGTATTCCTACAGAGATGTATAAAAACATCTGAGCGCAGGCAGGCCATCATTAATGAATAGCAGAGTAAGACTAAAGTGAATTAAGACAATGTAATAAGATATGAGGAAAATTTAAAATTTACAACAAATTAGAAGTTTATCATACAACTAAAACAATAAGAAAATACAATATGATCAGTATATATATTTGACTTTTTTGTATTTAACGCAACTATTTTTTTCTAGATCAACCTTTTACTGCACTTCTGTTCTTTCAAAGTACTAGGTAAGTTATAAAAATTTGAATAAGCAGTAACAAAGTGATTCTTACTATAACCAGTCTTATTATACTTCAGAGCTATTATACTTTAGTTTCTTGTACCAATATCAGATTTTTAAAACTTGTTACTTAATTCAAAGCAATACTTTCAATTATAAACATACTATCAATATAAGGAGGTCTAGGAGAGAAAGTTATTAATTAGAAGGAGGTCTAGGAGTGAAGCTATTATTTTAAAGACTTTTTTCTGATGTGCTACAAGCCTCTCCTTTGCAATATTATAAACCCCACCCCATGCCATGAGACAATAGGTAGCTTTACCGCTATGAACAAGTTGTGACTTGTCAGACTGCTTCCAGAGCTGGAAAAGTGTCATGTTTAGCATGTCTATCATACATCATGGATTTCAAATGTTTTAACATTAAGTTTTGTTACAAGTTGCAAAAATGGTCATGAAATGTTAAACTCGGTGTATGGCGAAAATGTGGTGAGACTGAAGACTGTTTACAAGGGGTAAAAGCAATTTAAAAGTAAAAAAGTATCTGTTTAACACTAGCAACAGTTGGAATATCCTTCAGCAAAAATTGTTTTTTCAAACAGGCAATTGACTATTTGAGAGCTTACCCAAGAGCTGAACATCTCGAACGGGTCCAGGCAAAGTATTTTAACCAATTAAATTGCAAATGAGATGAGAGAGTGCCAAATTCGTTTCCAGACTTTGGAGTGACAAACAGAAGGAAAATTATGTGTCAGGTTGCATGGAATTGAAGGATTGTCCTGAAGCAGATCCTGACTTCAAGGCCAATGTAACTAGTAATGAAAATTGGGTGTATGGATATGACTGACACAAAAATTTAGATCCCAATGAAAAACTAGTGGCTCTCTCCACGTCAAAGTTGAAAGTCAAAATCATGCTCATAGTTTTTTTCTTTTATAAAGAAGGCATAGTGTGATCCAAGTTTGTTCTAAAGTGAACAACTGTAAAATTTAAATATTACAAGGACACAGTGCAATATACCGAACCAATATTTGTCTGGAGTAGATGAAGGAAACCACAATAGAAAACCTCTCCTAATTCAACCAAACAGGGTTTGAACCTGCGCTCTAGCACTCAATGGTATTGTGGAAGCAAAGACACTGCTACTAAATCACCACTGAAGGATACATTGAGTTACAAAAAAGACAGACACAAACTGCAACAAATTCGTGACATGACTAAGGCCACCATATGGTAAATACTTTAATTATAATGAGCCATTAAACACAACTTAATTTAAACTCTGGTGAGTATTAGCATGCTTCTGTACAAACAGAAATGTACATAAAACATTTAAATGTTGAAATATCAATAATTCATCACTGAATATTTTTTATTGTTTACATTTTTTTACTTATTTTGGCATTCTGGCAGGTTAAACACAGTACTGTAGAACTCCAATAATCCCAACTGCAATCATCCAGATCGATGGGGGAAAAGATGGAGATTTAATGTAAATTAGTTGAGAACAAGGAGTATATTTCTTTTCTGTACTCAGCTAATTGTAACCACTATAGTCCTGTTACAACATTGAATTGTCTTTCTTAACTTCAAATTGTAAGATAGTTTTTGTTTCTCCCTCAACAATACAAATTTCATAGTCATTTTGGCTTAAAAACAATCTTTTTTAAATAATCTAATTATCTATATATTTGTTTATCCAGACCAGTCCAGATCCCAATAGATCCGGATAATTGGCGTTTTATTGTATTTTTGTGTGTGTTCATTTAGGAGTTCTTACAAGAAATAGTGTTAACTCTATTAAATTTCTTAACACTTCTTAAGTTCTTACACAAGGGGAAAGTGCGATTAGCAACATCAATTAATTACTTTGTTTAATGCCACTACAATGGAAATACAGAAACAAATGGTTTTAAATCAACAGATGATAAAGGATTTTTTAACACACTTTATTAACCCATCTCTGGCCAATGTTGCGAAGATGCAACAGTAACTTCTATTTTTTTCCTCACACGTTTAGAAGACTGTTTGAATTTTTTTATATCAGGATTGCTTCTATATTACAATAATTGCCTGAAATAACTTTTTATTTTATACTTCCTTATATACTTTTGTTTGAAAAAAATAATTGAAATGTGTTTCACACAGTCTTCTCGAAGCAATATAATTCACTGCAAAAATACTTTTTTCATTTGTTTCTGCTAGCATATAGTTCATATTTTTGCAGTGGAATACATTACTTCGAGAAGACGGTGTGAATAAAATGTGTGAAACATATTTCAATGATGTTATTAATGAATTTAATTAATTTCAATGAATATATCTTTGATTCTCATTAATTTACAAAAAACTATATTAAATTGTATTTTATTCAATGCATATCTGCTATATTGATGTTATCACTGAGTTATTTTTTGGGGGAAGCAGGTGTCAACATAGTGAGGTATGTCTCTGTTAAATGCTCAGTCATAAATAACTAATGTACTGCTAACTTTTTCTTGTATTCTGTAGGTGTACAGGTTGTTGCACTCATAAAAGACTGAATCAGTAGATCCGAGTGATTTTATATATAAAAATAATGAAACATCTTTGTGTGATACTAGTCGATACTAAACTCTGCCCGCAGTACTGTGGGGTGGATTGAGTAGCTTCACAGCTGTTGCCGGTCCCAAGCCATTGAGTAGCTGTTGCCGGTCCCAAGCCCGGGTAAAAGAGGAGGGTTGGGTGTTGGGCCTGCTCCCCTTCACATTAAAAAAAATGTAAAATGCAAAACACCCCCACAATAAGCCTCGGAAAAGTAAGCAAACAAGGTGACTGAAGCTAGGGAAATGGAAAATGAGTATCGGATCAAGAAACGTTAAAACACTGCTCCAGGCAGGAAAAATCCAAGAATTATATGACCAAATTGATAAGACACAAATGGAGATAGTGTCAGTGCAAGAGACCAGATGAAATAAAGGTGGATGTATAAAAAAGGAAAAGTTTGTATTTTATTACAGCGGCACAGATGAAAGAACAGGTCAAGCCGGTACAGGGACCTCTTGAAAAAATCAATTATGATATATATCATTGGTTTCACTCCAATAAATGACAGTTTGCAAGTTAAGAGTGAAAGGTAAATACAATAATATAATATTAATGAATATATATGCACCTACAAATGAGCAGGACGAGGAAAACAAGGAAATATTTTATGAGGCCTTACGAAACATAATAGAAGCAGTACCAAAAAGTGATATGTTGATTTTACTTGGTGTTTTTAATGCACAACTTGGGAAAGAGATAGTGTACCATAGTGTAACTGGTGAACATACACTGCATGAAAGCACAAATGAGAATGACGAATTCCTATGTGCCTTTGCCATGTTAAATGGCATGAAAATAATGAGCACACAGTTTAGATATAAAATGATACATAAAGGAATGTGGATATCACCAGAACAAAAAGTAATAAATCAAATAGATCATGTTGTAATTAACCAAAATAAGAAAGAGCTGATAGAAGATGTAAGGTCCCTAAGAGGTCCAAATGTAGATTCAGATCACTTTCTAATTAAAGTAATATTACAACAGAAATTGCCAAAAGTCTATAAAATTAACGAGGAGAAAATGTTAAAATGGAATATATCAAATATGCATGATCCTAAAACACTGAAAGAATGTAGAAATAAATTAGCAAACACCTTGAAAAATCACCAAGGGAGTGAAGAAATCAATGAGGATTGGGAAGATTTAAGGAATAAAATAACTGAAACTGCCACAGAAACAATTGGTAAATGTACAAAAAGGGAGAAGAATGAATGGTGGGATGAAGATTGCCTTAATGTTATCAAAGAAAAGAATGATGCAAGGAGAAAAATATCTGTTAATACTAGAGCAAACCGTGAAACATATCAAAGATTAAGGAAAATAGCTAATAAAGTATGTAGGTTAAAGAAAAAGAAATGGATACTGTGCAAAATGAAAGCAGTAGAAGACAATTACAGAAGGAATCAAACTAGGAAATTCTTTAAAGAAGCTGGAAAATTTGTAAATGAATGAAACTAAGAAATTCTTTAAAGCTGGAAAATTTGTAAATAAACAATTTATCGATCCAGCATTGTGTAAAGATGCAGATGGTGAACTGTTAATACAAAAGACAAGTACTGGAAAGATGGAAATGCTTTTTTCAAACAATTTTAAATCCAACGTCTAGAATAACTTTAAATATTGACAAAACAATGAAAGAACCCAAGAACAAGAAGGAGATGCAGTTGTTCCCCCTTCATACAATGAAATTTGCCATATTATTAATAATCTAAAAAACCATAAAGCCAACTGACAACATCCCTGCAGAATTGATTAAATGTGGAGGAAGAAATTTAAGGAAAGAAATACATAAACTTGTGCTTAAAATTTGGAATAGTCAACAACTACCATCCAATGGAAAGAAGGAATAATATGTCCAATTTTTAAGAAAGGAGAAAGATATAAATGCAGCAACTATAGACCAATCACTTTACTTAATGTAACCTATAAAATATTTGCTGTATTATTGAACAAAAGATTAATTAATATAGTTGAAAAACTCTTTTCAGACTATCAAATGGGATTCCACCAAAATCAATCTACAATAGATAATCTTTTCATAATGAGACAAATTTATAAAAAATGTCATGAACATGGGATACATCTGTATAATATGTTCATAGATTATTCTCAAGCTTTTGATTCTGTATACAGGAATAAAATAATGGAGACCCTGGCTATTTATCGAGTACCTCAAAAATTAAGAAATTTGATAGCACTCACATTAAACAACACTAAAGCAAGAGTAAAAATCAATAATCTACTTAGTGAGGAATTTGAGGTGACCTCTGGAGTCAAGCAAGGTGATCCTCTTTCAACAACTCTGTTCTGCATAATTATTGATGTAAATATGCAAAAGACTGGAATTAAAGGAAACATCTATTCACAATGTATCGCCTATGCTGATGATATACTGATTACATCAAGAACATATAAAACATTGGCAGAAACATTCTGTGCACTTAAAGAGACATCTTTAGGTTATGGTCTAATAATTAACAGCAACAAAACTAAATACCCATGATGTAAAGCAGGCAAAATAAAATTAATAAATATTCATGTAGATGGCAAGGAGTTTCAAGAAGTAAGATCATTTAAATATCTTGGATCAGTCGTAAATGGAAGCAACAAGATTGAGGAAGAAATTAACGAAAGAATCACAGCTGGCAACAGAGCATACTATGCAAACAGAGCATTATATAAGAGCAAATTACTCTTGAAATCCACTAAACTTTACCTGTATCAAGCCACAATAAGGCCAATAGTTACATATGCTGCAGAAACTTGGACTCTTAAACAAGCAGATATTCAAAAACTAATGGTTTTTGAAAGAAAGATTCTAAGAAGGATATATGGACCCATAAAGGTGGAAGATGGTATTTGGAGACTAAGAACGAACCGGGAGCTAGATACAATAATTAAACACAAGAACATCATAAATCAGATGAAAGCATCCAGACTGAGCTGGCTGGGACATGTATGCAGAATGAAATAGAACAGTGAGAAAGATACATGAATGGAAACTGCTAACATTAAAGAAGAGAGGAAGATCCAAAACCAGATGGAAAGATGATGACTTAGAAGATTTAAAGAAATTGAATATTAAAAATTGGACAGTGAAAGTGCAAGGTAGGAAATGGTGGAAAGCTATTGTGGAGGAAGCCAAAATGATGAGATAAATCGTTGTAGTGCTTCTTAAGAAGAAGAAGAAAGGGAAGAAGAAAGGGAAGAAGAAGAAGAAAGGGAAGAAGAAGAAGAAAGGGAAGAAGAAAGGGAAGAAGAAGAAGAAAGGGAAGAAGAAGAAAAGGAAGAAGAAGAAGAAAAGGAAGAAGAAGAAGAAAAGGAAGAAGAAGAAGAAAAGGAAGAAGAAGAAGAAAAGGAAGAAGAAGAAGAAAAGGAAGAAGAAGAAGAAAAGGAAGAAGAAGAAGAAAAGGAAGAAGAAGAAGAAAAGGAAGAAGAAGAAGAAAAGGAAGAAGAAGAAGAAAAGGAAGAAGAAGAAGAAAAGGAAGAAGAAGAAGAAAAGGAAGAAGAAGAAGAAAAGGAAGAAGAAGAAGAAAAGGAAGAAGAAGAAGAAAAGGAAGAAGAAGAAGAAAAGGAAGAAGAAGAAGAAGAAAAGGAAGAAGAAGAAGAAAAGGAAGAAGAAGAAGAAGAAAAGGAAGAAGAAGAAGAAGAAAAGGAAGAAGAAGAAGAAGAAAAGGAAGAAGAAGAAGAAGAAGAAGAAGAAGAAGAAGAAAAAGAAGAAGAAGAAGAAGAAGAAGAAAGGAAGAAGAAGAAAAGGAAGAAGAAAGGAAGAAGAAGAAAAGGAAGAAGAAGAAAAGGAAGAAGAAGAAGGACTAGTCTATACTAATAAGAAGTACATGTATTTTCAAATTTTCATTAGTTCTTTATGCATTTTACCTATTTTTATATTTCCTAAGAATCTTCAAAAACATGTACAGCAGGGGAGTTTGTAAGAATCTGATCCTTCTGATTTCGAAATTGAAAATGGTGTAGATTATATATCAAAAAACTGAACGGGAGTTTATAGAGTTTATAAGAATCTGCTGATCAAGATGACAACTTGTGCACAGAAGATTCTTTGCCAAAAGATACTGCAGACACCTTTGCGCTTCGAGAGAAACAATAAGTGGTAAACTTTCGGTCAGGTGATGTAAACTTTTGGTCAGGTTTCTTGCAACGGACCGGGACTCAAACCCGGGTCTTCCTGCTCTGGTCGCAGGTGTGCTATCCACTGAGTCGACACGGGTGGTGCACTGGATAGCACACCTGCAGCCAGAGCTGGAGGTCCCGGGTTCAAGTTCTGGTCCGTCACAATTTTCACCTGGAAGTCAATGTTGCAAACACTCCTCCACGAATCCCCTTATCCCCTGATGGGGATGTGACCCAGATTCACCTGATCAGGCCAGGTGGAGGTTGCGTAGGGACTTGAGAGGTGGTGCAGTGGATTGCAAACCTGCAGCCAGAGCAGTTCCCCTGGGTTCGAGTTCCGGTCTGACGGAATTTTCACCAGGCTGTCAAGTTGCAAATACTCCTCCAAGAGTAGGTACTCAGAAGTTGTGAGTTAAGATAACATTCAACATTAAGATTATGAAAGAGCAAAAGCTTTTGAGCTTCCAACACAAGACAAAATTCTGATCTGTAATTTTGTACTTATTGCACAAAGTAACTAAACAGCTTAAAAGAGCACAATTTGTGTTTTGAACTTTTTTCTTCCTTTCGCCATTAATGGGCTAAAAAAAGGGGAAGATTTACAATTATTTTCTTATTAACTAACTATTTCTAAGATAAAGAGTGAATGTGGAAAACATACCAAGGACAGTGTTGGATGCACATGCAGGGGGCCCACCTGGGGCGGCAGCAGTAGCTGCATTTGACAAACGAGTTAACAGGTCACTGACAAGACCATGTTGTGCAAGAGGAGCTGGATCAACCCCTCGCCGTGTGAAACGATCAGCTAAAGAAGCAAAGCACCGTAAAGCACCATCAGCTACCTGTGAAGAACATTGTGACATTACAAGGAATTCCAATGACAAACTACATGAGCAGGAAGAAGTGAATCGTACATGACTGTCTTCATGTTTGAGAAGAGTAGACAAAGATTCCACACATGATGGTAAAGTGCAATCTTGTGGCTCCATTTTAGTGCAAAGCCTAGATACCACAGCCATGGCAGAATGTAAAGTGTCTTTGTGAACTCTGCAGCCATTTTCACGAATGAATGACAAAACACAATTTAAGCCCCCTGCTTCAAAGACAGCACCAGCTTCTCGAGTACAAATCAATTCTAAAACCTGTAAAACAACAGATTTGTCAATATTATACACATATAACAAGGAGCTCACATGTAAACCAGTCACAATAAGTAGAGAAATTAGTATATATAATTTATATATACACACACACTTCACCTTAATGCATTGTTCAGCAAGATCTTTGCTAGTTCTGGATGCCAGCTCTGCAACTACCAGTCTATTACATATGGCCTTCACAGCACCATCCATTGCAACAATGCGGCGAGTACATTCTGCAGATACATCTAAATAGTACGTAATAGCTCGAGCTGTTACTTCCAAAACATTGTCAGGGGCACAATCATCAAGAAATATACGGCACAATGCCGGTAAAAATGTGCGAGGTGGACAACTGCAACAAAAATGTGGAATACATACTCTCATTTTACGAACATAATGGATAAATCTCTCCAAAATATATATTTAGCAAAACTTGCAATAAAAGAATTCAAATACCGGCTAAATCCAAAATGATTAGCCAAAGAAATAACTACATTACTACCGATTATTCACATGTTACAAACAGAAATTAAATCACTTGAAATGATTGACCGAGGCAAAAAGAGATATCATTCTCACCCACTCACCCACTCCCGCTCCTTCACACTCACTCGCTCACCCAGTCATGCTCCCTCAAATGTGCATTACAATTTTCAAAATATATGTGTAGAAGTGTATACATATTTATAAGTGTATACAGCTGTACACATTGCAATTTTCAAAATACTTTACCTTTCAAAACACCGGTCAACATTATCAGACATAAGCAGCAGCATACATAATTGTTCCAAAGCAATCAGCTGCATATCCCTTTCATCGCCCTGGCCCATGTTCAGCCATTCCAACAAGGTTTCTGGGTCTACTTCAGCCATCTGAAAGTATATTAATTTTTTAATTAGTGTAATACATTTATAATGAATGTTCGTTGAGTTTATTTGTAGAACAAATGAAGTTCAATTGACCGAAGCACAAATTATGTTTCTCTCTTCTTTGCATTTGACAATATACTTTCTAACATATAAACAATAAAATTACTTTCCTCAATAACACAATCAAGTGTGTGTAGTGTGTAACATACTGAGCTCTCATTAATTTTCAGTCAATGAGAATGAAATACGAGAGAAATGCTTGAAAGCTCTCATGTGTGAAGTAACAAAACACAAAATGAACCACTGGAACAGAAAAAAAGCACCTTGTTACTACTAGGAACCTCAAAACGTTGTATTTCATCAAAATAGTGCGATCAATTTTTACTTTATCATATACGTAGTGTATAGAAAGTATTGTAATAGTGAAAAAATTCGGAAGCGAGATTTCGACGGAAATATCCGTTTTGGCGATCCCTGATTCTGAAAAAGTGGTTTTAGGCATAACGCCCTCAGTATGTCTGTCCGTCCGTCCGTCTGTGCGTTGCGATTCTGAGTAAATGGATGAACCAATATAATTCGCATTTCATATTTACGGTCGAATTTACTTGTTGTCGATGCAGGTGGTCTTTTTTTTTTACTTTAAAACAAAGGGTACTTCATGTGAAGGTCAAAGTACTCTTTTGAATGTTTCTTAAAAACGGCTCCAAAGATTTGGCTTAAATTTTTCTGTATGTGAAGAACTTTTAGCATGCATAACATCCGCATTAGTGGTATTTCGCTTGAAAGTTTGGTATAGACTCAGTAAAATAATTTCTGCCAGCGACACACATTAGCTTACTGTTTCAAGAAGTTTGAATAATATTTAGCAAGTGTAAATGGACCAAGCAGTCGTAGAACTCACTTTTCGTAAACTGAAATGAAAGATATGAAAATGATAAAATACGTAGGGCAGCAAACGTACTGCACATACGAAAATACATCAATTTCTGTCTACATCGAAATTACATTTACATAACACTTTTATGATATTTATAAGACATATGTCGCTATATGTTTTCAAATAATATTCTGAATATTTATTTTTCTTTTAAATTTCAAATAATACGCAGTAATAAGTTCATCTAGCATGAATAGAGCACTGGAAGACGACCAAAATACACAAGACCACGCCAGAAATGACCCTTTCACTATATAATTTTTTCTCACTCTATGCTGCAGACGGAGAAACGTATATGAGAAAGTGTGTGCAATGGTTTTTCACCACTAGTTTGAATTGATTTCATTCCTCTCTAGGAATCATATACAGAGAAGAAGAATGCATGGTCTTGACCTAATCACGATCTCTTCAATCTTTCATGATTTGAGCTCGTTCTCTCAAAGGATAAAAAAGAATTGGAAGGTATAATTGAAAAAAGATTAAAGAGAATTGGAGTGATATTACTAGTTAGTATCAAGAAAATATTTCGATCTCGTTCCCTCTCATATCTCTAGATCAGCATTTCTTCTGATGGATTTGTCTTCCGTAACCAGGTCAATATCCTTATCGGTATTTCATACTGAATAATTCTCAGCAAAGTTAGAAGTAGGTACACAGCTCACAATTTGTTTTTAATATAGCATGCTAATTGTTCAGATCTGTAACGTCAGAACCTAAACATTCGAGAGGTTTGTGAATTATTAATATTTTTACAGAGTCTAGCCGGACGTCGCTAAGACGGAAGTGCGACGGACTTGGAGCCCAAAGCTAAGCCTTTCCCTGTAAGGTGCAATTGTCAGACCCGTTTCCTGCAATACAGAAAACAATAGGGAGTGCCCGCCGAAGAATCTGAACCGCGCGCCCATATTATGTGTGTGTGTGTGT
>NNCF01126209.1:617265-708428 GCA_002313205.1 Laupala kohalensis
GTGTGTGTGTGTGTGTGTATATATATATATATATATATATATATATATATATATATATATATATATATATATATATATATATATGTCAGAGAAGTTCTATTTTAAAATAATAACTAATACAATTTTGTGAACATGTCAGTTTTTTTCAAAACTTTGTGTGTTTGTGAAAGTGTGACTTATTTATGCAAAATAACCATTGTTTGTAAATATAGATATAGAGATACAGATGGTTTATTTTGACAATGTATGACGTTTTTCTTGTATGGCTTTTTTTTTTTGCTTGTAAAAGTTTTTCAGGGGCCCCCAGTATGACTCTTCACCGGGGACCCGGAAGGGATCGTTACGCCACTGGACAGACAACTCATATTGAAGGTCAAATATTCAAATTATTCAAACGTAAAGCTTTAAACATAGATGTGAAAATGCGCATTACTCTTTTAAACTAAAACTACACAAAAATGTTTGACAATAACGTATCTAAAATCTAAAATAATTAAAATACAAATGATGCACAAAGAAATCAAAAGTTAAAAACCACGTACAGTAAAAAAGCTAAGAAGAAATACGCATTGCATTTTATCCTTGTTCCCAGCATTGGAAGCTTTATAGGAAGCTTTTAAGGAACCTACTATAGGTTTGGAATAAGGAAGTTATAGTATAGTAGGTTTATCAGTAAGGCTAACAATTTTTGTTTCTTTTGACAGGGCCGAAGTGTTCTGAGAACGTATTATAGACCTCCCTAGACAACTGATTGAAAAGGAGACAAAAGGAGTTACAAGAAAACCAAGTAAGTTGGTACATTTAAACTATGCATGATCAGATTTGAATTTTATGACTTTACCATTGAGTTTCTATGATAAAGTAGTACATCGTTATTGGACTTTCTGTATTTTGGTCGCAACGTTCCATTGCTATATTTATTTAATCAATCACTTGGTTTTTATTAGACTGTACATAAAATCATTTATAATTCTTGACGACTAATGGAGGTCAAAAACAAAACTTGTAGTTTTAATTCTAAATGTTCATTTTACAATAGCTGCTTTTCAGGAATAATTGAGTTTTCTTACACTTTACCTAAATACCTCAATGGCTCTGCTTTCAACTATTACAGTGGAATCAATAATTATCATGTCATATTTGTTTCAATTATTACATTTGTTATTTCAGAAGATACAAGAAAAGCTCAACTGTCTGGGATGCCAATCAAGATCGAAACAACTATGTGAACATACACCAATTATTGATGCTGATCTTGACCAGTGTATTAATTAACAGAAGTTTCTTCGAGGATCGGTCAACAATAAAAGGATTCTTTCTTGTCACTGCAGATATAGTTATGGATTTTTTGTTGGATAATGTGACCAACGATAAAAATGTTAATTTAATTTTTTTATAAAAATATGTGAATTACTTGTTTTTGGTCATTCATAAAGACCATGTAGGTCACATAATTGAAATATTTAACAATTTTCATGAAAATTAAAGTTTACTAGTGAAATGGAAGTAAATGGATGTATTTCCTTCCTCGATACACTTTTGATCAGAAACCATGATGGAAAATTAAATATAGATTGGTTCAGGAAACCCCAAAAATCTGATATTTATCTTAATTATAACTCTCACCATCCATTTGAACAGGTGATCAATACTGCTCTTGGATTAAAATTTAGAGCTCTTACATTAAGTGACAAGAAATTCCATTAAAAAAAAAATTGAAAATTGTATATAACATGTTAATTAATAATAATTTTCCAAGAAAATTGGTAAATAGAATCTTATATAATACCAATGTGAGGAACACCGAAATGGGTAAGAGTAAGGAAAATGTAAAGTCTGCTATATTTAAATCAATTACTTATGTAGAAGGTCTATCACAAAGGCTAAGTAAAGCTTTGAAAAATAAAGATGTGAGTATTGCATACAAAAGCAGCAATAATATTGGTAGACATTTGTTTAGAAATGAAAAACAAAAGATTGAGAAAACTGATACAAAAAATGTTGTATATCAGGTAGATTGTAATGAGTGTGATAAGGTTTATGTTGGGCAATCCTCAGTTGGTAAATAGGAGATACAAACAACATGTGTATGATCCCAAGAAGGCTCAACCCATGTGTACTTTAGCAAAACATGCTTTGGCAAATTAACACAGTTTTGGTTTTCAAAATGCAAAAATTTTATGTGTGGAACCTAATTACAAAAAAAGATTAATAAAAGAAATGGTTCATATCACTAAGTTAAGTGATAGAACTTGTAATATACAAACTAACACCAACAATCTAAGTAATATGTATAAAAACATTATTGATAAATGGGTTGGCAGCAGTGGTAGGGTTGTTTCGTCATGACTGACTTAGGAATTGCCATTTGTGTGTTTGACCTACACCAGGAAGGTTGTAGATATGTAGTTTGTTCAGAGGTTATGTCTGGATGTTAGTGATGATGGTGTTCCATAGCATATAGGTATGTGGTTTTGTGTAATACGTTATTTTGGGTATGTGTTAGTAACAGTTTTCAGAGTTAGATAGGGAGTTATTATTGATATATTATGTTAAAAATGTTTCAAAGTGTACTATAAATAATGGAAGTTGTATAAATATGTTCATTGTAGCCCTGATGAAGGCAAAATAAATTGCCGAAACATTGGCGTTGTATAAGAAAGATTTTTTTTTTATATTGTTGACCAATCCTCAAAGAAACTTCTGTTAATACACCAGTTAATTTATAAATACCATTAAGATTTGGTTTTGGTTCACCGCAATTTGGTTCACCTGTACGTAGGTTTTCAGAAACATGTCTCATGACAAACATTGAAAATGTTCACAACCATAAAAAAAAACTTCCTGTAAATGATGAAAAGACCTTTGCAAGATCTATGAAAACTGCAATTTACTGCAGTTACTTCTACCTAAATGCATTTTAGTGGATTATTGTTTTAAAAAATTTCTTTACAAAACAGTACTAACAGTTGGATACATTTTTTAATTTGTTTAAAAAAAAAACAATAAGCTAGTGTATATTATTTTTTCAAGTTATTTTCCTTGCAAGATGTACAAGAGACAGGTCTTTATTAAAGACGCGTTAAAGATCTATCACCAATCTTCATTACAGGACCTTGCCCCAGTAATTTTAAATGAATTTGCCCCAATAGCAATTGACTAATTCAAATGTGTTTTAAAAGGACGCTATGCAAGAGATAAAAATTTTAAACTTACTTTTTTGAGATTGAAACAATGAAAATACTTTCTGAGTCTGTAGTATTATTTGTAATGCTGAAAATCAAGTTCTGTGTATGATATAAGGATCACTAAGTAACTTTTTATGAAGATTTATGGACTCCTATTAGCAAGGGCACAAATTTTCCGCATACGGAGTAGAAGTATGCAGCCGACTGTCACAAAATAAAACCAGCAGTGACAGCAGTTTGGAACACATTATAAGTACACATTATGTGTTATATAGGATGTATACGAAGCAGAAGTGGAAGTCCAAAGAATGACAGATTTAAGATAATTTCCTTTTTTGTACATTAAAAGTCGTCGTCATTTTGGAGACAAAGTAAAGTAAATCCTTAGTTCTTTTTCTTGTTGGGTATTGCTTCTTGGTGGGTACAGACTAAAATGTTCATCGAGAATTCAAATTGTTAGAATTAAAATTTATTTTTGATACTTAAGGAAGTACCTATAGGACAAACTCATGTTTTAATAACATAAATTTTTTATTTTATTTTTACAAGTTCCTTTCTACTCCCCAAACCATTCTTTTGGGTATACAACACTTCTGCTCTGTTCGTTTCAGTTGTAATATTCATTGCAGAACCCTTGTAAGTCTATTTAATTGAAATGTTTCATAACATAAAATGCAAACTTTCCTGTATAACAAGTTGTTTGTTACTTACATAAATAATTACCTCACTAACAAATATGTTTACAGGGTGGCTAGTGATTTTCCATCTCAAAATTCCCTCACTTTCCCAGACCATAGGATTAAATTTCCCTGACTATTATCACACAACGTTAATATGAATGCAAAAATTATTTTAACAATTGAAAAAAAAATCTTATAAAAAAATCTCAGGTAAAATCTTATAAAAATAAAGAAGTAATTACATAAAAGGAAATAATCAATAATTCAAAACCATTTTGCAATTAGTATAGCGTCATTGGTCAAGGTAATTTCAATGAAAAAGAGTCATTGAAATTTTTTTTTTTTAATTAGCACATTTATCACATATTAATAAAACAAAGCTATAACGTCTAGAGGTCGGAACGAAACCGTTACTCCAACTTGGGGCTTAACAGTTGGAACAATTGGACCCGTTTCGCTGTTACGTCACAACGGTGCCGACACTTTCGTAAACTGTTGAAACTAATGTTAAAAGTTCCTTAAATTGTTCTCGTACACTGACGAAACTATCATGAAATGCGTGTTTTCATAAGTACGGTGAATCAAATTTGTTTTTAACGAAAATAAATCAAAGTTACACCTTACATGATAATAAAAATAAGATAAAGTGTCTAACTTTAGTTTATAACGGTGCATGGAGAAAACAAAGTATACACTTTTTTTTATTTTGCATGATCAAAAGTCCCTATTTTTCTCCGAATCATACACTTGGACTTGAACTTGGACTTGCACCACTTCTGCTTTGCATGCCTCATATTTCCTTAAACTCACTTTTTTCTAATTCACAACAATCTCTGAAGTTTGTGATACATACCAGGAATGGCATGTTTTACAAATTATTTGAAAACTTCATTTTTTCGTGTAATTTTTTCTTATTTTTTAAAATATCAAATTGTAAACAATACTCTTGTATTGTTATACTAAGTGTTTACTGGTTGAAACATTTTTTTTAGAAAATGTGATCTTAATATTTATAAGGAAATGAAACACAAAGTAAACCACTCAAGTACCGTGACTTCGAGCTGTATTGGTGTTAATGTTTAAGGATTACATAATAATATAAAGCTATAGAGAAAACGTAATCGTACCTGCGGATTTCTCATGAATTTCTGAACAAATTGTATTTCAGTCAAAATAATGTTGCTCTAATTAAAGAAAATAACAAATAAAATTCAAGCTTACATCAGTCCGTAGCGATAGTCTTGTTTCGTGATTAATCTATTCGACTAGTCCGTGATACAAGCTTGGCTCATAAAAGTTATTCAACATTTGTGTCCTAAGTGAAATTAAATTGTAGAATGATAATCATTACAAAAACCATATTTATATTCTCTAATAACAAATTTAAATCAAAATTTTTACTGTTTATATCACTGTGAATCTTCACATACAACAATGTCCTGATTGATTGGCGATCAACACCCATCAATAGTTATACGCAGGGTCCGGATTTTGATGACATATCTTTTCCTAGTGCAATATGCATAGCTCTTAAGTATTAAAATCCTGAACACTAATATCTGGTCATAAAAATATTAATTTTATTAGGCATTTTTTCGTCATATTTTCTGCTTTTTAAGTTTTGTGTCATTTTTTCAATTATTACGTCATTTCTTACGTTTTACTCCCTTTTATGGCTACTCTTTCTTTTTTTGCAAGAAATTAGATTAACTAAAATTATTAAATTATTCAAATATTTATTTTTCATCTAACGAAATAATTGGATATTTGATCAGTGGGTCGACAATGTACGTGTTGAGAGTCGGTTTCTTACCTATACCGTACATATTGTTGTCGCAGCAAGCAATTCTCCAATTTCCAATGTGCCTGTGGTAGCAAAAAAGGCCCCTCGACAATGTGCAAGTTGAAAGGCAAGCGTTTGATCCGTTATTTTCATTGTCATAGATTTAGTTATGTACAGATTTTCTGAGAGGAAAGTTTGGTGTTTAGTTAAATGTTCGTAGCTTCATTCAGCCAAATCTAAAATAAAATCATCTATATCTTGTCATTTAAGACAAATTGTATCTGAATTTGGAGATGAAATTTTCTCTATGGACGGTGAAGTGTCACTTCGTAAGATGTGCGAAACAAAGGTATCAGCCGAAAGAAAATGCACTGTTCGGCAACGTGTGGGTCGCAATAAGCATATATGGGCAGTGGATCTCGCAAGTAAGAAGAAATCCACGCAACTTTTACTGCAACAAAGTGTATCCATGAAGGAGAATAAATAGTCAGATTTGTACAGAGACTTTTGAGAAGCTTTAGTTTATGCTAACATCCCATTTTGAACATCGAACAATGCTAAATTGAAGAGTTTTCTGGAACTACATTTCGGACGTCCTATCCCAGACGAATCAACTCTTCGGAAGAACTACGTGTCGCAATGTTACGACATCATTAACAAGATACGGGGAAAAGTACATAGAAAGATTTTCATACCCATTGATGAAGCGAGTGATGTCGAAAATCGTTACGTGGCTAACATGATCATTGGTATATTGGAGATTCACGGAACAGGTGAAGTGTTCCTGCTTACAAGTGAGGTATTAGAAACTGTTAATCACTCCGCAATTTGTAGATTCTTTGAAAAATGTATGTTTTTGTTGTAGCCTGAGGGTACCAGAAATGATGACATCTTGCTTTTTGTGTCTGCCGCAGAGCCATACACTATGAAAGCAGGAAAGTCAATACAAGCTTTTTACCCGAAATTGGTGCACATTACTTGCTTAGCACACGCTATGCATAGGGTGGCAGAGGAAGTTAGAGCACATTTTTCTCAAGTGGATGCCTAGTGTCAAAGATGAAGAAAATTTTTGTCAAGGTTCCCTATCGCAAACTGCTCTTCAAGTCCATGGCTCCCGGTATTCCACTCCCACCAGAACCTGTTACCACCCGATGGGGCACCTGGATAGATACAGCAATATATTATTGCGATCATTTCCAGATGGTGAAGCGTGTTAACGAAAGACTAAATCCTGACGATGCTACTACAATCGATACGGCTAAAACACTATTTTTCAAACAGTGAAATTGAAGGACAGCTAGCCTTCATAGGCAAATTTCAGTTGCTTAACACAAGGAATCACACGTGTACAGGAGAAAGGTGCATGTCTGAAAAGTTCTCTAACTCTAGTTAAAAAAATTGCATCTGATTTGAAAAGTGTAGGGGGAGAAGTTGGAAGAAGGGGATCTAAGGAAGTGGAAAATGTTCTTGATAAAAACTCTGGATTTAAAACTTGGTGTCGCATTTCTCAAGTGCTAACTGGTGGAACATTTGATACTTCCTGCATTGAAGAAGATCGCACTGCCACTGATATAGCGTATTTCAAGTATGCTCCAGTTGTATCAGCGGATGTGGAAAGGAGTTTCTAACAGTACAAAAATGTGCTTTCCGACAACAGGCGTTCCCTAACTTTTGAGAACCAGCGCATGCTGCTGGTTATCTACTGCAATAATTCTGAATAAGGTAGATTTTTTTATACGTTCATCTTCCTAGATCAAACAAATATGCAAATTTAAATTAATATTAATTTTTAATTTCAGTTTTAACGTTACAGTAGCGAGTTTTGTGCAGTACTCTCAGACTCTGAAATAAAGGGAAAAATATTTAAAGTCATTTTTTAGATCATTTTACTGATTTTTATATCATTTTTTATATATTTTAAGGTCATCAAAATCCGTGCCCTGTTTATAAGATACTGAAAAAACATTTGTGGGGATAATGCTTAAATCGAAAGTGACACATTAGAAATAATTTTTCAAAAATCTTATTTGAAAGAAATCCTTCCTAGATGCCTCGCAAACTAATTGATATATCAACTCGGTTTCTGTTGTAACACATTCATAATTTATGTATCCACAAATCGATCATTGGGAGTTTTCATACTATATTTGTAATGGGAACCAAGGCGTAGAAATGTTTTCCTGTATTTATCGTTAGCACGGCCTAGTGCATTGTTCTCGCGTACTAATCGTGATATTTTCTCGGTTTGTTTCTTTGAAAATGTTGTTAAATCAAATGAAAACCAATTTCTGGAAGTTTTGATGTTTCAATTTAAATAGGGTGAAAATATTTGGAGCATTGTCCAGAAAGACTCGTTCATCAATGCACACAGGAAAATATTAAAGCATGGAACTTTTGACAATAGTTGCTTTTGTATTGTATACTCACTAGAAATGTTTTTTTTTTATTCCAACTTTACGGGGTTCAGTTAGAGGAAAAAGTGATTTTTGATTTTATGCTAAATATTCGGAACCAATTATACCACTGATCGTGATTTTCGTCAGATTTTGAGAATGCCTGTCATATCGAGACTCCAACATTAAGTTGAATGCGAGTGTCCGTCAGTATCGAGTGTTCGTCAAAAATTGCTCCACAAGATGTTAATCAGAGATGTTCACAAGAATTTTATGTAAACAATTGAGCAGATATCTTTATCACGGACTTACGCAGTCAATTTCAATACCATTTCAGACACCATTTGTTAATTTTCAATGCACTCTAACGTCTAATAATAGATTTTATTCTCAATTGAAAACTAATGTCCTTTTGCCTTAATCCGTGGTATGATCATAGTGGATTATATGGGATTAGCGGTGTACTTTCCATACCAATACAATGATTATTTCATAACGATTTGTTAAAAAAGGTTTTTAAACAACACTTATTAAGTTTTTTTTTAACATTCAACAAGATATTAAACACTTAAATTATACAAAAATAACACGATATCCCGAATTATAACACACGTGTGCTCGTTGAAACTCACAACGAATATAAATAATACTGTTTTATAGTTACACTGCAACTTTCTATTTTTCCCCTCTGGTAGCTCAGGACTAGCATGCTTCCTTGCCATTGAGGTCACTACGGGTTCAATTTGCCACAATCACAGCAGTGATCATTCGCTGAATAAGAAAATATTAATAGCTTTTTACTTCTATGTCCCAGTTCGTACAGTCGTGACAATTGATAAGTGAACACTCCTCAGTCTATCAACGTCCTACCAATATCACGTGGGCGAAGTTGTTGGTAAACCCAGCTAACCGACCCACCATCAAACAAAAGCCCCTACCGCCTAATGTGGATAAGCTTCAATAGCACGCTACATTAGGCAGACTTGAAATGAGAAACTATTTTCACCGCGAGAGAAGGTCTTCTATTCCTCCGACACGAATGGAGAAGCTTCCACATTGCACTTCCTTTACCTGGGAACTGGCTCTGGAAATTCCAGATCTGCATACTCAAACCCTTCTATCCTCTCTACAATCGAATTTATTATTATAGACCCCCGACTTCTAATAGCTGTAGAGAGTACAATAAAAATCGCATAAAAATACAATTACCAATACAATTCGATAATTATGATTCCTTAATAATGTATCTGGTCGTTTTTAGCAGTGTTTTCGAAAAAAATTAATAACTCATTATATTTTGCATGTACAAGCTTGAAATTAATAAATGTTGCCACAATCACAGCAGTGATCATTCGCTGAATAAGAATTATTTTTGTTACTCTTAGTTTACTTTATAAAATATAGTGAAGTCGACATATCGGCAAAAACTGTAAAAATATCACGCTTTTCGAAACATTTCAGGTTTTAAAAAGTTAATATATATTCATAAAACCAAATTTTTCACTTGTGTATATGCAAAACAATTGACACATCCAATGGTGATAACTGTTTTTCTAAAATTTTCGTTGTACTCACCACAGATATTACAAGTCGGGGGTCTACAATAAAAATCTGATAATAGAGCTGGTCTGAATGTCAGTTGTCTTCATAATTACTAGAGTGCCCATTGCGCGACTTCGTATTCCTCTATTCTTTTAAATATTCACAGGTTTTTGCGACTGACAATTTGATTCAAGTTTTCAACATTGATGATAATTCCATTAATACGGTGTACAGACAAAAGGACAATAGTTCATAAATTTTCAATACAAATTCTACCAGTGGCATCTCTTTCGAGAAACATGGCTGGATATGTTCTAGGAATATTGATAAAGCTAATATTTTACATTGGGGATATGAACATTTTTTTCTCGTTCAGAAGGCATCCACAACCATGAATCATACATGAAGGAGATATAACGCGAAACAATACATTAAATGCCATCAAAAATGCAATAGAAGATATTCAAGGCTGAACATTGAAGTTCATCTATGGGAAGAAACTACATGCTGTATACCCCTTGATAACTAAGGATTTTAAATCAATCTGGAACAATAATATTCACGCGCGATTGTTTGAAGATATGCGAGTTTTCGTTGTAGTATCATTAGTTAAATTTATTGAATTTTGCCAACAAAATAAAATTGTTTCATTCTCAGACCCGTCAAAATATACTTTATTTAAATTGCTATTTCGAAAGTTTACTTTATGCTTTCCCTCTGAACTTTTACAGTATTTATGTATCACCCATGTATTATGACATGTTGGTAATCAAATATGAAACACATTGACGTGATAGCCAGTGACAACTTTCGCTGGGACAACGTACATTTTGAAAACTGTACTATTTAATAATGGCTGAATACACACTTTGATTATACTAACAAAAACGCAACACGCGAAGATCGCATAACACCAGTTCACAAGCTCGGGAGGAGCACGTAGAAGGCACAAGAAGCACCACAACAATGGGATAGATGCCGCGACGGAGCGACCGTAATGGGATCAGTTTCTCGTACAAAAAATTCAATAGACCCATTTCTTAGAAAATGTATTCTAGTTTTTAAATATTACTTCAGTTTTCGTAACTAACCTTTGTCCAAAACTTAATTTGAAAAAAAACGCCGTAGAAGTAGAAAATTTTCAAAATTTATATCAAAGAAAGGGTTCCCAGTCAACATGTTGGCAAACCTGATTCGCGTTCGGCACCCTAAATAACATGGGTTCAAAAAATCATCTCTCCAGCAAAATTTTCCACCTAGACCTTTTTTCAGCCCCGATTACAGGACTATCCCGATTCATCATGGTAGAGATTTGAATTATTTGTTGATAAATTATGTATATTATATTTATATAAATTCATAACTTTTCGTTTAACGTTAATGCAATTTTGAACGAATAAGTATACACAAGTGTTTTGTTTTTATTAAGCTACTTAATAAAAAAAATACAATTAATAATATATTGAACGTTTCTTTACTTATTAGTCAGATAATTTTACGTCAAACTAGGAAGAATTCGCAAAAAATTGCAGAATGCTGTAAAATTCGTAATACGTTACAGTGGAGGAAGATTCAACAACTTGTATTGTTGAAACTAAACAAAGGCGAATAATGTGAGAAAGGAAAACGGCTCCACTTTTGCTTCAGTCTTGCACATTTATTTCTCTAATAATTCGGAGAAGGGTTTTACGACCGTATGAGCATCCAGCCAAGGAATGACCAGTTGATCATATTTGCGGAACTTTCACGCTGAAAATTGCACGCATTTTGCACGCACATGCATTTTCGTGTGCATGCTTAGTGCAATTTCTGTCAACCGACTTACTGTAGAGTAGGGAATGGCCGCGCGCGCAGTAGAGGGGTACTACCGGCGCTCATTATCTTTCTCATTGCTCACTTTATAGGAATAACAGTCGTGTACATTGTTCCCTATATTATGTCCGAGAAGCGGAAAAGTATTTGGACTGTTCACCTCGCAGTGACGTTTCTCTTCAGCCAGTCGAAGGGAAATGAAGCCCAACGAACTATTTGAAAAAAGGTTGTCATTCGAACCAGCACATTTTCCATGTGAATGCCACAGTTAAGATATATAAAGGTGCTCACAATTGCGGAAGACCCCGATTTTAAACAACAATTTTTATAATTTATTGGAACAGGAAAAAAGTCGAAGGCCATAAAACCTTGATAGTATCATTGAGGAACAGGGTTACTTGATTTCAAGAAAATAAAATTTAAAATACCCCTTGTTCAAAAAGTATGCATAAAGTACATGCAACGAAGTATGACAATACGCCTGGTGACGAAGGAAACATTCAATCAACATATAAAATTTTTTATATTGAAGACAAATTCACATTATTTTTAACTCCTTTCGATGTCAATATTGAAAATGTTTCTTCCTCCCTACAAATGGGACATGTTACAATGTGACAAATGTCTATCAGCACTCTTTCTACATTACTGTTGTATTTGTAAATCGGAAATGTAGCGTGCTATTGAAACTTATCTACATGGAGCGATAGGAGGTAGGAGGGTAGGAGTTGGTGGTAGGCCATTGTTTGTAGGTGGGCCAGTTAGCTGGGTTTACCAACAACTTGGCCCACGTGGAGGGGTTAGTAGAAGTAGTTAGTGTTACTGATACTAGGAGGAGCTGGATAGAGGAAGGAAAGTTTGCTTTCCTGTTCACTGTAATGTGAAAAGCTACAAATTTTCTGGCCCCATTGGGAATCGAACCCGGGATGACTTGATGAGCGACAACACCACCACCTGAGCCACCGGTGGGGTTATCAGCACTCTTCAGAGAACAATACAGTCTAACATTCTTACAAAAAAACTTGTTTCGATACTTTCGTACGTTGCTGGTGAAATATACGTCGTCGACAGTACTAGCACCTGCGATCAGTTTTTTTAATGAAGCTCACTAAATCCCGTTTCAGATCAAGTCTCCCGGATGAATCTTTTATAGCTATAATGAGAATTGTGTCAGCTCGCGACTCACAGCCTAGAATTACAGATATTGTAGCTGAAGAAGCAGTAAATGTTAGGGTGACCCTTATTTCTCGACTTCTTTAATTTCAACGCATACACTAATTTTTTATATTTCATCGTAAAAGCCAGTATATGAAATATTATCACCCTGAGATGATGTTAACCCGTGTCGAATTCACGTCAAAGTTCTTATATTAAGAAAACTCATAAAATATTAAAGAAACCTTTCCCACGTCCATCATTTCATTCTAATCGACTTCAAAATTTTTACCATGCCTTAGGAATGAAGTTTAAAAAGTCGGATAAAAATTTCAAGTCAATTGGATAAAATAAACGGTGAGGTAAATTTTGAATGCTCTATATAGAAGCTTAAATTCAGAGTAACTGCCATCATTTCATGATTCAAGGAATCTGGGAGTTGCATGCAAATGTTATAAGATTATTTTATCGAATAATATCATTATTCCAAAAACTTTACCAAGAACTGGATCTTCTAGTGGAGATCTAGCTCCTTTTCTGTGCCTTATCAAAGATGCGGGATGACGGATATGTACTGACTTGAACAGAAATCTGTCAATTCTCGCTCGCTTACAAATTGCACATGCGTTCACTGTCCTCGTATACATAAGCGGTTTGACATTTATCAACTGTGAATCGCTTTAGATATCTACCACGTCACTGGAATTTCGTAGCTCAAATAAAGGAATATTTCTGCGGGAGAAGTGAATCAACTTGTCGGTTGTAAGCTTCCGTTAAATCGCGAGGTACTCGCGGAGTTTTTCTAAAACATTCGTGTTGTAAAATTATCTTGGAACGTAAGTGTTAATTTCACTATTCGAGAGAGCAATATATTTTGGAAGGTGAGGATTCCAATTAAATCATTTCCAAATAGTGTAAATTTATTAAATTATACGAGATCTGGAGGGACCTCCACAAAGTGGCAAAGAAAAAGCAAGATGTTTAAGTTCCGTAAACAAGAAAGTCTGGATTTGTAATGCCAAACAATCCTTGCCTTTGTTATAATATTCGAAATGCCATAAAAACGTCTTCCTATTGTGATTTCATTCGGATGTAAAGATCAAATTCTAGCTGTTCCTAAATTGAACATTTATGGAGGAAAGGACCAGGCGCAAGGTGTTTCGAAAGCGATCTCCAACTGGAATCTTGAAGACACAGTGGGGTTCCTCTGTTGTACAACAGCCTCTTTTACAGGTCGTATCAATGGTGCCCATGTGCTTTAATTAAGACAAGAGTTTCCTGAAATCTCTTAAATATATGAAAACGTAAAAGTCATATCAAAAGCAAATCTGCAGAAGTTTTGCACTGATGATTCTGTGGATAAAGAAACGAAACCATTGGGAAATGATATATGCCATCTTATGAAGACATCACGGTTCATTTTATGGTCAGTTAATTTTTAAATTATGGAGAGTGAAACATCAGGACCAGTGCAGTCTATCGATTTTTGAAATATTAACATTTTAAAGCATTTTGCTAGTCGGAAATCCCTAAGGAGATTAAGGGTCGGGCCAGTCGCCGCCAAATAAGGAAAAATACCCGCCACTAAGCCTTCCCGTTCATTGTGTAGAGGCTGAACAGTTTCCATCTACTTCTGAAAATTGAGTAGGAATGCCCTCAGAAGAATGTTGCAGAAGCGCGTGGCGAGTGTGAATGGAATATTTCCAGCGGATGCAAAAATAATGGTCAGCCGGCGAAGGACGCTGGCATATCAGTGAAGACGCAGTTTTCTCAGAAGCTGAGGGGTGACCATGATGATGTAGAGTGCTCAGTGCGTTAGCGAGGGCGTAATCACGTGACCTCCGCTTCTGTATATATTGGGAGGATTGAAGATCCTCAAAGACTTTCAGACTTGAGACTCTGCGGAGTGTATGGAAGTACNAGTTAGTTATTTCGGGATAGCAACTTGTAAATTTTTGAGATTCGGATAATCTGGGTAGATTTCCGAATTAATTGATAACACCAGTATTTATTTCTGTGTGTAATTGTTGCTTTCAGATAGCAATAACTCTGTAATAACAAATTCAATCTTGTATTTATGATTTGAGAGTTCGTTCAAATTTGTAAACACGCAGATTTCAATTTAACTTGTATTAAAGGAATATTTTATTGTTATTACACGTGTGTTTGATTGCTTGGGGAAACCAAGCTGGTGGCAGCGAACTCTACCATAAAGGTTGTGGTTTATGGTTGAATCCCGCTTCTTCCCCCAAAAATACCCACATCGCATCTGGGCTTGCGGTGTGCCGTTACAGAGTGTTTCTGTAATCCACTCAAGCACTTTAATTTTGGCTTGACATTTATATAGAAAGACTTACCTTTTTTAACCGACAGTTATTTCATTGACACTATCAAGACATTGCGATAAGGAAATTCATTATATTCATTAATATGAACATTCTCTGAATCAGCAACTCACAATAATTTTTCTTCGTTACTGGTCTCCTTTTATTTCAGAAAGAAATATAAAAGACTTTATATCTATCAAGAGTTTTAAAAAAATTTCCCTTCGCTTGAAAAATGAAGTTAGTTTTCTCCAACGATGTCCTTTTACATGGGAGAACAATGAGACGTTCTTGAAAACCAAACAAATTGTTTCGTCCCTTAAAGCTGTCGATGAGGAGCAGAAACAATTCTTATTCCGTTGTGTTAAAGAACATCTTCAGTTGTTCCCTGACTAAAGAAGAAACTTTGAAGAGAAAGTATCCCCAATGATTACTTCCTTATATTTTGTAATGTAATTATAAAACATTAATAAATAATTTATGTTTTAAATATGTTTCATTTTTGTTTCTCCCAACACCTATTGTGTTGAATTATTGCTTATTACAATGTTTGCTACATAGACCACTAAAATCGTAGTCACTAGCGTTGCGCTCAAACTTTTCCGCCGTTCTTGCGTTACATCTAACTTGAAATTGTTTCTTTATATTTTACAAAACGTTTCAAAGCTCTGACAAAAATTTCAAATCGATTGTACTGTAATGACGTATTAAAGAAAAAATTAAAGCTTCATCAGAGACTTATCTGAAATTGGAGTCTTCAGCGGAGCGCTCAACCTTTTCTTCAGTCCGCCTTTTCCGTTTAATCAACTTGATTGAACAAAAATACGGACTGTAGAAAGAGTTACGCGCTCAGCCGGCACCCAATATTTTACAAGTTGAGCTTTTATTAGCATGTAGCAAATTTGATGTGAGTTCGGCACGGGTTAGCATCATCCTAGGAGTATAATATTTTGTAGACGGGTATTAAGGAACAAATCGAAAAAATATAAAGGGTATGCGTTTTAATTTTCGCAAAAAACAATTTGTTGTCCGATATAAGGGACACCCTAGTGAATATACTTCTGCTAATTTTCATCGATTAATCGCCTCATTAGTTTGTATCCCTTTTATTTATTATTTTGTTATCGTCCACATTATATATTTATTTATTTCAGAATGAAAATATTGTGCATTATTATTTTTTCTTTTCCGCAAACATAGGTGTCATTCTTTTGGGAGTACAACATTGTTCTAGGTTGCATACAGCTTCCTCAGGAACAAGTACTCCATTGTGGACCCCTACAACAATTGGCGCAGGATATGGGCTGTAACTCGCAGGGCAATTTCTTGTAGTTCTCACATGGAAGTCTTCTAAGTTTTTTCCAACCCTCCCAAGACAGAACCTAGCCCACCTATATTGATGGGGATAACTTCCGTCTTAAGTCCCCATATTCGACTCACTTCATCAGCCAAGTTCTTATACTTCAGCTTTTTCTTAGCCACTTTTGAGACTAGATTTTCATCACATGGTATACTAACATGAATAATTTTACATGTTCTTTCCCTGAAATCTCTGATGTTCGTTGGCATTAACCGTTCTATCTACATGACCTTGCTTTTCATATAATATAGTAATTTCTCTGTTCGACACAACTGGTCGGACAGTGAGTTCATACCATTTCTTACATAAGCCTGGTATAGCTATGGACTTCCTTATGTACCAATGCACATGGGAGCAAACGTTGTCTTTGAAGGTATTCAATTTTGCCAAAATTGGGCAGCCAGAGACTATATGATCTATTGTTTGGCTTGTGTAGGTATAAGTGGCATCTATGATCTAGTGTATTCCTCAGAATTGCCTTATCATGGTGCTGCGTGCGTAATGTCTGTTCTTCAGCCGCAATTATGGTCCCTTCAGTTTCTAGTTTCATTCTCCCTCGGGTGAGCCACATATGCGTTCTATCTTGGTGTATTACTTGACGGTAAAATATTTTAACGTACTGTCCATGAAGAGACTTGCTTTGCCAGCTTTCTTTTAAGTTATTTACAGATTCTGCCTTATAGTCGAGCGTGTTATAGACTTCAATACATGGCGTGTCCAGTCAGTTTGGATGAATTCTACAGCGAATTCTCTGCGTCGCTCACTAGATCTCCATATTTCATTTCATTTTGTAAAACCATTTTCATCAGAACGTCTTCAGCGTGAGTTGTTAACTTAGTCATTCCGACTATAGCTATTTCGAAGGTCGCCTCAATCTGCTTTAGTCCTCTTTCGTTTTCCTTACGAGTAGTGTACAATCTGTGGAAATCAGCTTTTGGAAATACAAAATGCACCAATGTGAGAAATTTCCGGGTTTTACGGTCAAAATTACAAATCTCTTGTTTCGTCCATTCCACAATTTCAGAACTGTACTCCAGGACTGGTGTAGCAAGTATATTTTATTGCTATTACTTTATTTCTGCCGTTTAGTTCAGTTTAATACCAGCCCGAGACTCCTATTGTACTCTTTCCGGAGCTTTTCCTTCATTTCTGAGTTTGCGATACTAGAGTTTTCCTCAATCCCTACGTATTCGTAAGTATTTCCAGGTTCTAATTACTTTACTGCATCTTCCCATGCACACTTATCAGTGCCGAATTCCATAAAGATGTCCTGACTGAATGTTTGGACTAGTTTTTTGTCATTTCCCGCGTAAAGTTTCAGGTCGTCCATATAAAATAAATGTGAGAGAACGGTATAACTGGATTTAGCCTGAGACTACTGCCTTGAAAGGGGGATCAAACAAACAGACGAGCAGCGGGAATAGAGAATCACCCTGAAATATAGTGACTAAGTAAACAGTGACACGATACGCCGACAAAGTACGGTGTACAATTTTTGTGGCCGAAACAGCGCGCCATATATGTCACTTTTGGATCATATAGTTATATCATGACGTTCACGTGTATTATCACCTGCCCAATACTTTAGATTCTGTTTGTTAACATAACCACTGAGATGTAGCTTCGTTACTCATCAAAAAATTGTTGATTAATGTCGGATGATGAATTACTGTGATAACCGATTAGTGAATTCCAAGCCTACTAACGTATCTCCAAAAGAAACTCGTTGCACTATTTGCGGGCGGAATTTCATCTCTAAATGTAAAATTCTCCGCACGCTTCGGATCGATATTTCCAATGCAACAGCGCGTTTATTCGCTGATCTGTGTGGACTCCGCTGCACCGATTCCTGCTTGCACTCTCGCAACTTTTACCGGTAACCATCCTAAACGGGGTCAACCTGGTGGTTTGTTTTTCACATTCCTTGTTCTCCCTATTGTTTCACCCATCTGTGGTTAGCGAAATAAAAAGGAGCATCACGACGATTTTGTTCTCGTAGAAATGCCTGCACAGTTGCTATTATTGAACGAGTTCTAACAAACTATTCTACAACACTAATACGCTCCTTTCCTGTCCAACGCTCCATGGCTAACTGACTTGTAGGAATCAAATCTCTTTATTATCGTTCTTTCTAGCGTTGTTCATTTCTAATAAAATGACAGGTGTGATGTCACACGGGTGAGAAATTACTATTGTAGCGACGCACGTTCGTCGCGGAAAAATGAAGTGTGAGAGATGCCTCCAGTCATCCAGCCCGTCACCACCGAAAATTATGTGCAAACAAATATCAACTCATAACAAATGATCAGTTGTGTTTATGTGTTTAACATGAAGTTCTCTCTTTATGAAACATATGAGGAAGATGAGAAATCCGAACTTCTAGAACTAAGCGTTTTCGGAAAATTTAAAAATTGTCATATTCATTATTTAATTACCTATGCATCTAATGTATAGCATGTTAACTGGATAAAAGGATACAAATTAGGATGTTGTGAAAACAGAACTCACAGAAGTTGTTCTTAGCTTAGCGGTTACGTCCAATATACACAACTTAAATGTGCAGTAACGCGTTGAATCGAGCGGTAACAGTTAATTTGACGAGAAATACTCAGACACAATCTGAAGTAAATTCAATGTAATTTATCTTGGAATTGGGTACTTTAATCTAAAAGTGTCTATTTTTTCGAATTATAAGCAAAATACAAAGTAAAAATTGTCATTTGTGGTCCATTTTGAAATAGTGGTGAAAATTCGCGGCGCTCTGGCGCGATGTCTGTCGGACAAACAATCGGAAAAGACCTATTTTCCAGGAAATTTAGTGTACATCGTTTATGCATACATATACTTTTCTCTAGAAGAGTGTACAATTCAAGTTATAAACAAAAAACTAAAAAGGAGTTCAAGCTATAAACAAAAAACGAAAAGTTTTTGTTTTTTCTCAAAGCGCATGCGAAGTGGCAAAGTTGGAATTCGAAGTCAGCACCTCCAAAAACAAAGAATGATACAGAAAAAACTTCTACATTTTTTCCTGGATTTGTCTTTTTTATATCCCTCGCTACTGAAGTATAAGAAAAGCGGTTCATTGCTTCTATTCCTAGAGGGTATTAGACCATAACGAAATACGCCATTACGTTGTAAACACGAACGTATAGGAAGGAGAGCTGCAGCCGAAAATAAGGGGGGGGGGGGAAAGAGGAAAATAAACGATATTCTGAAAACATTTCTCATTCAAAGCGAAGAGCCTATTAAAGTTACGAGCGCACTGGGACGGTCGACACCGCCGTCCCGGATTTCCCAATAGTTCTTTCTACTCCTTTGCATTGGTATGAACCGAATGAGCCGGTACGTACTCCGCCGATTGCGAAAACTCCCCAAAGGAAGATCTTTTGGAGTGTCGGGAGGGCTGTAAAACTTTCTGGGAGACTCATTAACAGTTTATGACTACGGGTTCTCGCAAGGACCAGGTATTCGCCACTTCGATTGCGTTGAGTGATCAGAATAGAATGGGGAGCAGGTAATTCGCGGATCCTAATCCTCTACGCCTAGGAGAGTGAATGGTCCCTTCACCCACCAGGGTACCGGAATTTCCGAACCTGTAGCGCAGCCTTCCGTACTTTTAAAATATCGGAACATTCGTCCGTTCGTTGACGTCCCAGTGCGCGCGTAGCTCTATCCAGTGCATACCATCCGGATTTCCCCACTGACCATCGAAGTACAACGAAGGACAATGTACGTTGAAGGAGCGATAAAGTTTTCGTGGAAAGTGCGATCATCCCACCCCATTAGCAGACGCAGACATAGTTTGCAGGCTAGCTACTACCTGCCGGGCGAGAGAGGAAGTTTTGTTGCGCGACTTATACCTACTTTCCACGTAAACCCAAAATCGTCACTGTTTATAGATAGCGTTAGTGTTCCATTCGCCTAAGGATTAGTGTGCGTGGTATAAGCGAGGCAAATTTTTATTCGTTTGAAGGTTTTAAGATAAATTTACGAGTCAAAACGCCGTCGTGTTTTGCACCTGGTTGCACCATTATCGATCCAAAAGACAAAAATAAACAAGTTCTTAGGAATGAAGAATACAAGCATTTTTGGCATCTAAAATTAGCTTTGTTTATTCAATTCAAACACTTCGTAACAAATTAAAATGAACTTTTTTCCGTGATTACTTCTATAAGAATTTACTCCATTATTAATATACACTCCTGGAAAATGAAAAAAGAACACCATGAAGAAAATAACAAATACCAAACGTAGACAGAACCCTACTATCATCAAAATTGCAGCGCTGCGGGCAAACCAGACACCGCGTTATCAGCCGTGAAATGTCGCAAGCTTTACAACAGTTGCTGACCTTCAGAGTCAGTAGCAGCCAGTTTGCCTTGCAAACGGACCTCAGTCTGTCTTCAACATTATTAGCATGCCGCGACAGCGTATACGTGCACTGTTTGTGCAATTGACGGAGTTTGAGCGAGGGCGTATAGTGGGTCTTCAGAAGGCAGGGTGGTCATACCGCAGAATTGTGCAATACGTGGGGCGAGATCCACAGTTCATCGATGCTGTCGCCGGTGATCAGCAGAAGGTGCACGTGCCCGTCAGCCTGGGTCCGGACAGCAACAACGCACAGATGCACGCCAAGGCCGTCGCATATTACGAAGTGCCGTATCGGACCGCACCGCGACTTCACAACAATTTAGGGGCACTGTTGCTCCATGGGTGTCAGCGAGAACCATTCGCAACCTCTGCGTAAAGCAGGGCTACGATCATGCATGCCGCTAGGGCGTCTTCCGCTCACGCTCCAACATCGTGCAACTCGCCTCCAGTGGTGTCGCGATAGGCGTTTATGGAAGGATGAATGGCGACTTGTCTTCAGTAATGAGAGTCGCTTCTTCCCAATGACGGTCGTATGCGTGTGTGGCGTCGTGCAGGAGAGCGCCAACGTCTTGAGTGTATACGACAGAGACAGGGCCAACACCTGGCATCATGGTGTGGGGAGCCATATCTTACAATGGCCGTTCTCGGTACCGTGCACAGTACCGTACATCCAAAACATAATTCAACCAGTCATGCTACCGTTCGTGCATCAACACGGGGATGTCCTTTTCCAGCATGACAATGCACGTCCACATGCAGCCCGTACCACCCAACTTGCTCTCCAAGGTGTACGTGAACTACCTCGGCCAGCACGATCCCCAGATCTGTCCCCCATTGAGCATGTTTGGGACTGGATGAAACGTCATATTGCGCGCTCTGCAAGACCGGCAGGAAATCTGTCCCAAATGAGGCATCGGGTACAAATTGTATGGCAGGCCATTCCACAAGACTACATTCGTCACCTCTACGATCGTCTCCATCGGAGAATTGCAGTCTGCATTGCTGCAAAAGGAGGGTATTCAGGGTACTAGCTCTGACATTTCGCACACCCTGTCGGCTATATGGTCTGTATGGCTCATACGCGTTTGTTGTATACGTCCTCGAGAATGTGTCAATAAAATTTCCTTCTGGTGGGTCCACGAATACATGGAGTTCTTTTTTCATTTTCCAGTAGAGTAGATATTTAGCTGTACAGACGTGATTCATTACGAGTATAGATTTCAAGTAGTATATTGCAAGGCATTTTTCACTATATTGAGTATTTTGTTTGTTTCCTTAAACAGTCATTTTTATCTTTCAGTTTCAGGCACACTTTCCTTAAAATTACCCTGTTTCAAGGTCAGCATCATTAGATTCAGCAACAAAACTTTTTCTGAAATACTGCATCATCTTTGGAAAGACTTCAGCTATCTGTTTGAAGCTGTGAATCCCTCTTCTTCAAGACCTTTTAGAAAACTTAATGCTACTTCCCCTTGCATAGGTCTTGAAAGACTTGAGAGTTGTTCACTCACATTCTTCTCAACCACAGAAAAGTAACTTCATTTACCTCAAGATTGTTAATCAATGTTGCAGCTTCACGATTCATTTTCATTCTGTTTAAATTGTTAATGTTAATTATTCATATTTTAAATTTAGGGCTCTAATTGTTGGTAAGCCCTATAGACCCAATAACAATAAATTGTAAAAGATACTATTTTCTTTTACAGTTATGTTCACAGAAGTTACCTTTAAAACACAATTTTTTTATGAACCTTCAACTTCTCAGATACCATTAGTACAACAATAAAAATTCCATCTTTAAATTAGGGAAGTTTTCAACACAGCATAAGAAAAAAGACAAATTGTACACTCCCAAAATCTAAATTTCCAAGTTTTCCTTTCACAAAATAGGAAACAATTAAAAGTTCTAATTAAATGAGAAATGAAAAAATTTATCTACGAATATTTTAATGGCAGAACCTGTAAGAATATATTTTTTCTCAACATAATTGCAGCTTACTCGCAAAAATTTCTATGCGACAAGAGTCATTCAGTGTCTCAAGCTCAGGTGAATTCCCTCACAGTACCATCTGATACCGTACACTGTTTCAACAACATGGGACACTTCTGCCTACCTGGTTATGCAAGAAGTTGTCACACAATGACTCACTAGGAAAAACTGAGTATGTGAAAAGTGAGTTTTTATTGGGTTCAAGTCCCACACACCAGGGATACATATCCAAATCCCTGAAGGAGAGTAACACATTTTTCAACTTAATGAAAAAAAAAATACTAATAATAACAAAGAGAATAAGAATTCAATGATTGTTAAGTAAACAAAGAATAAAAGTTCATATTTAACACAACAGATTCAATTGCAAAGATAGTTATTGTGAACAGAGTAAAAAACTAATAAAACTTCCAACAAATCTTTGAAATACAAAATCTCAGATGAAGAAAAATATGTCAAGAGCAGTTCTGAAAATGTTTTACCCGGGAATAATGTATGGTATGATTTTACTCATTTCCTACATCAAATCCTGAGAAATTGTTATGCATTTATCATGTTCTTCAAACCAGAGGTCATCATTGAAATTAATACATAAAAGTTAAATGATAGCCAATTAAGAAGTTAGACAAAGCTAACACACAGGACCAGTCAGAGGGTAAATTCTGAAGTCATCAGAAAACTTAATACGCTTTGTTATACATTAGTAACAAGCTTATGAAAATATGTAAAATAAAACATTCTTGATTGGTTTGGAAAAAGACTAGAAATAATAGCATATTAAAGAAATGGTAAATTTCCATTCAGAATCATCAGTGGCAGAGGAACCTTAATTGCATATTAAAAAATTTTTTTGATATTCAGACCTAATTTCACGACTCCAATGCAATGAAAAACAAAATCAAATTACACTTTTTCTTGTCCAATCCAAGTAATTCATAATTTCAATACTCCACTGCCTAACAAAGTAAAAATTAATTTATGCCACGGAATTAGAAATATTGTAGTTGAGAAAAATGTTGCCTTTCTCCAATTTCAATTGCATCAACTATGATCTTTGTTAAAAAATACTACCCAAATAAAGTACTTCCTAAGGCAGTCGCCTCAGATGAGGAGTTTAGTCTCTACGAGACCACCTCAGAGGTCTTTGGGTTTCACAAGTTGAATGAGAATGGTAGACGGGCCCGAGAGGCAAACGGGATGGCGCAGTCGGTAGGCGCATGAGCACGCTGAGATCACGGTCCCGGGTTCGAACTCCGGTCCCGTCTCCCTTTTTCATTCGATGTAACATGATTAATTTTGTTTCATTAAAGGAATGGAAGCAAAAATTATTTAATGCTTCTTTAAAAGGAAAAATCTCCCAGCACATTGCATCTCAATAAAATGGAACAGGAGTCATGGTCCATTGAATATCTCCCACTCAAGAGACTTTTGCCGATTTTGGGAAATTTCAGGAGACATTTAATCCAAGAAACAAAATATTAGTTAATAAAATCAAGTATTTTTCTATGATACATGCCCCCCAACTTTCCTAACAGCCCGTGTTGGAGGCAATAAGTAACAAAAGCCATTTTCATGAAGAAATGGATTGACAATCAATAACCTTCACTGAGAAGCATTTTATCTTGCACAAAAATATTTTTATTCCATAATCATAACGGCAATATAAATAAAACTGAATAAAAATCACATTGTTGGGAAGTACTGCAATTGGCAAATAAGCATTGGCCATCTTATCATGATTAGTCTCTTACAAAATAGTGTAATTTACTCAGATTTTAGTACATTTAATTTGAACTGGAAATTTTGCAATACAATGGTTTTCGATTTCCTCACTGACCATAGAAAACTGCAATTTTAGCTGAAGACTTGATACATTGAAGATTTGATACATTTCCACTGTAGATTTGATTATTTTATTTTCAATGAACCCAATCACTGGGTCATTCCATGTGAAAACAATAAAAAATATAATTTTCTCACCCACCATCTCAGATTTTTATGAACTTTGGTTCATTTATTCTCCTTACAGATATAGGAAACCACACAAGTTTAAGCTTTTTCTCTCTTACATTTTTGTTCTACAGGATTTCAAAGTTTTGAAAATTCAAACAAGCAGAGATTGCAAAATGCAACTTGTTAATCTTTCGGGAGAAAGTCATAACTTACATGCTTCATCAAATTATTGTAAAACTTCGTAGTTATATACTCTAAAGTATAAAGATGTTAGAAAAAATTCACAATACATAAATTTAAATAATTTTATACTAACTAATTGAGATAATGAAAATCATTTAATAATGGATGATAAGATCATTAATACTTTGGTAAAGGATGATACAAATAGTATATATATTGATAATTTTTAATGAACAACTATTTACCTTTCATTAACACAATTACAAGACCCGCATTTAGAAATAATGATGGATCATGCATTGATCACATATTGATCACGTCAAATTTGAATATAAAATAATGTAAATTTATAGATAAAATTACTGATCAATACCCAGTAGTTATTGCCTACAACTTGAATGGAATAAATAATGATCAAAAAATAAATAAAATCAATTATAAGCTATTGAGTAAATTATGCAATGAGACAAATAGGGATGAATTTTCACATGTCACGGATGTTAATTATTCTATAGATGGATTAATTCATCAAATTTGTACCACCAGTAATAAAGAATTTTATTAAAAATACAATGAAAAACCTTGAAAACTATGGATTTCTAATGTAACTCCAAAAGAAAATTATGTTCACAACATAAAGAAGATCCAAACAATATTATATTAAAGAATAGATATCTTGATTATGAAAAAACATTAAAGAAAATAATTCTGCTAAAATAATCTTGCTAAAATCAACTATGATAAAAAATACATTATGCCAAATCTAAAGAACTGTGGAAGTTTATTAACACTAAACTGGGTAAACTCAATACCAATAATAGTATTTCTAATATTATTGTAAATGAAATTAAAGCAAAAGATGACACTGAAACAGCAAATTTCTTTAATGGGTACCTCTCGGAGATAGGTACGAAAACAGTAAGCAGTAGAACAGTTAAAATTAGACAAATCTGTCTTGGTAACTACTGTGATAGTGACCCATCGTCAGTTGAAATAACAATAAATAATCAATACCTAAAATAAGTTGAAAGTGTGAAATGTTGAGAACTTGTTTTTGATTTTAATCTTAGGTGGAACAAACACATTGAATTTATTATTAGTAGGACCAAATACTTAACATTTTTATAAGCTAGCTAAGTTTATGCAAACCAAAGCCTTCTTGTTATTATATAATGCTTTCTAACATAGTTTGGTAAACTATGGTACTATTGCATGGGGTGGTGAAAATAAAAATCAGTGTAACATGATAGGTCAAATATGGAATAAATTATTGAAAATAATAAGCAAAACTAGATTTACTGTAAATAAATAACCACTTAATGTTGAACAGTTTTCTTATGTATCACTAACTTTTCACTTTACTGAGCTGAAGCAAAAATATTTTCAATCTTCTAGTAGTACTCCAAATAAGGGAATTATACAACTTAAAATGGATAAAGCTGTTAGTAATACGATGCACTCACTTGTTGCAATTAAACTCTAATATGTTGCTGAGCAACTTAAAAACATTAAGAACAAGCTCTAATAACTTAAAATATAAATTAAAAACCTGGATAAAATCCAGTATGTAAAGAAGCTTTTTAGGTTTTTAATGGTGATAAATATATTGTACTTCATTATTTATAATTTTTTAGTTTATAGTATGATTTATTTATTTTTGCATGTAAGTACTAAAAGAAGAAAATATATTAAATAAATTTAGTAAGTAAGTTGTCCAGCATTGTGTACAGGTAACTTTATTTACCTCTATATGCTTCATATGCATTTGTTTTATTACATATACATGAAAAATTACTTATATATGCACTGGATAAATGAATAAAATAAAATTTTCACTTATTTTCTTGTAAAAGTGAATAATACCAAAAGGGAATTAAATAATCACAATTTTTTTAATATTCCTCAATACTAGGGCTATCATAAGATAAAAGAAAGAAAATGGAGTTTTCTCTGATTGTTTTCTTTTTTCTTTTATTGGTTTTACTTTCAGAGAGTTATTTTAGATATGTATTATTGTTAAAGGGTTTTTAATAATTTTTACACACTAAAATCCAAGGTTCTAATTGATAAAATGCTCATTGTTATGCTTAAAACCATATAAATTAAATGGATATACCAAAACTAATAAGATGTATTTAAATAGAAATAAATTTTCATTAGAGCTGACACGAGATCAATTATTTTTTAATTATGCACATTTAATAAAGAAATCATATTACAGTCTTCACACAAATATCAGTAACAATGTTTCCATTCATAGTAGCAATTGATAGAGGCTGCTGAGTTAATAACAAAACAGGCTTGGTACAAGCCTGAAATGTAACTCAACAGTTGGTAACAACTTTGCTCAGCAGAGAAAAAAAAATAGATACCTCTAAAGGCACCACAAATGTAAAGTCTACATGCACCTAATAATGGAATTACTACATTCTATAATAATTCTCATAAATTGTTTATTTCTTATAACAATAACAACAATAATAACAAACATACCATGGCTTTTCAAAATTATAAGAACCAGGCATAAGTAGAGAAATGACAGACCAAAATTAATTTCAGTTCATTAAAGTTAAATGAAAATCATTTAAGTTCCCCATTTCTGTAAAACAAAAATTCACATCCTGACTTGACTTGACGAAGGAAAAATTCCTACCTTCAAAGTCTCAACCCGAAAAGAACTATTTCAAAACAAACTAAGTCTTATGAAAGTAACTTCTTTTCATTCATTCTTGTAATCTTTGAACCAATCAACTATAAAAATGTACCTACTTGTGAGTTTCTTTATTTGAATGTTTTCAAACAAACAGAAATCCCATCATTAATGCAAGAAACATAACATACAAAACATTAAATTCTCATTTAATAGAAGCTGCTAAGTGGGTGTATAAAAAAAGGAAATTAAAATATTTATCCTTACACAAATTTGTAAGGTCCTATCTATCTTCATTGAAATTTAAAAGGCCTATCTACCTTCATTGAAATTTAAAAGGCCTATCTACCTTCATTGAAATTTAAAAGGCCTATCTACCTTCACTGAAATTTAAAAGGTTTATCCACACTTAAATTTTAAACAGTACTTTGGTTAACCCTTCAACACATCTTATTTATATGACTAGAAGTATTTCCTCATATTTCATGACTAGAAGTATTTCACTTGAATTAACATAAAAAATTTTGAATTTATCAGTATAAGCATAAACATATTATGAACAAATAAGAAAATATAAAAGAGTATATACATGGGCCAATGAAATGACAGTCAAGTCTACAGTTAATTACCAACATTAAAATGTAATTTATTAGTTCACAGGAAAGTTAGCAAATACTTTATGAAAGTGAGAATTACTGACATTATGGAATTTACAAAGGATCACAATAATACAAGTATTGATTATCAGTCGCAAACAAAACATCAATAATTACAGTGCTCAATAACAGCAAATAAGTTTAAAATGGGTCCTTGGATGTTTTAAATAACATCATTAAACAATTCCATTAATTTCAGTTCTTGAAACTTAGACAAGGACATTATAGTGAAAGGTTAAACATTCATTCCTTTGTTAATAGATATTTGTTTTCAAAATATTAAACGAATGAATGAATAAACAATTACATTGACATCGAACCACACACTTTTAATTTATTCATTTCTTACCAACCCAAATAGTCTCCAATATAAAAATAACAAGCATCTTCCACAAGTAATATATTAGGGAAAATGAAAATTAATGAACTATACTTACATTATCTGATTCCTTGAATGTTCAATTTTTCCTTGTTGACAAGCCACAAGCCGCACAAGAAAAGTATATCTGAAAATATTAGAAATAACTTCTAACTACCAGTCAAATAAACAATGAGACATTTCTTTAATATCACATTTCATTTCCATAAACAAAGTACTGTTCATTGGTTCATACAGAATATAATCCAATACAAATAGTTATGTCATAATTTATTCGTATTTCGAATGATAACATCTTCCTAGATGCACTATTTACACTCTGTAGAAATGTCATCCGACACAACTCCCGAAACTCTTCAGATTCAATTGCTTATTCCAATTCAAGACAACATAAGAATAAAAACCTAGATTTTACGAAATAAGTTTTAAACTTCGGTATCTTTCGAATCAACTTTAAAAAATAGTTCATTTCAACAAATAGTTTCACCGTCACATACACAATGTAAGAAGATACACAAGAACCAATATTAGGCGACGGGTCGTATTTCGTGATAAACGACACTACGTCCGTTCCAAATGAAAAGTAAAGTATTGTGCAATTAAACAATGAGTTCAATTAAAGAAGAACAATGATTGACATGACACTGAGGATAAATCTTACACACTAACAGAATTGTAAAACATACTCAGAAATGGAAACATTATATCCACTATCCCAAATGCAATACGTACCAATAATATTCATTCATTATATCTTCAGAATTATCAAAATAAAATGATATTTCACAAATTCCGTCGCATCACTTCACGCACAGCCATCTCACGGACAGCCTTTGTCTAAATTCATCGTCGTACCTTGGTCCAGCTGAGATACCTGGCCAGTACCTGGCTCACCATGCTCACAGAACTCCAATAAGTCCAATGTACACATAAGAAAAGAAGTATTTCAAAGACCATCACAGAATAGTGCATTCGCATGCAGGGTTACCAACGGTGAAAAGAACCGCCGTAATCTGTGGAGCCGCCTTCTTTTGCAAGAGAGGCGAGACCTTCAGAAATGTCTTTTTCAGGATTGAAAACGTTTCAGTCAATTGTATTTGTTTTATTTATTCGTTAAAGTCGAAAAATTACATGTGCATACGAATTTCTTTCATTCCCAGAATGACTATAAGTTTTCTTGGAAAATGATGTATTTCAAGAGGAGGAATTAAAATTTTCATTTTGCGTCTTTTATTCGAATCGAGGATCTTGACCGCCCCCACAACCCTTGAAGCTACTGCTCGAAGAAACAAGTTCACTAGGGTACGAACTACGCTGAGCGGTTCGTGGATTCTCGACCTGGAAATTCGCACCGATCGTGGTTGGGGATTATGGGAAAAATTAAAATTAAACGTCAGACTTTATTTGCTCGGGTCATTTTACTGTAAAAATCTTTAAGAAGTTTTCGCCTACTTTGTAACAACTATTTTAAATTAATATAATAATTACAGCAGATTTTTATTTTGACAATACGTACATATGATAAACTGTTTTAAGGCCCAATTTCACCAAATGTAGAATAATCGCGATTTCCTTAAACGTGATTAGGTAAATGGAATCGCGATTACATTTTATGCGTTTCACCAAGCAAAACTAATCGTCGATTAAGTTGCTCAATGTTTCTGAAGAATCTCTGGGTTGGTAGTAGTTTTACAGTGCATTATGGGTAATTTGAAGACAAATGACGGGAGGAAAACGCATCATGTTGCTCACTACCGCCACCTAAGGACACCATAGGCAGCAGCGGGCCTCCCTCGTGCCACTGAACATAACCTATAAACCGAGCTACGAGCAAACAAACAAAATGGACGCCATATTTCTCGCAGTTCTGAAGAAAATCGCGATTTGCGCTGGTAATCGAAGGGTCCCCGAACGTTTAAGCGTTAATCGCGATTTTCTCGTAAATCGAAGATGGTGGAACGCGCATTTTGATAATCACGATTTACTGCACAGAAAATCTCGTTTAAGACATTAAACGAACTTGGTGAAATTGGGCCTAAGGAGGATAATTTTTGGGTACCGTAAGGGGTAACGACGGAGTTCGAGTCCCAACTCGGTTTACCACCTAAAATCCTAAGGTAAAAACAAATATCTTGCAAAAAATATTAATTTTACCGCTTCGACAGACAAGAAAAATCGTTCGCTAAAAGAAAATACGTCGTTCGCAACCTAACCGTACAGTGTGTTGGAAAAACGCAAATAATATTTACTTTAAAAAAACGCAATTAATAGACATTTTGGAAGTCAGAACCAAATTTTCAGACAAAGGAAAAGATGTTGGCAATGATTTGTATTCGAAACATGAAAATAATTGAAAAAAAATTAATTTGATCCAACCAGCTGTTTTACAAAATAATGACATAACCCTTACAAATAGAACGAAACCTGAAAAAAATTGACATTTTTTCAACTTTCTCACCTATGTGTTGTATAAATTAAAGCAAAAAGTTTTGCAATAAAAAATTGAGGTATTTTTTTCATATCATATCCTTCCCATTTAAATATATTTAGTTGTCCCGAAGAATCAAAGATGAGTCTAAGTCTAATACTCTCAAAGAATTTTCACAAAAATTGGTAGATGAGGGGATTTTTACCCCAAGAATCTAATGGGCTAGGTACCGATTTGATGAAAATTCACGTTTTCCGGAAATCCGCATACTAAATGTATATATGTAAAGTAAATATGGATGCCACCGGCTGCAGCACTGCTGTTGGAAAGTAGGCAATTCGCATCACTTGAGTGTATTATGACAGAAAGTTGCATTGGCAGGGGCAATTGGAAAATGATAGCTTTCAATCTGGAGGCATGCTATTTAAAAGATAATTTGAAATGTAAGGTTCTAAATACTCTTCAGTTAAGTTATTTTTTATTGTAGATCGTATATTACAAAGATGGGTCTATAAATCACTAGGGATTAATAAGGCAAACACATTAATAAGGAGATATAGGAGGAACATCACAATTACTATAAGTACTATATGTTGTGAAGTCCTACTAATTACATTATTAATTTGTTCAAAGAATACATTAGACCGTTATTTATGCGCTTTCAAATTCTTATAACAGTTTACATTAATTTTTATTCAAAAATTTCATTAATTTATTCCTTTTTAAGAGTGAATTTTTTCTGTGAGTGATTTTTTAATCCCTTTACGAAAAATATATTTTGAATGTATTTTGTCACGATCATGATGTGCGTGGTCATATATAGGTACTATACGAAACGCTTTTTACGGTTGAAAATCATATGACTATTTCGTGAGCCATCCGAGCGAAACTCGGTCACCTAGATATTAATTCTTAAACGGACTGTAGCCACTCACGCCCATAGACTTACATATAACTAGACCCCACAGTCTTATGCACCGGCAAAAGCTATGACTCCGGTTGTCCGAAGGTGAAAACGAAGTAAGGTGTCTCTCTCTCTCGCAAATCACGAACCGCTCGTTGCACAAAGGCATCCGTGCTCGGATCCTCTGCACTAGCGTCATCTAGCGGCCGGTGCTAGTACTCTGAGAATTGGCGTGGCGCGCAATATACATGGGATTGTAGTAAGAGACTTAAATTCTAGTGCTCAATCTTTCGTTAACGGCAAGTTTTTTTCATTAAATAAAATAAAGTTTTTTATAATATATTTTATTACTGATAAGTGCTGAATACTCATTTACATTAAAAAAGACGTTTCTAATTTCTAATAATTGTTTTACTATTCTTTTAGAAAGCCTAACCCTTAAATCAAATTAACTAGTTCTATTGATAATTTTTATTGAGAAGAATTAACCAGAATAAATTCTTTACTAGGTCCAAAAATAATTTTAAACTCTTCAGTCACCACAGATGAATGGACTCACAATCCACACCACACGGGAAATATATGTAGCCATTTTTCACAAAGAATAAAAAATAACTTGAAAATCAGTAAATAAGGGTGTAAAATGTGTCAAAAATTACACAGTTGAACATGCGCTAATAAAATCATTGCTTTCATTCTCTAGTTTTTATTCACATTCCAAATATAAAATATTTAAAAGTACATCGGTGTCTTCTGGAGGAATACTTACGGATATAGTTATTATGGGGTTGCATTATTCAAAAGAAATACATCACCAAAATACGAAATATAATATGAATACCAATTTGAACGGATTTCTTCACTAAAATTGGAAATTTAATACATTATTACACAAACATAGAACTCTCATAAATATTTTCAAATCTTAATGAATTTCCCAACAGTGTATTAATCAAGAAATGCTGATGTTATACTTCTGGGCAAAATAATTTTTATACTCATAATTACTTCAACTCAATCCTCTAATACTTAAACGACTTGTCAGCGATACCACAGAACTAACCAGAATACAACCTCAATCTTACGCTACCATCAGCCTGGACACAACTGAATTCAGCCCAATGACATCTCTAGTTTTACAAGGCGGGAACGTTACACTCGGCAACACTATGCAGTGCCTATACATCAGACTTAAAGTCATGAATCGGAACATCAACAAACGTCTCAGCCACTTTACTTCATACAAACCTCTCATTTAATTATTAATTTTTACATTTCTAGCAATCTAAGGAACACTTTCAAAATTACATACATTACATAATAACTTTTATCAACATTACAATGAAATTTCAATTTATTTTTTGTTTTCTTTTTCAGATTTACTACAACAGAAAGTATGAATTCTTTAAAATGTTGCACTTCAATCACATATTAATTTCCTCTTGTTTGTCTTAAAATTGTTTTCTTCTATCATGTGGATCCTACTGTTTGTTACTTATTTCTGCAACACTTCAATATGCTATTAAATTAGGAAATATAAAGGGAGCACTTCTTGGCACTTATTGACATAGTGGTCATTATTTAGTCTCTCCTCAGAATGCTTATCAGTCCTCCCCTTCAAGACAACATTTTCATGAAAATGTTTCAATAAAAACAAAACACCACTTTCATGGCTTTCAATCATTCCTAGGAATTTTTTTCACCCCCTTCTGGTAAACAACATAATTAGTAGGCAATCGAAAGAATGGTATCCTTTACTCAAATAAATAAAATTGCAGTTGGGAACATATTTGCCTGGCATTCTCTTTAGTTGGCATACCTGTAACGGCATATTTTAAGGTGAGAAGAATCACAGAAGAGCAGTGAATAAATAGTTCATTTATCAACACGCAACCAATTACATTAAAGTGTATGTTTACATTAGGCCATTTTAACATAATGAACCATTTACATTAGTATATTTTAAAGAAAACACATTTTGTATTTGCACATTTTAAGATGATAAACTTGATCATTTATATTTACCTTCTAAGAGATAAATTGTACGAGATAAGTGATAAACCATAAACATTATCTAATGCAAAAATTCTTGGTTTATGTCTTACCAGCAACTGATCGAAATCTGTATTAAAAATGGTCTCTCAATTTCCCAATATAATTTATAAACATTCATCACTCCGCAAAAGCACCCCATTGCACTTCAGTGACCCCTAACATCAAAACGACGGGAATATTGTACTAGCGCTGGTTGCTAGATCACGCTAGTGCAGAGGATCCGAGCACAGGTGCCTTGGGCTCGTCGCAAATCGGCTTAAGGCGGCTCCAGACAATCGCTATTCGGCGAACCCCGAGCAACTGCTCGCCGAATAGCAACTAGTGTGGATGGATTGCTCGTTATTCGTAGCATCACGAATACCGGTGCTCACCCTTTCCCGCAGCGTGTCGGTCTTTTGAGACACATCAAAGGAAGCCGAGCATAGGCGAATATTCGCGAGTGACCTGTTCGTGGTTCTGTCCATATATTCGTGCTTTTACGAATATACAGGATAGCGTGAATACGAGTAATACGATTTTAAGTTATTTCAAGTAAGTAATCTCTGAAAAAACTAATTATTCGTAATTTTTCTCCTTATCGTACAAAGTAATAAGTGTTTTTAGAAGTGATAAAATAGAGAAATTTGAAGTAATAAAGTAGTGATGGAGTAACTTCATTTATTATCTCCAACGTGGTCATATGCAATTTGCAACTGCTTTTTTACTATAAGGTTTATTTGATGAGAGATTTAAACCACAAACATTTTTATTCACTTTATTTTACTTTTTTATTAAGCGTCCTAAAGTTTCACAGTATTGAACCCGTGTTGACATTATTAGCATTATCTATTTTGTAGTAGTATTAGCCTAAATTTCCTGTACACGACATGTTCAGGAAATTAAAAATGTGAAAATAAAAAATACTATGATAATAAATAATAAAATATAACACTTAAATGTAATGAAATATATTTGAATAAATAAATAGAGTAGGATGTTGTGGAGACACAAATTAAGATAGTTATATAATATTGAATCTTTTTGAGTGGATAAAAACTAAAATGATAATAAGAATCTTAATTTCGATATTATCGATTACCATAGCTAAATCCATATGGAATAAAAATTAATTTAATTGATTGAATTAAGATTAGATAAGACCCATTTACTTTACTTAACAACATTTCTCAAGACACATACACAGCAGAATGTGTGATTACTCCATAACCTCTAAGCACCAACAAGAAAATTCGTCGTTCCCAGAGCGAGCACGTGTTCGATATATATCTTTTGTCTGGATCAATGGGTCTCCGTCAAAAATATGTATTGGCGAAAATAAACACATAGCCAAGGAAGCATTAAATAATATTATTAGTTAACAATTAGTATAAAAATCTAAGACAAAACAAATGTAATACTACAACAGGTTAATCCATGCGATACGGTCCAGAGTGATCGCTCAAACATTTTTAAAAAAATCGTATTCTCCCTATTTTTGCATTATTATTCGAAAGTTAGAAACTGGTTTTGAAAAAAATTGATCTCAAACCGTTTATAAGTGGCGGCCATTTTTGTCCTCCCGCGCGCACGTTGTTTCGCGTTTGTTAGCATTTACATTACCGTATCTCATGACATATTTATCTTATAAAGCTCAAATGTGGTTATAGACAACACTGAATGACAGTTCATACAGAAGGATGGCGAGTACATGGAGGTTGTAGAGCATATTATATTCGATGCTACCAATGCTCAAGAAAGAAAGAAATGGATTGTGGGTATGAAAAAGATTGGAATACATTTGGGACGTGAGTTTATTAAAACATGAGAAGTTTAAGAACTGTTCGTCAAGTATATAATGAAGGTCGCGGCGATAAGGAAGGAATTTTTTATTTCCTTTTATTAAAATATAACACCTAGTCTGCGACTAATTAGCTATTTTGGTTTAAACCTATACATTACAGAAATGTTCAAATCAATTGTCACTCACCAGTTCAACTTGTGTTTTAAACACTTGTCAGCTTTACCACTTTTGTTGTCGGTAGCTTCTCAGGCACTTAACATTTAGTCATATTATTATTTCACACGTTCAAACGGTTTCACCCGCTTCAACCTCACTATGTCGCAACTGTCGAGTAGTTGGATGACCTCGAAGTTCACGTGTTCATGCTTCCTAGCGAACTTTTCAATTACTTTGGTGAGCATGCCAATATCCCAGTGCATTTTTTCGTATTTATCATCCAATTGCATTGTTTTTTCTTAATATGGGCTTTCCAGCGCAACTTGATATCCAACGTCATGTCTAAGTATTTTGCTGTATTAGCAAGTGGGATACGTTTACCTTCTATGTATATAGGGAAGTGTTTTATTTTTTTATTTGTGAAATTTACTTTCACTGATTTCTTTTCATTTATTTTGATTAGCCATTTTTTTGGTTCATTTGTTAATGCTATTTACTTAATATTGGAGATTTTCTGTAGCTTCTTCGACACTTTTACCAACAGCCATCAATGCCGTGTCATCGGCAAAAGTGGCTGTAACTGTTCCTTCCATTTTTGGTAAGTCACTTGTATCTAACAGGTAGAGTACAGGACCTAGCACACTACCTTGTGGTAACCCAGCTCTTATGCTCGTGAGGGAGGAGTACTGATCATCTTGCTTGACCCTGAAGTGGAGATCTGTTAAGTATGATCTTAATAATGGCGCGTATTTTGATGATCGTAAAAGATCTATTTTGTAAAAAATCCCCTCAAAAAGGAAATTAAACCTAGATAGTAGTCAAGTTCCAAACCTCCTTGTGGTGAGGACGGAAACTTCCCAGTCTCAGAACTGGGAAGGCTAATTGGAACAGCCATACCATCTGTCAAATTAACTTGAGACAAACCTGCAACAAAAAAGAACAGGGAAAAATTGCTTAGCAAGAGGGCAAAAGTACGAAGAAGATTAAAATATGAGTAAAACATCGGCGAGATAAAAAAATTGTTAAAACAAATGTGAATTAAACATAATACATGAGCAGTGATCTCAACTATGTAAACTGGATACACAACATCTATAATGGAGATCCTTTCGAAGCATGACACCTAATATTTAGTGGGTTGGAGCACCTGGAGCATATCTCTGTCTTACTCTACCACGTTTAGTTAAATGCGAAAAGCTGACCTACTAGGCCCTGTCATAAGTTGAGCATCGTTTTGCCTAATTCAAAAGGGACCAATAGTAGATTAGGATAGGATAACAATAGACTACTATATGTTCACTGACATGGAGCCCAACTTCATGGTCTTGCCAAACTAGTGCCCCATCCAGATTACTACAGAGTTCACTGTACATGAGTAGTAAGATAAAGTTAACCAAACCATAGTAATAGCCACTAGGCCGAGGTAGAGGGAATGATATTGAAATGGAAAAAGTTCAAACAAAAAACATTGAAAAAATCACATATCATTGTATAAACTTTGTCCAGTATGTATTTTGTTCATTTATTTTACTTGTGTGAGAAAAGCTCATCTAAACTTGCATATAAAAATCAAATAAATTTCAATTTTTACGAATTTATTGTAATTAGCGGCACATACAGCTTCATATTTCTATGGGTGTAGTTACATATTAATAGCATTACCTAAATAAATATCAACGTTCTTACTTTTATCATTTATTTTTGAAGAAATTTTGAAAAATGTGTTTTGTCAAGTTTAGGCAATATCTCCAATGGGGCAGACGATAAAGTTCTAAAAATGGCACTCCTACCGTGGTATTACGTATGAAGGTTATGAAAATTAGGACACATTTTTGTATATTGAGCTAGTAAAGAAATTGCAGTACTTCAAATACGAAGAAAACAAAACTAAAATATAATAAAATTGATTTCTCTTACTTCACGGCTGTATGACTTTGATTTTCTGATTTCGAAGATATTTTATGCTCAGAATGAAGTTGTTTGTGTCTACAAACAATTATCTTACATTTTCACATTAAAATATATTAAACTGTTATATTGTTAATAACTGCCACTCGTTAGAAACGAAACAACTTTTATTTTCCAGTAGCCATACATATACAAATTCCAGAATATAATAGCCGATGGTCGCAGTCTCATAAATCCAGTAGACAGTTGTTGTAGAAGCGCCGAGTCTAAGTTCCGTCGTGACGTAAGTTACGGCGAGATCTGGTTTCGATGGGTTGTCCGTTACTGAAGCGCTTCGGTTGTGGTCTCTCTGCCGCTGCACGCGGTGCAGCTTATAAGCGGCAGCTTTCCCGCCGCTCATAGCCGCCGCCTATCTCCTATTGATACTCGCTTAACTAGCACGGCGCCAACTTTACTTGCTGCGCCCAAGCTGCAGTTAGCGCTGTCTGCGGATAATCTTGAAACTGCTACCTCCCCCAGTATTTAAACTGCAGCGTACGCTGCATAAACGTCTTATTTACGTCACGAACTAAAAAGGACATCCGGTACCGAAACGAACGGCCATTTAAAGTGGATAGCAATTTTTTTTTGTGGGGCTTTAGGGCTCGTCAACATCGAGGTCATTAGAGCCCATTGGACAGCAATTAGTAACAGGACACGGATATATGAAAATTGACAATAAATTGTATATAAATTAACATTTTTCACAATACAAGTTATTCAATGATAACCTCTTTAGGTTACCTTCAAAGAGAAACATCACTTCATGCAATATTGCAATGCCCTGGGTATTCCGACCTAAGGCATGAAGTAGAAAAGAAAGCTAACTTGGACATCAACTCTCTTCCTCGATTTCTCCAGACAGGGTTTGGGATAGCCTTATTTAACGGCTATTGTACTAAGCACATAGAGCGAAGATTTCTTTTTGAAGATGAAATATAGTTGTCGTGTGGTCTCTCATTGCTTCTCTTGTATATTTTGCCTCTCTTGTATTTATTGTATTTGTTTAAAAGTTGTATTTAATGTATTATTTTATATACCAATATTTTTGAGCATGAAATGTTTTCACGGCAGTTAGCTGCCTAAAATTTGTGATTTTAAAATGTTAATTTAAATATATTGCAGTTCATAGGTAAACTACCTATTTATGTACATATCAAAGATCCATACTTCAATGTTTTTGTTGGTCTGTATGAGATCTACTGTGTAACTTCTTAAATTTTTCCAACATTTGTGTTTTTTTTACTGACTGTATACTATTTACTTTATTTAGTTATCTATTTATTTATTTATTTATTTACTTTTATATATATATATACTGTCTCTTATACACATCTAGATGTGTATAAGAGACAGNCCTATAGTAATTTTTCTCTTTATTCTTTTCTTTTCATTTATTTTTATTTTGTAATTTTTGATCTTTAACCTTTGTAAAATAATCTTTGACTTTCATTTCTCAACTTTTTTATTTTTTCTATCTAGTTATACATCTTCTATTTTAGATTCGTTTCACCCTATAGTTAATTTACGTCTTAAAAAGTATGTGTACTACATACTCTTTACTTTACTTAATCACTCCTGTAAATATGGTAATTTTATGTTACTATATTTCCTTCCAACAAAATCACTACATTTAAAACGTCAGTCAATGTGTAACTTTGAGCTGATGTCATATTTTCCTTTCGACAAAGCCTGCTAGATAGTAGAAGACACCCGCCTCCTCGTGGCTAGGGACGGGCAACATGATATGGTGACGAGTTCAATTGTACTTTTGGTGAAATAATTAAATAGCCAAGTACATAATCCTTTTGACCCTTTGACGACTAACCTTTATGGCATATAATTTTAAATGACAAAGGAGTAAGGTACAAGCTCTGCTTAGGAACTTGCTCCTATATTAAAGTATTTTATTACTTGTGGCTGTAGATTAAATCTTTGAAAAATTTTAAAAAAATTATTAAATTCCTTATTGTTGTAAAATTGTTTAGAATTTGAAAGCCCTTTTGTTCGTATTCATCTAACAATTACCTTGTTCCACTTAAAGAAAAATCTTTCATATAATTACATATGTTGACAATTTTATTGTTATTTATGCAATGTCTAGATATGCCGACGGTGAAGTAGATCACTTTTGTAACATTAGGATCAGTTTCCTTTGTTTCTTTGCTGAATCGGGCTTGGAACGCATGAACAGCTTGAGTGTCGTGTTATAACAGATCACTGAGCTCGCAAATTGCTTGGAGTTGAATTTGGTTAATTATTTGTAAATAAACCAACGGGTGTAGATCTTATTCACGAGTTTTTCTACTTATTCACCAGTAAAAACTTTAAATTTCGTTCTGATTAAAAACTTAAATTTTTTTAAGTATCTGCTAGAACCAGAATTTTGTCTCGCTCAAATTAGCTTATTCTCACTGAAACATTTTCCGCGTACCGGTACTTTTACAACAAAATTTAAGGGTTTTTTGACAAGGTTTTCGAAACTTTCATTCATTATTTTGCGAAAACATTTTAAATCAATACATTCAACAAAGTTTTTAATTTTTTTAATTGTGGACACGAAGAACATTCTGAAATTAAAGTTACGGGAATACCATGTATTGTCTAATGCGGTACATTCACCGGTGCTCGTCATTTTAAATTTTGGAACACAATAGTGAAGACTCAATGTACTTTATAGTGCCGTTTTAATTTAGATGCAATTTCCAATATCTTATTAACGAGAAAATGCACATTCTATGCAGTTTATAACAAGAATGTGGCAATAAGAGAGGTCTTACGAAACAGCAAGTTTGACCATATATCTGAGTGACAGTAATACAATGTATAGCCGCTAAAAGATTAAATTAAATTTTGATTTTTCATCAAAATATTGTTGTAGCGTCGCTTCAAAAAGTGCGGGTGCACAAGAAGTTGCCCGCGCGCGAGCGCCACACCTCAGAAGGCGTCAGGCACCAGGGCCAAGGCCAATGGAGAAACAACGGAGCGGGCGACGGCGGCGACCGCTGCACTATAAAGCAAGTGCCCTGGTGAGGAGCGACCAGAGAGACGACAATGGCGGCAGCCCAGAGGATGGCGCGAATTGAGAAGCGGCCAAAGTGGAGACAGCGGCGACAGCCCTGACGACTACGCGAATATTATGAATGACGTTTTGGCATACTGTACCCGTGTATTCTGTGACTGCGGACATCAGTAACTATCTTAGCTGAATAACCACCATTTTTTGACACAACATAATTGGCGACGAGGAAAATCAGCGGAACAGCAATATGGCAGAAATGGAGGAAATTCTTCAAACCCTGGTAACGATGAAGCAGCAGCAACAGTAAATGCAACTTTTTCAGCAACAAACGGTCGAGTTATGGAAAACCGCCACAACGACAACTCGTGTCACGCCTCAGACCCAGGTGCTACCAGTTCCACCATTCGGGTTTCGAGCAGACGTCGAACAGTTGGATGAGTACGTGGCTCGTTTAGAACAACATTTCAAATGTTAGAACGTGGTAGAGGACACACAAAAACGTTCAATATTTTTGGCGACAGTGGGCAGCAGCATGTGTCAAATTTTACGGCCATTTTTTGCGCAGAACAAGATTATGCAGAGTTATCGTATGATCTACTAATAGACAGATTGACGCAACATTTTCAACACAAAGCCCACATAGTAGTTGCCCGGTTTAAGTTTTTCTCCTGTTTTAAGAGAAATGACCCGTCATACCAAAGTTGGGCCATTGAATTACAAACATAAACACTGTAGCTTCACTTGCTTCAAAGAACGCTGTAACGCATCGTATGCCGATTCTCTTATTCGAGACATGATCATCCTGCACACTCCGGATTCCAAGATACGTGTAGAAGCGTTAAAGCAAAGTAACCCGTCTCTAGAAGAAGCTCTACGGATAGCTACAACATTTGAGGATACGCAGGCCACTTTGGATCGGCTCCATATTGACGAGGATTTCACGACGAACGCAATCACTTCCAGTAACCGGATGGTTCGTCGTCATGCACAGGACTCCACGGGAATAAGGAAAGAACATCGCGCACGCAACCGCTCTTGCAAATTCTGTTTTGTGAAGTACGAGAAGGCAGACGTGTCGTTTTCGGCTGATTACGTGTTTTGGGTGCAACAAGAGAGTTCACATCCGTGAAGTTTGTAGGAGCGCCAGCGTCCCGCGCAAAGAGGAACGTCTGGAGATAAGAGGCAGTGTTGGCGGACGACGTTGGTACAGGTCGTCAAGTGAATGCTATATTATCTGACACCCCGTACAAAAAGATCATGATCCCACAACAGATTACGGACAGACATTGCGAGTTATTTGTGGATTCGGGAGCCTGATTAATTTGGCGATATACGAAGCTATTGGTTCCCAGAAATGTACGAGAATTAAGNAGTTCTTTGTGGATTCGGGAGCCTGATTAATTTGGCGATATACGAAGCTATTGGTTCCCAGAAATGTACGAGAATTAAGAATAAAATGTATACATTTAACAGAAACCCAATACCGACTGAAGGGAAGTTACCCCTCATGGTCAAATATAAAGGTCGTAACACATTCCTGGAAGTTTTTGTAGAGGATCGGTATGACGCCACCCACATGATTTGCACAAATCATTTCCAAACGTTAGGACCAGCGATATGCAACGACGTCCTAGCAGTCACCACATAGGATACAGACGCGGTGTTGCAGTGCCTTTTTCAGGACCACGTAGAGGTTTTCGCAGAAGGCTTAGGTCATTGCACTCAATATCACATGATCACACCCATATATAACGTGCAGAAAATGCGCAACTGAAATTTTGCAAAGCGCGTCCTATCCCGATTGCACTTCGGGACACAGTAGAGCAAGAGCTCTACTCACACCGGCTCATACAAGCACTAGATCTTACGCCAGTTACCACAGCACAGTGGGCCACCCCAATGGTATTAGTTGCGAAGGCAGATGGTGGAGACCGCATCTGCGCAGATTTGAAAAACTCCCTCGACGCACAACTAGCAGTTGTGCATTTTCCAATTCCTCGGCCAAAAGATTTGTTCCAGCTCTTGTCGGGAGGAGTGGAATTTTCTAAAATTGATCTCAGAGATGCCTACCTGCAACTACACTTAGATGAAGAATTGAAGAAACTGACAGTGTGAACATGCCGGTAGGACTGCTGGCGTACAACAGACGTCCCTTCGGAGTGGCGTCTGCGGCGGCTATCTTCCAGCGTTGCCTAGAACATGTTACAGCGGGTATCCCGGGATGTGTGAATTATCTGGACGACATTTTGGTCACCGGTAGGTCTACAACCGAGCACCTTCAGCATTTAGGAACTCTTCTCTCCCGCCTGCAGGAATGGGGATTTAAAGTAAACAAGGACAAGTGCGAGGTTTTTAAGTCAGAAGTTGCCGTAAAATTTTATCATGTTAGATGTCGAGTGTCTTCCCCGACGTGTTGACGTCATGCCACATTCGTAACATTATCTTTCATTTATATTTTATATACGACCTTATTTTTTTTATTCAAGTGTTTCTTTCTGTTTGTTACATAGTTATGCCATAGCGGAGATGCAAGAGTTTATACGAGACAGGCAATTCATATATAAATACGTCTGTATTCTGGAGTCGAAAACAGTGTCCACATTGATCGAACCTCCCTTCGAGAGGAGGGGTTGGAACAACATGATGGAAAGATTTCGTCATGGTTGAAGCATCATCACGATAATTTAGACTGGAGCAAAGATGGAAATATTGCAACGAACTTTTTACAGGCAAAACTGAGAAAGGTGGACACAATTTACGTAAAGGGTGAGCATATGCTATTTGAGTCATTGGCGGGAATGAGGAGCGTGCACAACACGGTCATGAGTGAGCGTCACGTGTTGACCATGTTCTTGTGGATAAGTGAGAAGGAAAACTTTCCTCGTCATGAAGCTTGTCAAGAAAGGAAGATCGCACTATTTTTGTGTTCATTTATTTTTCTATCACCATCATCGTCATACTTATTTTAATTTTTTGATTTTGATGTTCCAAAAGTGTCAAAGCAAGAAGGAAGGAAGCAAAAAATAAAGGACTTTATAGTTGTAAGGGAAAGAATTTTGTACGACGCTTTATGGAGAAAGAGAATGGACGTGGGATAGAGATGTTTGTCCACCATCCATCACAACATGGAACATTAATGATTTTGATGTTTGCACACCATCCACCACAAATTGGCATGAAAAAATAAAGAGGATGTAGTAAAAATGCAATGTTAAGTAGGAACGTGTGTTTTCCTTATCCTATTTTCCCCATGATCCAAGTAAGGATTTTTATACCTTTTTGGTAGCCTAAGTGGAGAGGAGGAGGAGAATAAATCATCATAACATGTTTTTTGAATACTATTCCCTTTATTGTGTCCTTTTTTATCTCCAAAAATAGAATTTTTGTGTGACGATTCTCCATCTACATGTAAAGAAAAATGACTTTGTGACCCACGCGATTGATCAACAATTCCTAGGAGTGTTCTCAGGAATGTTCTTATTGGAGAATACTCTGCATTGAGGGCACGTCTCGCCGGAAATCGAAAGAGTTGTTGCATTAGGATGAATAAACTGTTGTAACCATTGTGTATGATGCGCCGCTTCCTTGGGGAAGATGCGACAACGACGACAAAGTATTTGTCGCAGCGACATCCACGCGTCATCATCATCATCATCATCATCATCATTATCAGGAGCGCTTTGTGAACCACACGCTATACAAACCCCCAATGTGGTGTCGGTGTCATTGGAATGTTGTGACAAGCAAAATAGAGAAGTAGATCAACTCGTCGACTTCTCGCCGTCTCAGAGAATACATTCTAGGTAGGCAAGCGCTCGTACATAGAATATGCCATCACGACAATACTCTCGAATAGCGACTTCAATGTTGGGTCGACGGTTCACTTATTCTTTTGCGTCATGGTACAGATGACACTGTGTTGACGGAAAAGGTGGTCCACACCTTCTATGCGTCGATTCAGACTCGCATGCTTGCGACACACGACATCGTCCTTCTTCGCCAGTGTTATGTTGACAAGACCATAGCCATTCTGTGCTGTTTGTGGCTGGCTACAGGGGGATGCGACGACCTCGTTGTTGTTGTGACATTCTAACGTGGTGAACGCGATGGCACGTCGTTTTATAGGCGGCATGAACGACTGACGTCACCATCATTTAAAAAAGATATTCCAAGAAAAAATGTCGAAGTATTAATAATAAAAAATGGTTTCGTTTATATATTGTTTTATTTGTCTTATTTAAAAAAAAATTATACAAATTTTTTTCTCTGAATCCATTCATTATGTATCGCGTTGAAACCCAACCATTTGACATAGTGAAGGGATTCCTTTTTGCAAAGTACTTTTTCTATCAGCAACTCCTTTGGGAAGCGCGTCGACTGAAGTTCCTCCCGACAAAAATGGCTCCTCTGTTCATGCTGGAGCAAATGCGTCACAGGATTCGAGAGATTAGAAACTTTGAAGACTTTAAAAAGTTCCGTTGTCCACTAGGGTTCGTAACTTTTCTGAAAATGATACTTGTATTTGCTGATGCGTGTGAGATAATAATAATAATAATAATAATAATAATAACAGTACATGTTTAATTTTTGTTGGCAGGGTTAGGGTCACTAGACCCTCTCTTACCCCTAACCAAAATCATATCAATGCAATGAAATAAATATAAACATGAAAATAATATAAAATAAGACAAAAGGCAAAAATAATCATATATAATACATAAAATAAAATTAAAATATGTAAAACCATAAAACAAACATAGTAAAGGAAAGGAATCACATAATTTCATTGAAAATAATAATTAAAGTAATTCAAAAGAAATACAACTTTTGCACATGACTCTCTAACTTCCTAGTACTCGACAATGATCTGACGCTCTCGGATAACAGATACCACTCTCGGGCTGCAGAAACGGAAAAAGAGTAGTGAAGATCGAAGTTCTGTGAATAGGAAGGACAAGTGAAATACCACCTTGTGCATGAGTATTGCTGCAATGATGAGAAGATACTAGTGAAGAAAGAGAAGAGATTCGAGGGTTCAGCCGTTGACAGAATACGGTAAAGGAGACAGAGTATATGAAATTTTCGTCTTTCATGAAGCTGAGGCCATGCTATTTGTTCATAGTAGAGTGACACATGGTCAAAGTACTTCAGATTACACACGAATCTCATGCAAGTATTTTGGGCCACCTGAAGTTGATTTGCTAAGCCTGAACCTAGGTCGCAGAAAACTACATCACAGTAATCTAGATACGGTATAACGAGACTATTTATTAATATTATTTTCATGTAGACTTGTAGGCTTTCACGACCGGCTTCTTCAGATAAAATAATATTTTCCGGGCCGTTAGGTCGTGGTCTATTGGGATAGAACCCAAACGTTTCGCCTGCGACTGCGGCAGGCATCTTCAGCCGCGTGGACGGAGACGTCTGTTTAGGAACTCGCTGGTATCTGACACTGGACTGCGGGAGGTGGCGTATAAGTAATCTCTACACCCTCCATTGCTCCGGGTCTTTCATTGGCGGGCCGCTGCGATTAGACGGCGCTCCCTGTGCCGGTCTGTGAATGGTTGGGAGACTGTTCGCTTGCACCTCCTTGCCATCGCTCAAACGGGACCGTGCCGTCTGCTGGATTGCACCTCGTACGGGCCCGATGGAGGACTGGATGCCATGTTTTGTTAATCCTCATTCCTTGTTCCTTACGATTGAAGTTATTCAGGTGCTTGTAGATCTCGATGGCCTCACGGTGCAGTATGGTGTAATAATGTGATGTTTTAGTTATCACGTTAGTATCCCTAAAACAAATGTCATGCTCTTGAGCTGAAAATGCATGCTCCGCGACTGCCGATTTTTCTATTTGTCCCAGTCTGCAGTTTCTATTATGTTCCTTAAGTCGCGTGCGTTCACTGACCGTGAAGTGGTTCCTATATATACTGCTCCACAGGAACACGGAATTTTGCAAATACCCATCGACGAAAGGGGTTTTAATGGTCGATCGTAGTAGATTTTTCACCTGATTCGTAGATTTAAAGACCGTATTGATGTTATGTCGTCGTAATAGTCTACTAATACAATCTGTAACATTTTTGACGTATGATAAAAATGCTTGTCCTAGAATTTCTGTTTTTCTCTGGTTTGTTGCTCGAGAAATTAGTGGATGTAGAGCCCTCTTCACTTCTTGTGAGTTGTATCCATTGCACTGTAATACTTCATTTAAGTGAATTAATTCATCCTTCAGGTGTTGTGGTTCACATATTCTTTTTGCCCGAGTCACCAATGTTTGTACTATAGCCCGTTTCTGCTTTGGTGAATGATTAGATAATTTGTGCAAATAACATTCCGTGTGCGTGGGTTTTCGATATACCTTGTGACGAAGGGATCCACCTGACTTCCTGTTGACTAGAACATCCAGAAATGGCAGTACTCCGTCATCCTCTTTTTCCACGGTGAATTGTATCCGTTGATGAATGCTATTGAGATGGGTCAAGAATTCTTTGAGACTTTCTTCTCCATGGTCCCATACAACGAAAGTGTCATCCACAAACCTAAACCACCGCAAGGGTCTATGAGGTGCCATACGTGAAGCTTTCTCTTCAAAGATTTCCATGTAAAAATTAGCAACTATGGGGTTCAACGGACTCCCAATGGCAACACCGTCTCGCTGTTCATAAAATTCTACATTCCAGTGGAAATGAGTGGTCGTTAATACATGTTAAAACAATTTACTAATTTCCTCCGGCAATATACGTTTCAATTCATGAAGAACATCATTCACTGGAACCATCGTGAATAATGAAACAACGTCAAAGCTCACCAGAATATGGTCCGGTGGTAACTTGACATCTTTTAATTTTTGAATAAAATGTGTTGAGTCCTTAATATAGTGTTCCGTGTGACCGACAAAAGGCGATAATAAGTTCGCTAAATACTTAGCTGAGCTGTATGTGGTTGAGTCAATAGCACTGACCATTGGTCGTAGAGAAATGCCTGTTTTGTGAATCTTCGGAAGACCGTAAAGTCGAGGATCCTGGCCTTCAGATTTTTTGAGGCAGCGCTGGTCCTCTGGTGTAATGGGTGACATTTTGATTAGTTCGTTTGTATTACGTAATATTTTGTTCGTGGGATCGTTTCTGAGTATGGAATATATTGATGGATCCAACATCTCATTGATTTTCTTGTTGTAATCAGTTGAGTTCAAAATTACTGTGCTATTTTCCTTATCAGCTGGCAGGATAATTATTCCTTTATTGACATTGAGATTTGTGATAGCCATTCTCTCACCTCTAGAAATATTACTTTTCGGTACTTTTGCACGTTGTAGAATTCTGCGCGATTCCCGTCGTATTTCTTCAACCACATGTTGTGGTAGTTTACGGATACCAGACTGAATGTTAGATATAATGCCCCCAACAGGAGTGGTATTCGGAATAATCGCATAGTTTCGACCTTTCGCCAGTATGGATATCTCTTCCGTGGATAGTTCATGATCCGACATATTCACTACAGTACGTTTGGTGTCAAGAGTTGGAATGGAGTTTTGAGTCTTCTTGCATCGTAGATATTACTACATTGTACTGCGGAACGTCAAAAGAACCTGACATGTCAGTGTAATGTCTGAGTTCATGTGTCAGCGTCCAAAATATTTGTATCAAGGTCTCCAATTAAAATAGTATGAGTATAGTCAGGAAGAACTCCGCCAAGGCCGGTCCCAAGCCCGGCTGAAAAAGGAGGAGGGTGGTCATCGTGCCGAGGTGGCTAGAACTGGGCAACCAGGGGAACTAGGCAAGAAATCACATGGATTTTAAAGAAAAATTATTTATGATTAATACTACTGCATCCGGGGTAACCGATGCGCCAGCACTAGGGACCCAGGGTGCTGCCGAAAAGTGGACTACTGGCCAAAGAAATAGAATCAGATTTAATACCCCAAATTCAGAAATCCGTATTGCTACATGGAATATAAGAACTGGTTACCATGTTGACCAAAAGGAAATTATTGCTAATGAACTAAAGAAATGTAAAATCTCTATTGCTGCTTTATCTGAACTATGCCTCACTGGATCAGGGTTCTCAACTATTCAATTACCCATGTCAGATGAAACAATGTCACTATATTACTCTGGTGGCGATAAGCATGAAGCTGGTGTTGGTTTCATAGTAGATAAATTGACTGCCAGAAGTGTAATTGCCTTCAAACCCATATCAGACCGCCTGGCAGTTCTCACCATTGATGGAACTGTCAAGATGCATATTTTATCCGCTTATGCTCCAACTGAAACCAGCCAAGATGTTGCCAAAGACGAATTTTACAATCAGTTACAATTTACACTAAATATGCTACCTCAAACAGAACTCATTATTTTAGCAGGCGACCTCAATGCCCATACTGGTACTGATACAACTGGGTGGGAAGAAACTCTTGGGAAGTTTAGTCATGGAACGATCAATGATAATGGACTTCGCCTGCTTTCTTTTGCCTCATTTAACAATCTGGTATTAGGAAACAGCGACAAATGACAACATTAAGAAAACTGATGGAACTTTTGTGAACTCTCAAGCAGAACGCCTACAACGGTGGAGAGAATTTTTTGCAGGACTGTACAACCATGATCCTCCACAAGGATCATCATTGGACTTATTGAATAATAATCTTCAAGAAAATACAACTCTGAATGGTATACCAACAGCCGATGAAATAAAGAATGTGATAAAATTGCTGAAAAATGGAAAAGCTCCAGGAATAGACCAAGTCACCACTGAAATGCTTAAAGCTGGAGGTGACATCCTAGTTAAATGGCTCCACGACCTTTTGCAGCTCATATGGCACACAGAAAGTATTCCATCAGCCTGGAAGAAAGCAGTCATTATACCAATACTGAAGAAAGGTAACAGTAATGAATGCAAAAACTATCGTGGAATTAGTATCCTCTCAATTGTTGGCAAAGTTTTTATGAAGATTATACAATTAAGGTTACAGAAGCACCGTGAGAATACCAGCCGGGAAGAACAGGCTGGTTTCAGGCCACAAAGAAGCTGCATTGATCAAATTTTTGCGATCCGTCAGCTTATGGAAGAACGTATACGTTGTGGTCTACGAATGGTTATCATCTTTATTGACTTCAAATCAGCATTTGACTGCATCTACTGGCCTGCATTATGGAGAACTTTGGAAAACGAAGGCATATCATCTAAAATTATTCGACTTCTCCAAACATCATATAATGCATCAACTAGCCAAGTGAGGATTAAGAATGACCTGAGTATAGAATTTCCCATTCAAAGTGGAGTTCGACAAGGCGATGTTGCCTCCCCACTACTCTTCAATGCAGTTATTGACTCTATCATGAAAAAAGCATTCAAAAACATATGTGGGGCTCAGTATGATTCAAATAACTACCTGAATGACTTAATGTTTGCTGATGACAGTGCAATCTTTACTGATACTGATGCCAAAGCAACCAGCATCCTTCATCGCATTGTCAATATCGCCCACTCCTATGGCCTCCAAATTAATATAGAAAAGACCAAAGTTATGACTACAGATGGTTCTCAGGCAAATGTGTGCATTGATGGAATCCAAATTGAACAAGTTAAGCAGTTTAAGTACCTGGGTACCATATTACATGAAAAGAAGGTAGCCTCATCACATGAAGTCTATAGCAGAATTGGGCAAGCAACATCAGCCTTTGCTTCATTCAAGTGGTGCTTGTGGAGAAAAACCAACATCTCAATTAAGACCAAAATCAGGCTATTCAGGACTTTAATCATACCAATATTACTTTACAGTTCAGAAACTTGGACCCTTCTCAAACTGGACATAAATAAACTCGAAACTTTTCAAATGAAATGCCTAAGACAGATCCTTGGCATCACTCTTCGGGACTGTCACCACAACAAAACGATTCGCACATGGTGCGAAAACCAATTAACAGTCAGTGAACAGATCCAACAACGGCGAATGCATTGGTTTGGCCATGTGTGCAGGATGGAAACTACCCGGCTCCCTTACAAGCTTCTTTGGAGGCAGAGGCCAGAAAATTGGAAAATAAAACAAAATGCCCCCAAGAAAACGTGGCTCAAGCACATCCAAGAAGATCTTAGAAACCAACGGTTAACTGTAGAAATGGCACGAAACTCCGCCTTGAATCGGAATGAATGGAAAATTATCATGANAAATAGAAAATTATCATGAATAAGGCTTTAAATCCAGTGGCACCTACAGCAGCGTACTTGCTGCGCAGACATCCTGCCAACCAATCGCCAGCTATGGACTGATGATGATAGTCAGGAAGAAGTGACTGCAGATTAGTTTTTAAATCAATCAAGTGACCTGCTTTTGTAGGTTTGTACACCACACTTATAAGACATTTAGTTCTTAATATATTTATCTAAAAAGCATGAATTCCGGTCTTTTCTCATACTTTCCAGGTGATTTAGATACAATTTTGGGACGAAGTTCACAAGAGACAAATGCGGTCAATCCGTCGCTTTTCTTCCCGATTCTGTCCTTACGGAGTAGTATGTAGTTATCAATATCAACGAGACTGGAAGAATGATTTTCGTTTAGCTAAGTTTCAGAAACGAGAATTACGGAAAAAGAAGAAGAAAAAAACAGTGAGTTAATTTCATCCACGCGATGTTCCGCGAGTGAGGATTGTGCATTCATGTGACAGATGTGTAGAGCGCGAGGATGAGGAGAAGTTATATTTTGAAGACACTGACGAGAGGAAAGGTTGTCTATGCGTCTCCGAGAGCGTCACTTGTAGACCGTGTGGACAACATTGTGAACTGCACTAGTAAACAATGTATTCTTTCCAGTGATACTGTCTTAGGGGAAAATAATATGGCGTCCTTAGGTTGTTTAAATAGAAGAGAAATAATATGGCACTATAGAGACGGATAAAATAAATTACAGAGATAAGGAAAAGTTTAAAGGTAGGAGCTGAAGCTACGGTGTTGCATTCCGTACTCGTAACGCACAAAGTTCCTCCAACTCAATAAATGTAGTCATGCATTTCTTCTTATTGTCTTTGAACTTTATTATGATTTCACCGTTCTCGGTCCACATGTTACGCACACTAAACTTAGCGATGGCTGCCGGTCAGATCCTCTTTCGGGTGAAGGTAAGACCTTCACGCACAGTTGTCGCTGTCCCTCTTAACGGTCTCTTGATGCGAAAAACTTTCGCACGCTTTCTGTAGGATGTGAAAAGAACTATAATCGCCTGGGGTTGCTTATCTCCTAGTTTCCCGACACGATGGCTTCGGGAGATGTCGTTTTCGGTCAAATGAACTCCGACATCACGCGCCACTGTTATTGAAATGGAGTCGGTGTCCTCATCTTCTGCTTCGGGTATACCAAAAACCCGGATGTTCTCCCGGCGTTGGTACAGCTCCAGCTGATCGGTCTCGGCGTCAAAAGACTTCCGGAGCTCGGCCAGTTCGTTGTCCTTCAGCAGCAGTACCTCTTTCATTTCACGCATGTTTTCCTCCAGGGTGTCGCGATGTTGGCCGAAGACCTGAGCCGCCTCCGTATCCTATACGACCGCCACAATAGAAGCGAGCGGTTCGGGGGAGGAGGCGATTCAGCCGGGTACCTGGGTCCCGGAAGATCCTGCTGCATGCCCATCACTCTCCGTCGTTGCCTTCGCTGCTGGTCCGCTTGAAGCATTGGCACCGCAACGCTTACAATTTCTTGGCATTTTTGCAGTTTATAAAAAATATGCAGTTTTGATTGAGCGGTAAACACTACCACATCAATGACTAACCTTCTACCTACTTCACTACGCACTTAAAACAACGCGAAAACTGTAATAAACCTACTCAATAATAACTTAATGCGGAGCACGAAAATACAGCGTTTAACCGCTAGCCACCATCTTGAAAGCCTGCGCGAAACTTTATGTGATAAGTGTCGAGTGTTTTGACTCGCGCATAGACTATTTTCATGAGTTTATTTGAAATATTTCGGTCGCATGCCAGTCGTGCGATGTTGTACTCACGCTGATGTCGCATTCCTGTACTCACTAAGAAGACCGGGATGCATGGTCAACCAATGATGCGACCCTTAGACAGTAAAACGACGCCACATGCTTGCTTTTAGGGTGAGATTGAAACATTCCACCACGCTTTTTTCATTGTAGAGTCGGTATAGTAATGTTGAATATTTTTTCCCTTCTACCAAGTTGCTAATGTAAAATTCAGTGCCGAGATATGTTTGTAGAAACGTAGGTTTGCGTTTTGTGGAGGCCAGGATATGTAGGCATACCTTCTTGATAGCAACTCCCATCTTATTCACATGATCGGCCCACGCGTATTTTGCATAGACGTCGATCACCGTAAATATATAACGCATGCCTCTATTGCTCCTCTCACAAGTTTGCCAGAGAATGTCGTGACCCTTGGTTAGCACGTGACGTCAAGGATATCGTTTGCTTGCCGGTTCGTGGAGTTCTCTAGCAATACCGTACCGCACATTGTCGTAGATCTCAAATGTAGACCTCAAACTTTCTTGGAGCGAGTGGCGGGACTCATCAAATTCTAAATGATTTTATACTTGACAGTTTTGGCATCCTTGATAGATCCTCGCTCATAGTATTGTTTTCCGTGAGCAATCATTTCCTGGAGGAAATCTTTATACGTCTTCATATCCATCTCGCATCACGTCTCGCATATCAGGATGTCTATAAAACATGACTTGTTTGAGATTAAGCGTCGGGTCATAAGTTCCCCTTCCATCGTGAATGTACTGTCTTCATTAAGTATCATGTGTGCATTCCCAAGAAACATTTGTCCATGGACGATACAGAGTCCTTAGTTGCTATCCGTTCGTCCCGTAATCATATTAATTCATTCGATATACCTCGTAGGCTCACGAAGAGATGAATTAAATACATTCTTCTCACCCTCGTCTTTGTTTAAAGAAGAGCAAGACGAAGATGAGAAGAATGTATTTAATATATCCTTTCGCGATCTTACGAGGTATACCGAATGAATTAAACGATGAAGATTGCATGTTGATCGCTCTGTTTCATCAGCTTCACTATGGTATCAAGCAAAAGACGGTTCAGATTTGGGAAGTGTTGTCGATAGAGGAGATGATGTGTACACAGATGCTTTCTGTGTTTGCTTTGCATCCCTTTGCGTTCGCTTTTTCTACAGGTTCTTTCACATATTTTCAAGCAATCTACTGCGATCCCCTTCCACGGCGTGGAACTTTTATTTTTGCACGAATGTTCTCGCAAACGCGATCATTTCATCTTGTAATGCTAGGACGGTGACGGTGATGGGTGTGGTTGGTAGTACCTTTTTGTTCCCTTCCATCTGACGCTATCTCGCGTTATTATCTATTCTTATACGGATGACATCTTCATTTTGCATCATAGCCTTTAGAAGTCTATCGTTTTGTTTTGGTAAGCTCAGTTTGTCTCCGCTCTTCGCTTTCAAGTATTTATGCGACAAAAGCTTTCGTACTTGTTTTACACCAAGTATTTTTTATATTTGGATATTTTTATCTTCATGCGTCCTCCTAATTTCGCTTTCATTTTCATGGCGGCAGCTACACCCAATACTGCTGCACGTTAATTAATATCCGTGTTTTTTGAAATTACACAATCCCACGCAAGCTTCGCGACTTCATCGTCCGCTTTCTGCCTCTCTTCACCTCTCTTATCATGATGGTACGCGATATCATGCAACCTTCATGTTCCATCGAGCGCGTTGATGCCTTGATGCTCTCGCGCTCAGCGCTTCGTCAGTTTTGTTCCAGGACAACAGAATTGGTAGCCCGGAATACGTAATTTAACAAGCAGTGCATTGATGGCGCGTTTGAAGAACCCGCCAATTACCCCATGTCCGCTCTTGCGCAAATCTCTCCACCTGAACGGTATGTGTTTATGTCTTACCCTACTCGTGACGTCACAGCAATATTGTGTCGTGTCACGACAACGTCATTATACACGTGGAATGAGAAATCCATCAAAACCGATGCGATAGTGTCCGCGATTCATGCTTTGTGTCTTGTCGATCACGAGAAAGGTGAAACTGTTTGTTTTCCAAACATCCGAACACATCTGCTTCAAAGCATGAAAAAAATAAATCTATGCTGACATGCTCTCTAAAAATATACTAGAGATTGTTTTCGTCTTGTCGAAAAGCTACGATAACGATTGCATTATCGCGGATGAGTTGTTTTGGGATTTTCGCATAGATTTGACGAAGGTAAAGAACATAGCTTTGTCTCTGACGCCCCGCAGCAAAGTATGCTTTTTATGCAATATTGTTTCTCTGTGGCAATATCGTCAAACACAAAGACGCTATTGGGAATGACGTCTGCCAGCGGGATCACTTTCCCATGTTGTGCAAACACGTCAAATCCGCAGAGTCCGGCTGTGACACGTTTTAGAAAATTATACAACGGTTCATCGCGTTGGATGGTGTAGAGATAAATGTGTTGAAATTTGAGACCATTCCGTTACGTCAAGAGAGGAATGACGTTTCTTCTTCCGCATCCGGACGGACCGACAAGAAACGCGGTAACATTGTCAGTCAAGATGGGGTGCATTTCTACTCGCCAAAGTGACCGTACAAACGTTAAAACATCAAATGCTTGAGATTGAAGAAGCATTTAAACAACAAGTCAGGGAGAAAGAACAAACGTTCATCGATCGTAACGAGAACATGGTGAAAACTTTAAAACACTATGTTGATACAAAAATGGAAGACCTACGTATGCTATGCAACGGATACACAGTTCGCATTACTTACGTCATTGAAAAAGATTTTTCACCGTTGCAGAGAAATGTGGACTCAGTGCTCACATCACTAAGAGCTATCAACCCTAAACGACTGCTCATAATCCAAAACAAACATGTATTTACAATCAGCTTTGTCAATTCAATAGCCGATACTGCTACCAAACAAGAAGAGATGTGGTCTATCAATGCCAATTGGAACGTATATCTCGCATCTTACACGGAATTTTGGCATGTACTACGCAATCATCCCGATTATATGGTGATGTTGGTGACAGCAGAGTCTCTAACGCATCCATATCGAGACGTGTGTCTACTTGACTATGGTAAAACGATACCCAAAGTACGTCGTACAATCTACGGATTCAAATTTAATTCTAAAAAAGGTAAGGAACATGAGTTGAAAAAGACAAGGGGCGTAATATTTTTTCTGTATATTGAATACATTGTAACATATTCTGAATGGTACCAACAATTCGATAATCTCGAATGACTATAAACGTGACGCCATATATATCTCCTATGTCAGTCATCTCATGCACAGCAATGACACCAGTTGAATTTTAAAAAATGATACGAAGACGCCAAAAGAAGAGGAGGAGACAACTTCTGATATTCAGGTGTTTAAGAGGATTCCTCCATTACACATGAAGTTCTCTCTCACTTCCAATCAAAACAACGTCTATTTGGCCACATGATCCACCTTCAGGTGTTCGCCATGTTCCTGTATGTGCATCTTTGTGTGGGAAGCATGTTGAGGTAATAACAGTATTGTGAGTTGTAGCAAAACCAATAATCCTAAGCCCATTATCGTTAGATCTCTCATGTTGGCTATGCCTTCCAATCGTTCCCACGTAGCATTCTTCCCGTCCCACCTGTGCATTATAGTCGCCCAAAAATAATTTGACATCATAAAATGGTAACTCTTGAAATATTTTACTCATCTCATCATAGAATGAGTCTTTAACTAGTTCGTCCTTTACTTCTGTAAGGGCATGTACATTTATCACCGAAATATTGAAAAATTGGGTTTTTATCCTAATGTAACATAGCCTTTTCACTGATTGATCCGAAATCCAGTATACATTACTTTAAGGATCGTTCCACTACAAAAGCCACTCCTCCTGTGCTCATACTCTTCTCTTTACAACTACTAAAATTGTATATTGCCTTATATCCCATGTTTCCTTCCCGTTCCAGCGTGTCTCCTGAACTGCCAGCAACTTCAGATTGTATTCGTTAACACGTTCCAGTAGCACTTAAGTCTTCCTTCCTTCTTCAACGCCCTAACCTTCCACGTTTCAAAATCCATATCCATATTCATTCGCCTGTTTCGTCTCCATGTAATGGATGTCAGAAGCCGAAGGGGAACAGATTGTGTGTCAGATCATTACCTTGTCAAGCTGAAATTCAGATGTCGTATTCCACACATACGAAGGGAGTTAAACAATACGTGTAGAAAATATGACATAGCAAATGTGACACCGTATGTTGCCATATACTGTGACATCCACCGTTGCCATATAAATATTTACTATGACGTAGTCGCTAGTGCACCTACCACGTCACTAGTCAGGGATTTATTGTTCTCGCTGCCACCAATCCAGTTTCCCGGATAATTAAACACAGAGTGAATAATTTAACACATTTAATAAAATTAATCTACCTCTGTATCTACAATTTTAACACTTACAATTTATACAAATCGTAACGAACAGTGACTCGCAACTACCTGCGAGGTACAGTTCTCCAGATCACATCTCAGTCATCTCTGTACTCCACTCTCAACATCTCAGACGTCTCCGACACCGTCTCTTTTAACACCTCTCTTTTATTGTCTTCATTCTGAGAACACTGAATATTAATATTTCTGAGAACACCGAACATTAATATTTCTGAGAACACTGAACACTAATATTTCTGAGAACACTGAACAACGGCTCCGACCAGAAGGGTTAGTTTTCCAGGAAGTAACCCAAATGCGTGTTTCGCCGTCGTCACAGTCCCTCCCCACTTAAAATCTTTGATCGAGATGAAATCCCCAACGGCTTGAATTCCGCAGTATACCTCTTGGTTTTCAGTTTGTTCATCCCCACATTTCACAACACATGTATGTAGTTTACTGCTGTTCACACAAAATTCACTATAAGTACCTGACTTCTTCCCATGCGAAACAAATCCAGGCCGGACTTCATTACACAAATTATTCATATAACTTTTTCATACACACAAATAGAAAAAATAGACTATTAAGATTAAAAAATTAGTTTAACTGTTTAAACTACTGTTGTTATTTTATAACTTGGTAATTTACAAAATATTTTACCCTAGTATATACATAGACATTAAAGTACTCAATGTTGTCTTCTTACCGCCGTGTAAGTTCACTCTCTTCCAACGGGTACCGACTCAAGAAGTCAGCGTTTCCATGCTTTAACCCCGCCCTATGTTGTACTGAAAAATTTAACTCCTGCAAGAGCAATGCCCAACGATGGACCCTAGCGTTCCCTGTTTCCGTTTCTTTCAGCCACGTCAAGGGGTTATGATCAGTTTGAATCACGAAGGGTTGCGCATTATCTAAATAGCAACGGAGTTTCTTCACTCCATGTACTATCGCTAACATTTCTTTTTCTGTAGTACAGTACGATTTCTCTGCCGCACTAAACTTTTTACTCAAAAATAAAATTGGATGTTCTTCTCCTTGTTCATTGTTTTGTGCTAAACATACCCCTACCCCTTCTCCTGAAGCATCACATTGTAAGATGAAGGGTTTCTCTAAGTCCGGATCATACACTACAGGCTTCGATGAAAAAATCATTTTTATTCTTTTCATGACTTCTTCACATCGCGTAGTCCAGATAATGGGCCCCTGTTTAGGTTTTCCTTTCAACAGGTCCGTTAATGGACTTACTAGCTGTGCAAAATTTCCAATATACCGCCTATAATAATTTATAAAGCCAATTAAGGCTCGCACTCCCTTTTTGTTAGTCGGAGGACACAGTTCCTTAATAACTTTGATTTTGGCTTCCGCCGGTTGTAATTTTCCCCTTCCTACATTATGCCCCAAATAATCTATAAGTCCTTTACTAAAATGACATTTAGTTGGCTTTAAATGTAGCCCTGCGTTGCGAATTTTTAGTAGAATTTCGCGAACTTGCACAATATGTTCCTCCCATGAATTTGAAAATACCCCCACATCATCAAGATATGGTACCGCGAAAGTTTCACATCCTTTCAAAAGTTGTGCCATGAATTTGCTGTAAAAGAACGGCGCGTTGCGGAGACCGAAAACTAGTCGCAACGGCTTATATACGCCTTGTGACGTCACGAACGCCGCGTAATTTTGCGCCTCTGGTGTCATACCACTTTGGTGATATCCCCTGGATTGATCTAATAAAGTGATATATCGTGCTTTAGCTACGGTTTCAATTCTTTCTTCCAAGTTAGGAATGGGAAAAAACTGCTCCTGGGTTACTTTATTTAATTTTCTATAGTCAATGCAGAGTCGAGGCTCTTTACCTGGCGCTTCAACTAAAATGACTGGTGAAGTGAATTCAGACTCCCCTTCTTCAATTATACCCTGATCGAGCATTTTCTGTATTTCCCGTTGAACTATGGTATTTTGTCGTGGAGACATTTTGTATGGTCTGAGGCGAATGGGAGTTTTATCTTTCAACTTAATGTCGTGCGTCATCTCGACACAGAACCCTGGCCGTAACGAAAACACGTCTCGAAACTCAGCTATCACGCTCTCTAATTCCTGATGTTGAGCTCCGGTGAGCTCTGAATCGCTCCTAAGTCGATTTACCATTTCCTTTATCGCAGTGTCGTCGTCGTCTTTGGTAACTCTGGCGATGAGTGGAGGATTTGTCTCATCTCCTTCTTCTACGAGATTTACGATTTCTGCGCGCGTCAAATATTTTTTTAACATATTGACATGGTACACTTGACTTCGTTCAGTTAGTCCAGGAACTCTTACAAGATAATTAGTCTCCGATATCTTTTTCAAAATTTCTCCCGGCCCTAACCATTTAGCAGTGAATTTCTCTCTCTTCATATTCATAATTAAAACTAAATCTCCGACTTTAAATTCGCGGATTCGCGTGTTTTTGTCGTACCACGCTTTGCGTTTCTGGCTTTGCTCGGTCGCGCTATCTACTGCCAATTCAGAGCACTTTCGTAACCTATTCTGAAGGTTGAACACATACTCCAGTACGGATATTAATTTGGGATCCTCATCAGCAAAAATTTTTTCATAAAGTAAAGTTTCTGGTGTACGTAGATGTTTTCCAAAAACCATCTCTGTGAGTGCAAAACCAGTACTTTCATTAACTACATTTCTAATAGTGAATAACGCTAATGGTAAGTATTCCTCCCATCTTTCTAGTGCGTGGTTGCAAGCAGCAGACAACATACGTTTTAGGGTGCGATGGAAACGTTCTACTTTGTTTGATTGAGGATGATACGGACTCGAATGTTGAAACTTTACCCCAAATTTTCCCAAAAATATTGTAGTCAGATTACTTGTAAAATTTCTTCCTTGGTCACTCTGTACAATTTTAGGAAACCCAATTCGACAAAAAATTTCCAAAAGAGCTTTTACGACATTTTCAGATGTCATGTCTGGTATGGGTATTGCATCCGGGTACCGCGATGCTTCACAGATTGCCGTTAACAAATACCGATTTCCCTTTTCACTTATCGGTAATGGTCCCACAATATCTATATTTACGTTAGAAAATACTTCATCAATCTGAGGTACTATTTTAAGCGGCGCTTTTGTAGCGTCGGTCCCATGCCCTACGCGTTGACACGTATCACAAGATCGCACATAATTTTCCACATCTGCGTAGCAGTTTGGCCACGTAAAATACCTACAAATACGGTCTTTGGTTTTAGTAACCCCCAAGTGACAAGATATATTTACATGACTATTTTCTAAAATTAACATTCTGTATTTTTCAGGAATTACAATCAAACTGCGATCTCCCCTCATTTATCGGTTCTCTTCATTACCAGTAAGCCTGAGCTCTCTAAATTAAATTTTCCCGTTTTAGGAAGTTTCACCCAGATTTTCTTGAGAGAAGAGCAATTCTTTTGTTCTTTTACAAAATCTTTCACTGGAATTTTTATTAATTCTGTTAATGGGTTTTCTGTCTCTCCCAGAATAAATGTTTCGTTTTCCTCCCCGCCCTCTTGAATATCGTCCGCTACCTCTACCCTTGGGTCGGAGCCGGCATTCTCTAGCGGTTCGGTGACCTGCGCCTGGCTTCGCGTAATAACCGCCTGAATTTCTTTCACTGGTCCTATCCCTGTCTCTTATACACATCTAGATGTGTATAAGAGACAGNGAATATAATGCCCGATAATACGTTTTTCCCCTTTTCGTCTCGTAAGTTTAATAATACATTCGCGAGTGGAAGACAGTGCTGCTCAAAATCAAGTGGTTGTTGAACCCAGATCACCTCTCCTGTGTACATTTCTTTGGAAATAAATTTACTCCCCACGAGATCCACGGATCTCCTGAATCTCTCCAGATCTTGGTTTTCAAACCATTCACTTCTCCTACCTGAATAAATGGATTAATTTCTCCATCCTGATCTGAGTTTATAAATTGAAGCGGTTTCACAGAAATGTTCTCCGCTCTCTTAGGGCATTGGTTTCTTAAGTGATCTGTGGCATGGCACGCGTAACACCGTCTAACGAATTTTTTTTCAAAAACGTTCGTTTGATCCAACTTGGATTTCTCGTTCGTATTTTCAGTTTTTCTTTCTGAAAAATTTCTCCTATCTTTACTTTGAACAAAGTTAGTTGAATTTTTGCCTCCGGAGATAAATGAAGTTTTCTTACCGTCCGTCATTGCTAATTCATAATCATCTAACAGTTTAGATAACTCTTGAGGAGTCACGATATTAGCCCATTTATCAATAAAATGTTCCTTCATGTGAACAGGTACTCGTCTTTTCATTTGATCCACGACCATGAGATTTTTCAACTCGTCAAACTCAGAAATCTTTAAGCCCTCTACCCATTCAGAAAAATATGTTTTCATTCGGTAAGCTAAGTCTTCCCATCTCTCTTCAACTTTTTTGTTTTCCCGAGAAAACATAATACGAAACTTTTCTGGACTTAATTTAAATTTGGCAAGCAATAAATTTTTTACTTCCTCATAGTCGTTTGAAGTGGTTTCCCAGGCGATATATTGCGCCATATCTACCGGTAACAAACTAAGTAAATGAGTCACCCATTGTTCATTTCCTACGTTAAGCTGTGTCGCTTGACGTTCAAACAACGTCAAATAAAGTATTAAATCACCTTCCTTAGCATTGTATTTTCCCACAATACGATGTAGATCGATTTTAATATCCGAATTATGTGCTGAAAATTGACTAGAAGAACCCCGGGAACTATTTGTAATTCGTAGTTTTTCTAACTCGAATTCATACGCTCGCTGCTCGCGTTCTGCTTCGGCTTCTTTCTCCGCCTGCTCGCGCTTGGCTTCGGCTTCCCTCTCCCTCTGCTCGCGTTCTGCATCGGCTTCTTTCTCCCTCTGCTCGCGTATTGCTTCCATTCCCGTTTTAACATCGTCTTCGTTATATCTCGTACTTTTCAAAATTAATTCTTTTAGGTCCCATTTTGACATACTGTTTTCGGTTGCTTCCCCCATATCCACTGCCATAGACAGAAGGTCTTCTCTACGGTATTTCATGAGAAACGACATTTTGCAAAATATTTCTTTAATGATATTTTTAACAAATCCAAAAACAATACCTTACAAAGAAACACAGACCGCAAAAGACAACACAAAGTACCTTTACTATTCTCTTGGTACCCAATACACAAAAAACTATACACTTGTTCTGATACAGAATTAATACGCCCTAACTATACACTATCAACACGTCTGCCTGGGTTTATTTGTATGCAAAGAAGTAAGGTACTCACCACACGAAGTCTTCATTCGCTGCCGTTCCTTCTCGATACTCCACTGCCCGACGTAGGGGACGACCTCTTCGACTCCCTTGATGTATAGCGGCCACAGGATGTGCTCCAGCGTCCAGATCCCAGCATCCAGATTTGCTTCCACCAGTTCCGTGTATAGCGGCTTCCACCAGTCTTTGTACGACGTTGTACAAATTCTGCAACTACCAGTTTTGTACGGGTTCGTACAAAATTCTGCTAGCACCAGTTCCTTCGAACGCTCAGGTTATCGAATCCCAACCGCTGGTACCACCAAACTGTGACACCGTATGTTGCCATATACTGTGATATCCACCGTTGCCATATAAATATTTACTATGACGTAGTCGCTAGTGCACCTACCACGTCACTAGTCAGGGATTTGTTGTTCTCGCTGCCACCAATCCAGTTTCCCGGATAATTAAACACAGAGTGAATAATTTAACACATTTAATAAAATTAATCTACCTCTGTATCTACAATTTTAACACTTACAATTTATACAAATCGTAACTAACAGTGACTCGCAACTACCTGCGAGGTACAGTTCTCCAGATCACATCTCAGTCATCTCTGTACTCCACTCTCAACATCTCAGACGTCTCCGACACCGTCTCTTTTAACACCTCTCTTTTATTGTCTTCATTCTGAGAACACTGAATATTAATATTTCTGAGAACACCGAACATTAATATTTCTGAGAACACTGAACACTAATATTTCTGAGAACACTGAACAACGGCTCCGACCAGAAGGGTTAGTTTTCCAGGAAGTAACCCAAATGCGTGTTTCGCCGTCGNACCGACGTGAGCGACAACAGCGAGCAGGTGGAATTTGAGTGCCCACACACATCCTGACGAAGAGGAGGCTATTGCGACACGTGATGGTAGAAGGGGGGGTTTGGTGTGACGTAGAGAGAAAAATATGTCTTCACCTATTTGCGTGTCTCGTGACCGTCCCTACACCCAACACTCATCTCACGCTTGGAGCGCAGTGGGCACCGGCCGTCGTCGCAGAAGCATGGTCCTACGCGCACACGCAGATTCATGCAAAAGAAAGCAAAGCACGCATGCGTCCCACTGATCCAACCCCTGTTCAACCTCACACACCCATTGTAATCAAAAATTAATATTAAAAAATATATATAGTTTTTTGTGAAGGGCAGTAATGCCTCCTGCCTTGGACGTGCTCTAACCACCACGTGTGTTCTAATGGCGTGTGCTCAAAACGCTATCTTCAACTCATCCCCACCTCCAGCGGGTGTGCTCTAAACGCTATACATGTGATATCATAGATTGCTGAAAACGCTATATGTGTTAATACTATTGGTGTGCTCAAAACGCTAAATGTGTTATTTTCATCTCACCAAAACTTCCGATGACAAGCTTATCAGTGTGCTCTAAACGCTATATCTTCCCTACTAAAATCCAAAATCATAATTCACAAACAAGAAACTAGAAGCTAGAAGCGAACAGCTAGAAGAGCGCTGCCGCCTCTTAAAGAGCTATTTACTTCACTCTGTCCCACTCCAAACTAGTTTTGTCTAGATTCCTTTGCGAGGCACTCTTTTTCCAGCCCCACTAATTCCTAAAATTTTAAACAAATTTAATCTTACTGGTTACCGTGTCGCCCGTCTTCAAGAGTTCGGTGAATTCATCCTCTCATCCGTTCAATGATATGTTGCACATGTACCACTGCCAAAGCGACAGGCCCACAAAGCCTCGCTTCCTATTAATGAAATGTATCGAAGAGGGAAAGACTTTTCAGTCTATCAGTTCTATACGCCTTGCGAAAACAATACCAAAGAAAGTTACAGTCTCTCGTGCGCAAGCGGAACGGTGAAATTCTGTTGGAGGCACGCACAGATAAGCAAATCGATGTCATTTTTAACTGAAATAAATTGCTGGTCTTAAGATCAAGACAACAACATATCCTAGCCTGAACATGTGCAAAGGCGTCTTGAATCACGAATCAGATGAGTCAGATGAAGGTCTGAAGGCATCCTTTGAGCCCCAAGGCGTCGTAAATATACATAAAATTGAGAGAATGGTGCTGCGAAAGTTCGGCTCCACTTCCACACAGTTTCTGACGTTTGACAAGTGCTCTCTATCGAAAACCATACCCTGCGGTTTTTTACCCTGCGTGTGCGCCAATATGTATCGAATCCTCTGCGCTGAATTATGTACCAGAGATGAGGTCCACTGTCGACGGGTGCAAGTCACTCTGCGAAGTGTTTGTTATTGCGGACAGCGTCGCATGGGTCATCACCATGTTTGTCGCCTCCGTGATGCGTGAATTGTAAGGAAAGCCATCCTTCCAATTCCAACACGTACGCAAAATATACTATAGAGAAAGACATCCAAAGGATCCGCGTTACGGAAAGGGTGTCTTATCTTAAATCCGAGAAATATCACGAAACCTTTTGCAACAGCAATCACCGCACCGAAACCATATACGACTTCTTTTGGTTGTCAGGTGGTTTTCGAGGAAATGGAAAAACCCAAGATGAGTAATTCTGGTGTTCCGTCATCATTAGATGACCCTTCTGTCTTAAAACACGAATTTTTGGGGTGCAAAATCCCTATACCTACAAAGTATAAGATATCACCCAAACCTACATCACACTCTACCTCTACTTCTACTACAACACAGCAAGCGAAGTCCCCGAAGACAATCTCGGGGTCGTCCCCGGCGCAGAACTCGCTCCCCTCAGTCCCGAAGAGCTGACGCTTTAACGTAAGATTCCTATGTCGGCTCAACTTCCTGTAGTCGCCGACGCTCAAGGGGCAGAAATAGTGGACTTATGTCCTCGAGAGATCATTCCAGCTGTGACCACGGCGAATCTCCCGAGGACGGGACCACAATTGGGTTTGACTTTATAGTCGTCCACGGAGAAATCTAGACATCGAAGAAAGAGCAGATAAATTGCAGACCATGGCTCTTCTTTCCTGGAGTCTCAATGGCATTCATGTCCGTTCAGATAACCTACAGATCTTACTGTCTCTTCGTTCTCCTCAAATAGTTTGTCTTCAGGAAAAACCTCTTACCAAATCACTATTTTTCTCTCGTGATTATAACTGTTATAAGACGACCTACGGGCACACGGTGGCGTCACTGTGCTCGTAGACGCTTAAGTCTATGCCAAAGTAGTCTCTATATCAAACGTCTATCAACCGTATGTATGTGGGTGAACCTACCATACCTTACATTTACGGTATGTAATATTTTTATTCCCTCTGGGCAGTAATTCAAAAACATGATCTTGCTGGTCTTATGGACCAGTTGCCGTCCCTATTTCTTATCGTCGGGGATTTCAATGCCCATAATCCAATGTGGGGTTCTTCACACAACTGCCCAAAGGGTGATATAATTAACAAACTGTTAGATAGCCGAGTTATAGCGCTCCTTATCACGGACCACTCAACCTACTCCTGTACAGCTAACCGACATTTCTCGGTGCTGGATTTAACCATCTGCAGTTCCTTACTTTCCTCAATCTTACACTGTACAGTTCTTGACGATCTTTATGGGAGTGACCACTACCCGATTCTGACACATTTCAAGGTTTTTTTGCCACTCGGTTTCACACCACCCTCAGTGGATTTTGGAAAAAGCAGACGAGGATGTGCTTAATCGCAACATCAATCTTTGCGATGAGACTTTCGCCGATGTGGATGCTGTTGCATCCCATTTCACCAACGCAGTCCTTAAAGCCGCCGACGCGCCCATCATGTATTCAAAGGTATTGCTCTGTTTCATGGTGGAATTCGGATTGCGCACAGGTGGTCAGCGCTAGAAATAAAGCTTCAGCGCGGCTTCACAAATATCCCACTATTAAAAATCTCATTTAGTTTAAAAGGTGCAGAGTTAGAGCAAAACGAACTCTTCAAGAAAGTAAGTCGTCCTTTTGGAAGGTTTACATTTCATCTCTTACAAGCCGTACTCCATCATCAGTCGTATGGCAGAAAGTTCGCAATATTCAAGTTTCGTGGTGGTCTTTTTCCATCACTGGTCTTAATGTAAATGGACAGCTTCAAGCTTCAAACGAAGGCATTGATGAGGAACTTGCATCGCACTTCGAAAAAGTCTCTAACTCCTCCAGTTTTTCTCCATTGTTTCTCCAACAGAAGACTCGGGGGAAAAACTGTTGGTTGGATTTCTCCAGTAGCAGAGATGAGGAATATAACTTTCCTTGCTCAATGTCGGAGCTGACCTCTGCCCTTGTGTCTTCGAAAGTTACAGCTCCTGGTCCTTATCAAATACACATGCGATACTAAAACATCTTCTAGAGTTACGCATGAAATTCCTTCTGAATTTATTTAACTATTTAGAATGAGCATACCGTTCCTCCTCATTAGCGTGAGGCCATAATTAGTCCACTTCTGAAGGACAGAAAAGATCGTTCTAATCCGTCTCATTTTCGACCGATTTCACTGAAAACTTGCGTTTGCAAATTGTGAGAAAGAATGATCAATCGTCGCTGTGTTTTTTCTCTGAAATCGCGAAACCTTCTGACCAATATTCAAAGTCGTTTCAGAAAACAGCGGTCAACGCTAGACTACCTTGTTGCTTAGTCATTCACCATCTCATCAGCGTTTGTATTGAGGGAACACATTGTGGCCATCTTTTTTTATATGGGAAAAGCTTATGGCACAACCTGGAGGTACGGAATTTAACGCATATTGCACTCGTAGGGATTCCGAGGCTGTTTTCTTCTGTTCCTGGAGATCTTCCTCTCTCAACGCTCTTTCCACGTTCACATCAGTACTCATTTATCATCTAATCATCCTTTGGAGAACGGTGTCCCATAGAGCTCAATCTTCAGCATCACTTTCTTTGGAATAGCCATAAATAGCATTGCGTCAGTGATTCGAGACCCGGTTCATGCGTCTCCATTCGTTGAATACTTTGCCATCTATTGATCGTCTAGCAGAATCTTTGTCATCGAGAGGCAACTGCAACTAGTCTTAAACCGTTTACACGAGTGGGGGATGTCTACTGGATTTAGTTTTTCTGTATCCAAATCATGCTGTATGCATTTCTGTAGGGTATACAATCTCCACAATAATTCAGATCTTTTTTTGGGGGGCTAACGTCTTCTTTTCGTTGACTCCGCAAAACTGGGTCTCATATTCGACCGCAAACTATCTTGACGCAATCATATCCGAAAACTGAAATCCCGTTGTAATTCTTCACCAAAACCTTCTTCGCTGCCTAAGCGCATCATCGTGGGGTGCAGACCACACTTACCTTCTTCGTCTGTGAAAAAATCTTGTTGGGTCTGTGTTAGATTATGGCATACGACTCCGAATCACCGTCGACACTCCGGCCACTTAACAGTATCCATCATGCAGGAGTTCGCATTGCAACTGGTGCCTTCCGCATTAGTCGAATAGAATGGTTACTAGTAGACGCTGGGGAACCATCCCTCTAGAAAAGACGTGATATTTTACTTGGATCTTACGGAGTGAAATTGATGGAAATTTCAAATCACCCACACGCGAGCACATACATTCTCCAAAATTTATTTCAACTTACACTGCAAGACCTTCGCTACCCGCCCAAAGGGTGTCCGTTTGAAACAGCTTCTGGAGGAAAACGTCATCAAACTACCTCCACCAGTGAAATACTCACACTCCCTCACATCACCTTTGTCCTTCATGAAACCAACCATCGACTTTCGGTTGACTCAATTTTCAAAGCAAGACACTCCTCCTGCTCTGTACCAGCAGCACTTCGCAACTGAAAAACGTTTTGAGTGAAAAACTTCTATTTATATTTTTGGATCATATTTTCATATACACTGATGGCTCACTTATGAATGTTTCCATTGGTGCTGCTTTCCACATCCATAGTACCACCCGTTCTTTTCGCCTCCATTCCATTTGCTGCGTGCTGAAATATTTGCAATCCTTGAGGCGCTAAAGTTCATTCAGCTATCTTCAATACGGTGTGTGTTTCTGTGCAGTGACTCTATTAGTGCTCTGTGGTCAGTGTTTTCACTATACACTTCTGACATCCTTACACTGACTATTCAGAATCTAATAAGCCATCTAGTAGTTCAAAATTTTGAAATAGTCGTCTGTTGGGTTCTTGGGCACGTGGGTATTATGGGTAATGAAGAAGCTGATGAGGCAGCGAAGTGGGGAACACAGAGGGCAGTCATTGACCTTTCTACTGTTCCTGCGTCAGATTCAAAGGTAGCCATAAGATCGTGTATTCTTAAGATACGGTGAGCCACTGCTATCTTAGCTATGGCTATCTCATACGCGGTGAACCTCCGACCATCTGTGAAACTTGCAACACAACACTTACCGTTGAACACTTTCTTTTGGAGTAACAACCAACTGCGACACAATCTACCCAACAGTTTGGACATTATGCTTCGGCAAAATGATTCGATTTTGATACGTCTTTATAGATTTCAGGACTGTGGCCTCTGGAACAGTATCTGACCTTTATTTGTATGCCATTACTCCATAAACGAATCGGGGCTCCTCTCACAAGTTCTCGGGAGGATTTGTATTTAAATCTATTTTTCCCTTTTCTTCAAATATACATTTTTCTCTAGCTAAATTTACTTCTTTGTTTGTTTTCGGTTTCTATAATGTTTTAGGAAACTTCATTGTCTCTTTCATTCGCCTTTTTATGTACGGCTAAATTGTCAGGAGGGTTTATAGTGGGTATGGTTGAGTAATTCGACGACTCACACACGCGGGGAAAGTCATGTTGGCTCTCCACAGCGCGTAACAGCATTTTCCCTACCTGTAGAAAAAATTTAGGACTCTAATGACCTTGATATCGGCGAGTCGTAAAGCCCAAAAAAACGTACCTCTGCAATTTTCGAGGAAGACGTTTTTGATTACGTCTCCTGAGAATCACTCCATCGACCGCCTATCCCATTGTTACAACAATTTAACGCCTCTTTAGTATTACCTCATAACCATGGCTCTTTTGTTAACCCTGCACCTCGCGTATGGTTGTTCGGAGAAACTCGAACCAATTGTGACCATTGGAACTCATATTGGTTTTCTTTTGTAATTTAAACAATATTAATTGTTTTAATTATTACAATATATTTGTAGGAATGTTTATTGGATGGGACGAGGTACAAGTCCTGGTGATCCCGGAGAGACAATGACAAAGTGTTTTTGAAGGTGTTTTGGATAGTGTTTTTGAAGATGCGAGAATGAATGATCTAGTGTTCGACTCGTGGGATGAAATTCGTTTTGGGTGGTCGAGGTGTCATGTGTGAGTGTGTGTATATAGGCGCTGCTGCCCGACGTTTGAGGGTTTGGGGAAGATAGTTATTGTTTGGCACTCGGAAAATAGTGTTGTGATTTGACGTTCGGGGCAGCAGCCTTGACGATGTTATATAGTTTAAGTAAGAAATAAATAATTGTTCATCAAATAAGTTTTTACTTCAACATTTTGTGGACAAAAGTTCATATAGTTATCCCACAAAATTATGGGTGCTCGGCCGGAATGTGAAGATACATCTTCCGGGTTGAACGTAGTGGCATCCTGCTCTTCGGCAACCCAACATCTACCCTTCGCAATTCCCTTACCCAGGTCCAACGGTTTGGTCGTCATGGCGTGAACCTCGTCAAAAGCTATAAAATGAACATTGTCGAAAGCCACTTTTGTGTCCATGTATACACATGAGCAATATCTTGTTTCCCTTCTACTAATCATATTCGTTAGTTTTTTGTAATGAATCATGTGTACTGCGGCCAGCCACAAAAACATATTGTCCATAAAGCATGTATGTAACCATGCTTTGCAATTATCCCTGCATCCTATTTGTCAGTAATATTTTTAAATCTTTGTCATATGTCTGTATTTGTGATATTGGGTGATAAAATTTCCGATTGCACCGACAGCTGTGGTCTAGTGGCAGCGTCTTCGTTCACGCGATTCCTCAGAGCGGTAGAAAGTTCAAATCTGCTCGGTCGAATTAGCTGAGGTTTCCAGTTGATGTTTTCCTCAGCTACTCAGACAAATGTCGGTTCGTTACCATACGTTTTCAGGCAAACTAACATCTCTCCTTCCATATACCCTTACCCAAGTCCAACGGTTGGGTGGAAGAGCAGGCCTCGTGACCTGAACCCAGCCAAAAGGCATAAAATAAATAATAAATTGCTTGCTGATGGAGTAATGACCTTCAGAAATAACTTGATTTTAATATTCTTCCAACTTTTTGGGATATATACCTGCAATAAACACATGTTATAAACCTTTCAGTTCATTCAGCAGATATGTTATTCTATTCTTACCCATTTCATGTGTAATTCCGTCAATATTCGGTGTTTTCCCGTTCTAAATCGCCATTACCTCCGCCGGCGTTTTCTTATTCACGTTCTTCAATCTCCGCTACCTCTGCCGGCGTCATTTTATTCACATCCTGCTTCTGTATCTGATGATATTCCCACTGCACTTCCTCCTCCTGAGCATAAATAGTATTTAATAGAACCTTCCCCGTTTCCAACAAACCTGTTGAAAATTTCCGTTTTGTAAGAACGCCGTCCAGATTTCTTTTCTCTTCACTTTTTTGTACTTATATGACATGGCTATCTCCATGGCGTTTTCTGAAAAACCCGCTCTACAAATTCATTCCAACTTGCTCTTTTCGCCCTTCTAATCGCTTCATGATATTGCTTATTCGCGTCTTTATATTTATACTTCTCAATTCCCACCGGAATCCCACGTCGTCGTAACTTTTTCTTTTCTCTACGCTTTTCGTTCTTAACTTTTTTCAATTCGGACAATTGTGGCGTCCGCCATATCACTAAATACGCTTATACTTCTGGTTCTTATGGCATCTCGCACACACCCGTAGGAGACTTATTTGAATCGCATCAATTCTTTACCTAATGTTCCGTCTGTCCCTTACAAAATTTGTTGTATGTCCAGCCGTATCTGCTTCTTTTCTAATTACATTTTGCGCCAATCAATATTGTGATAATATTGTACCCTATGTTAATGTTCCAAGATTCTCCTCCTTTTGTTTTATCTTTATCTCTATCGCCTTATAGGCACTTTGCAACCATGGACGGAAGCTCAACAAGTCAACTTATGCTCTCTTTCATTTATTGCATTATGTCAGGTCTATTACTGTTCTCCCACATTCTCCATGAAATGTATGTCACCCATAATTATTTACCATTTGTAACCCAGTGTCTAGTAAAGAGTTTTCCAAACATTTTCCCCTCTTTTTTGCTTTTATCACTTAATAATTTTGTTCGAGCATTCAAATCAATACTGTAACATCTTTTCTTCATTTATTTAATTTAATTTGTTTCATCAGGAAATAGGTTCGCGAAAATTATAACTCTTTGGAGCAACGTAAGTTAAAAAAATTAATATGGAACTATTTATATTTATTCATGAAACCAACACAGAAATTTTGGACACACAATTTAAAAAATGAAACAAAACACTAAATTCTCCCCGACAATTCATGTGTTCACACAGTGCTAAGTTCTAATTTCTCTCCTCTCCAAATTAGGCACGAAGATTGCATAGCGCGTGAATTAAATAGTCTTTTTGTAAGTTAGGTGACTTGATCAGTTTATGGAATAATAATGATTTATCTTCATAGCGGAATAAGTCCTTTGTCACTGAGTCACGGCTTTACAAATATAAAATTAGATAAGTCTTACCAGAGGTGACAATTAATTTGTCCTCGAATCCGGGTGCGGTGAAGAGCGCAATTCTAATCAACTTCCACCCCTTTCTTGACCTTGATGACTGTTTGCAGACCTTTCTTTGTGAACAATCAGTGTTCGTATGTTCGCGAACGCATCCACAGAAAATCGAGCTTGTCACGACCGCATCGAATGAGTAAATTTAAGACTGATGAGCGTCGTTGACTAGTCCCGTGACAATGACCATGAAATTACACACACGCAACAGAACGCACAAAACATTCGTGTTTTACCGAACTAATTACTCCCATGCTACATGCACTGGCAATGATGTAACGCTTATTCTGCTTTAAACGATACTAGTTTGTCCAATTGTGGCGTCGTCCCGGATATACGTACACAGAATGTTCGCTGCGTATCTGTGTGGTCCTGGCTGCAAGATCAGCCCTGCTAGGATCACATGTACGGACCAATCTGCGCAACCGCGCCAACAAAACTTTGCTTTAGCCGCGAAGCGGACGGAAACACCAATCAAGGTGGTATCGAGCGCCGGGCGCTCGAATCACTGCCAGTGACTCGTGTCCGAATGAATCTGTCTTCGTTTCTCTCGAACTCGCTCTGTTGATTTCCGTAACTGAATTTATCCAAGTGAGCCAATCGCATCGTTTTTCTGACGTCAGTTAAGTTCCCACGCCCTCTAATTGGTCGCTTTACTTTGTTTTAGAACTTTCTGTTTATACGTTCTAATTCCGCCGTTGCCCTACAACGTTTTTCAACTGACTTTCTCTGTTGCATTTTCCCACTGTAGTTTGTATCCGAATCCCAACAACCGTTAATGACGCAACTGAATTACTTTATTATGCGCCGTTTAGAATATTATTGTTAAATTTCGGGTTTTAATTATACATTTAACCGAACGTTATAATACGTAACAAAATATGTTTGACCGTTTGCTCTTTCACTATTGTCGTTAGAAATATTATATCCCGCTGTATGTTTTTAATGTACTGAAAGTAATAATTTCTTGTCACTGTTTCTATTTTTGACATTTGAAACATTTTAACATAACATTATTAACTGACAATGCTGTGCCATATATTGGGACAATACCATGATCTCTGCTGTCTTGTCACGCACAAGTACTGCGCTCCACGGATGTTCCTTATTAACAATTTTCCTATATGATAGCGGCACATGTTGAAATTTTACCGCATGGTACAATACTTGGAGATATCCACCTGTATATCATCAAAACTTATGTACTCTGCCCACTTCTGTAATAATAGACATATCCTGTGTTAATATCGTACCACTGATGTCCTCTGAACAAAACTGGATAACATGAGAAACAATGGTGGCTTATATTCTACAAAAGAAAGAACAGAGTGTGGCTTTGCGCGAGGGAATACTTGATGCAACTCCGTTCAAATATTCCCTTTTGTTCAGCCAAATAAATAAATTGTATTCGATCTCAGAAATGCTTTTATTAGCGTTGACTAGTTTTCTTATTCATGGTGAATAATTGATTTGAAGTTAAGCAAGCAGGTAATACAAGAACAAATAGTTAAAACAAATAAGCAGTACAAAATGTGAATTAACGACTATTAAAAGCCGTGTGACAGACGTGTATCCGTCAAACTTGCTTTTCGGTGAATAACCAGGAGTGTGGACTCAGGATCCTCTGGGAGTAGCGTGGAAATCCTTCCAGGAGCAGGATCTCAATCGTAGCTGGTCCGGGTAACTGGAAGAAGCGTCTTCGCGTCGGCGGGCCCCAAGTCGTGGGAAGGGTCGCGCCGTGAAGTCTCGTCGGGCTCAGAATATCTCGGCGAGATGAATTCCGCTTGTGGCGATAGCTCGGCGTTGTAGTAATGTAATTGCTGGCTTTTGAGCGGCAGGATTACTTCACAATTATATCAAGTCAACGAGCGTAGTTGATGCGTCTGAACTCATGCAAGTGATAGCAATTAATCAGTGAGCGAGAGCTGCGACTTGTACTCCACCAGACATATAGCATTAATGCTTGTTATTTGTATCATGGTGATAACTTTGAGCTGCGACAAGTGAACGTTGATATTCATATTAATTCTTGTTGGACGATGGCAGAAACGTCATGTGAATGATGCCATGATGTACTATCATGTAATTACGACGTGTAACTTAATTGCGTCATGTTGATTACGCTGCAATTACTTGTGGACATTGCGTCCATTGACACCTCGTTTTGTAGGTTCCTTGTTTGCTCGCTATTCTTTGCTACTGTAGGCCTTGGCTCTTATGCAGAGGGCCGTGGCCGTGATGTGAAGAAGAAGACAAGATGGAGTGCGTTTGTTGTGATTGCGCGCGAGGGCGACTTAAAGGGGTTGACCGTGGGGGGATGTAATTGGTACGTATTGTGACCGAAATATACTTGAGTTGTTACAAGAGTAATAGAATGTAAGAGTTAAAGCTAAAAACCAGTCCCTTCCGCGAAGTAATGCCTAGTGACGATTTCCACAGTGAGGACTACAAATCAATGGTGAGGCACAGGTTTAGTGTTTTGGTCGGTAAACCATGATTACAAGCCGGTACGAAATAACCTGCACCACTGAAATCCATAAAGAATTTCCCCTCTCAAAATAATAAGAATAATAATCCCGTGAGGGTGCTAGTTTGCCATCAAAACCTCCTCAGTTCGGAGATAGAGGAACGCTCGGGTGGGTACGGGGGAAATAATTTACCAATGATGGACGTGACTAGTTAGATGGTAGACTATGGTCCAGACAGTCATCCTGCGAAGAACATTCACTGCATTTCGGTGCAGGACAGGTTTCTTATTCCGATACATCCACTTTTTTCCTATCTTCCCTGATCCTGTCTTTCCCTTCCATTTGTTTTCTTGCCACCCTCACCTAACCTCGATGGGGGATACGCCAAGGGACCCTGGAAGTAGGGTAAAATGCTAGGGAATGGCAAACTCCGAATTAAAAATGACCACATAGACGGTCCTCTAGGATCGAACCTTACGGTGCAGGGGGTCGGATACCCAGTACCGGTGGACAGGGGTGTGCGAGCGGGCCCCTTGGCGTACGCTACCAGCTACCGCAATATTGAAGATGTGGTCCATATGGCATTTTTGACAGATAATGCCTTAAGTGGAAATTTTTTTACGGAGGAGCTCCAAGATTCCGAGGTCCTCCGCCCAACTATATCAAAGGAGGTCGAGAATAGTAGGATGATTGATAATACTCCTACACAGGAAACCAGAAGAAGAACACCGACAGCTCACTTTGCTGCAACATACTGAAGAACAAGATAAAGAAGGATTCCTTAGCGAAGGCCATATAGAACGCAGACATCCTGAGTGTTTATTGGAGAGAAAAGAAAGGAAATATACAATGCCCTGGTTATCCTTGAAAAGCGGGTGATGGCAGCGGGTAAAGTCATTTCGACAACGACATTGACCAAGTCTGAAATGCAGACTACAAAAAATCGACCCCCAACCCTGATCTCATTTCGGTACGAAAAGAGAAGCGTCAAGACCACCGCCTGTAGAAGAGAGGAGAGGGGAAACACTAGACAAGAGGGAAAAACTAAGGAAGTGGAGGACGTACAACCAGTGGAGACGGGTTGAGTGGCAGAATCCTCCTGGACACAGCAAGAAAAAAGGAAGAAAAGGAAATGTTAAGGAAAATTCCTTTGCCAAGCGATCAAAGTCACGACTAATAAAGGTGCTCCTCTGCTTATATTATAAACACTTAAATAATAAGTTGACCCCAAGACACACGACACAAATATTGTTTCCATAAGGACACAAAATAAGGAAATTCTCTTGGTGATCGAAAAGTACTCCAATATAGCTTCACTAAACGAAGTGTTAAATAAGGCAATCGGAGACAAGGCGAAAGTGAACACTGACGTCAAAAACCCTTGTAAAAATAATGGATATTAACGAAACTATAACGATTGAATTAGTAAGGGAAATGAAAGAGTTGGAAGATTCCTGGTGAAGTCGAACCGCCTCACAAAAGGATATGGCAACGATCATGCTTCAGAGATGGCTCGAAAACTCCATGATGTGGGGAGAATTAAAATTAGTCGTGTTAACAGCTGAATCAGCGAGAGGACTCAGGAAACCAAGTGTAGGAAATGCCTAGATTACAGACATATCCCCAAGATGAAAGGTCCGGACAGCAGAAATATCTCATAAGTGCGGAAAACCAGGACACATTGCTACATAAAGACAACAAACGGAAAACCGAGTGTCTTATCTGTAAAAACTACGATGTGACAATATTCTAGGAAGTAAATAAATGTGCCTCTTTTACAGTACAAATTAACAAGAAGAGAGTGAAAAATTGTGATAATTCTCCAAGAAAATGTGGCAAAAAGTTGGCAAGCGCAAGACTTGCTAATGCAGGTTGCTTACGAGAGAAGAGTGGACGTGATTCTGAAAAGCAAACAGCCTAATAAAACGGGATTAATTTTATGGTATCAAGACTGCACCAAAAGATCCGGTATTGCTACCAATGACAGAACAAATCCCGTAAATTCATTCAAATCGACGTATTTCGGGTTCGCATGGGTAGAAGTGTGTATATTATAAATATACGGCATATATTTCTCTCCAAACGACCCGTTGGAGAAATTTAAACTGCAAAACGACATGCTGGAACGAAGCTGAAAAAGCATTAAATCGAGATAAAGTACTGGGAGGTGATTTTAATAGCAAATCACAAAAATGTGGAGAGAGCCGCTCAAGCAAGGATGATATAGTATGTGAGTTTTCCACCAATAACGATTTCATAGATTTGAATACTTCTGTAACAGGTAATTATAGACTTGATGATAAGCTCAGCCAACTTTGTTACGCGGGTGGAAACCTGGAGAGTATTAGACGAAGAGACTGAGTGATCATCGCTACATTTTTATTGGGGCTTTACGGCTCGCCGATATCGAGGTTTTTAGAGCCCTAACATTTTTGTACGGAAAATGCTGTTATGCAGTGGGGAGAGACAACATGACTCTCCCCGTACGTGGGACTCGCCGAATGACTCGACCATACCCAATAACAACCGCCCTGAATTACCATATATCCTAACACAAACAGGATAGGAAGACAGAAAACAGTTGCCAAAAACATTATAAGAACCAAAAGAAAGAAAGATGTCAATTTAAAGAAAGAAGATGTAAATTTTGAAGAAAGGGAAGAAGGATGTAAATCCAAATCCTTTTGAGAACTTGGGGGAGGAGTCCCGATTCAATTTTGGATTTAACCCAAAACATAATTATAAAGATAAGATAGTGTGCCAAAGGCCACATTCCTGAAGGAATCTAAAAGGCGGATCAGAGTCGGTTCTCTTTGGCCAAGAACATCGTTCAATCTGTTGGGTAGATCGTGTCTGCATCGGCCGGTACTATATTTGAGACACTCCAAAAGAAAGTGTTCCACGGTATGATTGTGTTGCAAGACTCGTAGATAGGATGTTCACCGCGTAAGAGATGACTAAGGGTAAGAGAGCAGTGTCCAATACAAAGACGTGTAATGATAACTTCTTCTCGTCTGTTCGCGCGGGATGAAGACGACCAAGTTTTGACGGTGTCTTTTACCTTCCTCAGTTTGAAGGTGCAATTTTCCCATTCGGCTTGCCATGCCCTAAGAAAAGACGATCTTATGGCTTATATCTTTGTGTCCGACGTGTCGCTTATGGCAAGCTTTGTGTCGCTGTCTCATCGGTTTCTTCGTTACCAATAATACCCACATGCACAGGAACCCAACAAAGGACTATTTCGAAATTTTGAACTACTAGACGGCTTATTAGACTCTGAATAGTCAGTGTAAGACTGGGCGACGGAAGGAATATCCTTCGAAGATGCAGTCAAAGTTGTCATGAACGCACTTACCGATGCTTGCAACGCAGCAATGCCGAAGCGAAGACATTTTAATCAAAACGAGGCGTACACTGGTGGACTCAGGAGATACCCGACCTCAGGAATGAGTGAATCAAGAACAGAAGACGAGCTACAAGAGCAAAAACGAACGAATGGCTTACAGGCATCAACAAGGCTTTTCGTAAACGGCTTCAATGTGAAATCAAGATAAGTAAGACAATGTTAGAAGCAACAGCTTGAAGTTGAAAACGACGCTTTTAATACTGTGACAAAGAAACAGAAAGTGGAAGAAATAAAAACAATCCGCGATCTGAACAATCCCGTACGGTTAAAAATAATAATTCAAGAACTCTTCCCCGCTAGAGGACCCTGATTACGTAATTGCCCTCAAGACTACTCATTTAATGAGGAAGATGAGTTCACCACGCATGATAAAATAGTTAAAACATTAATTTCAAGAAACAGTTACTAACCGCGCATGACCACTTGGGGGGGGGGTGCAATAAACTAATTTATTCTCCGGAAGTAAGCAAGAACTCATTAATTCCGGTCAAACGGTTCAAATGTTGTCGCACATTTAATACTCTAAAATAAGTTATTCAACATACAGTTGAAGTACAGTTATCGATAATTTTGCCACATCAATCAATTTTCACACCAACTATTATTCATTCAGTCAACTGGTAAATATTATTTGAAGTTTTAATTTTTATTTGGATTAATTCTTCCCCTTACTCTCATGATGTTGCTGAAGCGAAAAGCCATCTGCTTAAATAGTCTTACGACTATAATTGTGCTAGCAGATGTCGCTAAACACAGAAAAAGTGTTCGGATTTTCCCGCCGAGTTGAGCGGTAAGAAGGTCACAAATTAGGCGTGATTCTCCCCTTGACTTCTACCCTCGACAGAGGGTGGAAAAACGAAAGTCAACTTCCTCTATCTGGTGTTACAGTTCTTCTCGATGGTAACAACGTTTTTCATTGACTCACATATCAATCCACTCAACAAGAGCAAACGAAAATACTGTTCTTGTCAATATTACTTTAAAATACTGCGATGAAATGTTGAAACTTTTGCAAATTTATATAATTTTAATTTTTAGTGTTATCTGCAGTAACACCGGCTACATAGACACCACGTCTTTACACTTGTGGTAAGACACCTCTACTCTTGGGGTTGTGTGTTGGTAGGCAAAGTGGTTCTAGGTTTTTGGACGCCCTAGGCGAAAAACATTTCTGCGCCCCCATAATCTCAAATCCCCTTCCCCAAGGCAGCCTCACCATTCCTGACATATTCACCACATCTGCCCATTGTTACCATTTGTTTAAGCATTAACTCACTCCTCCTCGACAAGTGTTTAAAAGTTACCCGTACAGATAGATTGCATTCTTTGTGTTCGCACCTCTGACATAAGTGGCCCTGGATATCAAATGTAAATTAGGGCAACGTAATTCTGTTTCATGCGCTGCAGTGTCCAATATTAGGAATCTTTGATATTCTTTTTTTTTGGGGGGGGGTGTTAGGGCTCGTCAAGGTCATTAGTATATTCTTGTTGAAACTACAAAATATGAACGTTCGTTCCTAGAGTGGACGATACGTTTTTGCCTCACTTTTATCTGCATGCTATAAACCCAATCTATGCCAATTATAAATAGTAACATTACCAGTAGCCATTATTTAGTTTCTACTGAACCTCCAGAGAAGCTCCGAAATAGAAATCCTGGTTCACAAATAACAAGTTTTGATTTTTTTAAAATAATTCTGTTTTTACGGTATTACTCGCGGTTTATACATCACGGTGATTTAGTAATTTGTGATGATTGTACATAACTGTTGTTCAATATATAAAAACTTTTTTAGATTATCTGATAATACTAGGGTTCCCCGCGGGAAGAAATGGGGTGAAACTGGCTATAGTCTTAAAATGTAGTAGGTTTCGAGTACTTGTGACTTAATTCATAATTATAAATGAAATATTGACTTGCACATAATATGTGTTGGACACATGTGATAAAAGGAAATGTTGATTTCACATTTGTTTCAGAGCAACTTTGTAAAGAGTTTAGTGGGGAAAATGTGACCAATTTTTGTGGAGATAAAAGAATTCACTATTATCAAATTGATTTTTTCGTCTGGTATACGTACTTTGATTCTTAACTCGTATCAAATAAATAAATTATTTATCATTTGCTAAACTAAGAAAATTTTGAAATTCATTCTGACACGCTGCGCTATTATTTATTTTCAATAAACAATCAAGGTTGAATGCTGGTTTTAATAACAGGTCATCCAAAGTTCTTACGCGAGATAATGCAACATACGTAAGTCGCCCGAAAAGATTCCTCGAAGCAGAAATTCTTAACTAACGTGTTTGACTATTGACACCATTAGCTGCAACACCCGTTGGAGCCATTAGAAGAGAAGCAGACTGCTTGTCAATTGAATAACATTTTCTGAATCAACAACTCTTTCTGGTTCCAGCTTCTCCTTGAATGATAACGTGTTCTTAATTCTGCGGGTTTCATAATTGTGAAGCTGATAATTTAGAACACAAAGAAAAGTATTTTATTGATCATTGAAAATCATATTAGTTGAAAGAAAATTCTCATTTTGATCTTCAGTGCTTTCCCGATTTTGTTGAACAAAACCAATGGAAACTTGAACATTCAGATATTTCTTATAAGTAGCTTGCAATCTTTAAGTGTATCTATATCTCGAATTACAAGTGAAACATTAGCTGGTAAGACGTTTGGCATCACTGCGGCAGCAGATATCCAATTTCTCTCATTGAAGACATTATCTTCGTTGACATTCTCATCATTGTTATCCACAGGTGACAATAGAGAAATATTCAGACTTTCGATCTCAGAATGGTTATTTCGTTTAAATGCACTGGTCCAAGTTTCTTTCTCACGCCTCAAATTTCGCTCGACACGCTGATAAATGCAACATCAACTGCTGCTAACAAAATAACTCAACATTTGTTTCAATATTTTTGTCAACTTGTGGGTAAACTTATACATTTTTTTCTTCTCTACTTGTCGATATAGTATTGCAATGTAATGTTTTTTTGGCAAATTCAATTAACGCCATGTTTTTTATATTGTGGTCTATAGCAATAAAACTCAATGAATGATGAGCTCGTATCATCATTTTCTGTTTCATGTAGGGTGGGTGACATGATCCTTTAATCTGATAACGAGAAATTGAAAATTTCTGGTAGCATGGAATACCGAAGTGCCCATGAGAAGGTGACAAGTTTCACAAACACCAATGTCTCCTTCACCGACTACCGTCATCATTTGAGGTAGATTGAACGTCAAGGCGATATTAGAGTCCTGCGTGTAAGACTACTTACATGTAGGTCTCCTGGCGATATCAGTTAACTGCCCTTTTTAGTTTAATCGAAAGAAAATACTTATATCTATAAAAAAAGTCTAATATTTTTTTGTATTTAAGGACTTGTTTTGGAGAAAATTGCAAATAAAGTTACATAGGCTCTCATAATAAATTTGGGATGTTAAATGAATAATTTAATATATTTCTTTATTTTAGGGCATATTTTATTTGCTTATGTACATTTTTATTAATTTTTTCACTTTTGTGTAACACTGTAGAATGTCAAAAAGTGAAACTATATTTCACTATAATCTAGGAAGATAAATCAATCTGTTTCTGAAACAACAATTTAACGAACTAACTACCTTCTTAATAACATCTGTCCTTACAGTAACCATGGGCTTCCCGTCTACTTTAACACCCAAAGAAGCCACATTACCCTTTAGTAGTGACTTTGTGTCACATCCAGCACAGATAAGAGCTGATAAGAGCTTATCACCGGATGTTGTGGTTTGTGGTCAGAACCGGAAGTGTCACATCGAACACATCCGCTATGACGCAACAGCAGGTGACGTGATGACCTTGCAAACATGTGTCACATCGAGCACAGTGGGTTTTCCCCACAGCCGGTCACGTGACGGTCTTCCAAACGAGAGTGTCACATCGAGCACAGTGACGCAACAGCAGTGTCACAGCAGGTTCCCCCCCCCCTAGGTGAAAAAAAATTGTAGTGCACGACGAAATAGGAGGTGTCATGAGAAGAAGGAGGGGGGATGCAAATGGAGAGACAATGTGATGCAATGTTGCGCAATGTGACATGAGAGGAGGGTGGATGGGGCGTGCATATGATTTATATAAAAAGAACGAAAATTGTAAAATAAAATAATGTTTATTTATGGTACATAGGTGACAGGAAAATGTTTCTTGAGATAGCCGAGGGTGACAACATCTTGAACATTTTGAGGATCGGCGACACTGATAATTTGTGCATTCTGACAGTTAAATGCATCGTCGTCTGCTTCATGGAGAACGCGTTAAACTTTGTCCACGTAATTTTCTTATTTGCGAATGGAGTAACTCGCGAAAAATATGGTCAGAGTGATGGAAGAGTTTATCCATATATACTTTATTGACAGCATCCGTTTTATCATGTGGTTTTCCTACATGACGTAGTATCTTGTTTCCGAAAGAAAGATGTCCTCTCTGTGTTACTTTAATGGGATGGATGTCTCGGAGGACACCCTCTAAATATTCTTTCGTAATGACATCCTGAGCGTGGAGGGGTGACCCTACGGATTGTATTCTACTGCCTTTTGCGTCAAACTATCCATCGGATTGTGATAAGCCGCGATCCTCGAGTGCTACGACATGTTGCGCAATGTCTTCAATGCCACCAAAACGAAGACTCAACTGTGCGATCTCTTCCTCGAGTCTCTTGAGAATATCATGCTTGTAGACATCGAGTATTGTCGTGTCAAGTAGTGACGTATTATCGAGTAAGTCCTTTACTTCTAGATCGATACTTTCAAAACATTGATTCAAAGTATCAATGAGCTCATGATGTAATGTGTTAATATGCTGTTCCACAGTGGACGTCACAATATGGCGTGTGGCAATATCTTCTTCTTCTTCACGCACTTTGCGAAGCACATCCTCTTCCAATTCTTCTCTTACACGCTCCACCAAATCACGCAAAAAAGATTCGAGTGATTCCTGTAAAGCAACTTCCTGTTGAATCGCGTCATCCTTCGAGGTGAACGTCTGGTAAAGAAAAGTGAGTCGGTTTTGTCTTTCTTGCGGCAAAGTTTTATATACTTCTTCAATACGATTGTCAATGTAGTATTTCAGAAATGTTGGCGTGGCGCAAGCCATGTTGCAACTGATAGCGTGTTTGAAAGACTTGCGTTTTTCTAAACCTATCATCAAGGTCATATACCCCCTCCCACCTGTAAAAAAATTGGACTCTCACGCAGACGCGAACCGTCTAAAACATTGTTGATGCATGTCGGCCAACACTCACATGGACACGATGAAACCGCATGATCGTTCTACCACTTATTTTGTTGCGTCATGGGATATGGCTCATGGGATAAAAAAAGGGTTCTAACAACGACACGAACCAAGAAAACATGATGACACAGGATGGCTGACGGTAGCCTAGGGCGTCCACCACATGAGCCACAATGCTCTACCTATTTTTTGTCGAATCGCCAAGGTGAATGGTGTGAGGGGGGAGTAGAAAAGAAAGTGAAAAGAAAAAATTTTTATTGACATAAAATGTAACACTATTGAAAATACTTTTCTAAAGCTTGTGTACGCCAATACACAAGGCGTTGTTTATGCTTCTTCATTTTTACCTGATCATGCTTGAGCAGTAGGTCGATGAAAACTTCCCTAACCATAATCTTATTTTCATATGCTCTATTGACATAATTTCTATATTTGTTTAACATAAAGTATTTATAATGATTCTCTATAATTTCTCCATTGTTAATTTCACTCATAACATTAGACACTATATCTATAAGTCTGACACTTGTATCTTCTATAAAGTCTTGTTTACGAAGTTCACTATACTGTTTGAGGAGTGTGAGTAGCGTATTCTCTCTTTTTGCTTTCATAATGTGATGAATAATACTATCTTTGAATAAAATTTTCATGATTTTACCGCGCACCATTCGATTCATATAGGCGTAGTATTCTGGAAAATGTTGCAGCGTGAGCTTGTATCCAGACATATTCATACACGGATAGAGAGGATGAGTGTATCGAAACACATCGTGTGATGTAACGAGAAAGATTAATGCTGCATTCACAGCCCGTCGACACATTGGACACGTCTTGTGTGATTTTATCCATGCTGTAAGACACGGTTTACAAAATTCATGTGCACAGTAGGTTAACACTTTTTCACTGTCTTTCACACGCTCACATAGACAAATGGGACAACTCATTGTTTTTGAAAAAAACTCGGACTTTACCGCATCGTTTCTCTTTATACATGTTTTGATAGCACAAAACGGCACAAGGTAATATCCATGACGGTGGCTTAGAGGGTGTCTGATCCTGACCATCCAATCATGCATAGACATTCGCGAGAACTGTGGTTGTGGGTGGAGTTCCCATCGATGAACGTTGTTCATGTCTTGTAGTAATGCTTCTATTTCACAGTCATCCTGCTTCACCAGTGGTCGACGAAACACCGGACAAGTGTGATGGTCTTTCATCCACCGTGTCATACACGGCTGGCAGAACATGTGGTTGCAGAATGAAGTGAAGATATCGCCTTTTTCTTCGTCCAAACAAATGGGACACAGAGTCAGTGTTTAAAATAATAATTCTTTAAAAAAAATACGCCAGCATCAAATCACAGTCATCACGAGCGGTCGACGACACACCGGACAAACCTGATGATCTTTCATCCAACGTGTCATACACGGCTGGTAGAACACATGCCCACACGATGAAGTGAATAGTTATGTGTGTCTTGTCTCTATTTTTCCTTCCAAACAAATGGGAAAGACGATCATGATTGAAAATCAATTCTCTCTCTCTTGCTCCCGATCACTGTTTTTTTCCTCCAGATAAATGTTTGATTTGACTGAAATCGAAGCACTCGTTCAGTTGTTGTAGGAGTACTGCTCTCTGCAATGGAGACATGTGTAGTAGGTCTTGATTGAGATGATAGCGCCAATTATTCTCCACCAAGGGTTGACGAGAGTATGGACATTCGAGATGATGTCTCAACCATCGAATCGCCCACGGTTTACAGAACGTGTGCTTGCACAATGTCGGGTAAATAACAGTGGATTCTTCCCAACAAATGATACACGTAAACATTATATAAAAATGATGATAAGAATGATGCTACTTAGAAAGAAACAGTCTAAAATAATATTTACCCTGTTCCACATTGGAGGAGTTGTTTGAGAATGGCAAAAAGACCAAACACTGCGCCAGGTGTAGAGCGTGCACCAGACGTGGCGTGCCATCGTACCGACGTGTGTTGACGTCGGCAGATCGAGTAAGGTACACGTTGTGTTTTAAGGCGTTGTATAGTTCGTAAGAGTCGTATGCTGTGCAAAATAGTGAGCAAGATGTTCCATTTGATTACCACGAAGTACAACAGAAACAAATGAGTGAAAAGTTTTTACACAAAGGTCGTTGGGTACACGCAACAGCTTGAGTGCAATGTGATGTAGCTTGAACAAACGTTGGGAGGATGAAAGCGAATACCATCCAATACAACATTCTTCTCTCTCCAAACACAGGTGCGATAGTCACGAACGATAGGAGGCGGACCGTCGACGTGCGACAATATTGCAGTTGTAGAATTTCCGGATGGCGTTGGATATGGTGGTGTAAACGATCATATACTGTTGGCACTTGATGAGCAGCCCAGGTGATCAGAAAAGACAAAGGCAGATGGTGCAATGTCTCGTCATCCAAGAGTGCAAGATGTATTTTGTGAAAGTAGACAGCAATAGCGTGTTGCATCGGACCCTCAGACATGCTGCGTTGGATCAAACATCCTTCTTCTTCTGCTGTGAGTATGTTGTATATGAAATGTGTTTCTAGATGAATTGTGCTTCCATTGTTTAACTGCACCGCTTAAATACAACATGAGCAGGATATGGACATACCGCATTATTAGGTATATCATGTGGGAAACACACATTTCCAGAATACACGTGCAACCACATCATTTGGAAAAACACATCATTACATCTATCATATGCAACCACAGGATACACATGCAACCACGCAGCACAACGCTATTTCCTGCATCAACTTCTCCTTCCAGTATAAAAAGACGAGGAATTTCTCGACCACTATTCAGTTTTCAGTTGAACTTGCCAGCAGTAACTTACTTTGTTTCCAAGATGTTTGACGTTTGGGATGCTGAAACGTATGGCATGACTTAATATTTTTCTGTTTGATAACAGAACACTACTTCATTTATTTTTAATGTTGTGTTTATTTTACAGTGCCATCGTGGACATGCAAGGGTTCATGAAGGAAAAACGTTTTATTTTCAAAACGTTTACAATTTTATCGGACAGAAGAATGAAAACGTGTACCTACAACCCACCAACAAGTATGTTTGCGATGTCGGCAAATGATGCACGCACAGCTTTACGGGTAACAGAGCATTACCATGGATTGAGTTGGTCGTCAAATGAACATTTAAATTATAATCGTTTATGGCAGATAATCAACGATGAATTGAACACAAAAAAGTGATCTATTTGAAAGGTTTGCAAAAAATAAGCTGGATACTACCCTATATAGCGGATAGGAAAGAGAAGAAAATTATTGATGTAACGGGATATCAGTGACCTAAATTGAGTGTGTGTTTCAAGGAACTCATGAACGAGTGAACAAAAAGCAAACTTTTCGATATTGCGTTTGGACGAAATTGGAGATGAGTGAGAAATGTTTTAGCACTCTATGTGTGGATGACAGAACAAAAATGTACTGTGGTGAAAGAGGAGGATTGGCGTGTGCACAAAAATAGAACAAGTCATTGGTATACACCACACTGTGGGGACGACGAGAAGGAGGATTGGCGCACACCAAACAAAATAGAAGCAGCACGTGGTTTATTCCTGCTCCCGGACAACCACTGCGTGCGTGGGCACCGCGAGAAAGCATGTCGACACCACACTATTGGAAATGAAAATGTATGTTCATTTTTTTAAATGTATGTTTATGAGTGAATAAATACTTTATACTTTTTTAAAAAAATATTGTTATTATTTCCATCCTCATGGGGGTGGGGAGGGGGGAGTAGAATGCAAAAAAGAGAGAGAACAGAAGGTTTTTTTCAACTTTATTGATTTAAATAAAATTGTTTTGATGGATCCAAGAATTATGTTTTGTATCAAAACCCAACAATTTCACATAGCACATTGGACCCTTTCGACGCACGACTTTTTCCACTAGAATGTCTTTTGGGAATCGCGTCAGCTGGAGTTCTTCGTGATAAAATCGACCGGCAATAGCATTTCCATCACCATCTTCGAAGGAATAGGTGAGAGGATTTGTGAGATGAATCTTGACAATGGTGAAGAGTTCTGTTGTCCAAGTGGGTTCATAGCCTTTCTGAAAGTGATGTTTGTATTTACTGATGCGTACACGATCGCCCACATGAAACGTACGGCGTCGCACATCGAGATACTTGACACGTGCATAGACCGTGATCATGAGATGATTATCTGTAACATGTTTTGGTCGCATGCGTGTCGTGCGATGGCGTGTCGCATTATACTCGCACAGAAGCAGAGGTAGCAACGTCGTCCAACAGTGGGACCCCTCCGCAGAGAAACGTCGCCACATACGCTCTTTGAGTGTACGATTAAAGTGTTCCACAACACAATCTTTCATGGTGGAATAGGAGGAATGGATGTGTTTTTCCTTCAACCATTTTTTGAAAACAGCATTGTAGAATTAACTTCCGTTGTCTGTCGGTAGGAATTTGGGGTGGCGTAGTGATGTGTCGAGGAGTTGTGTAAAAGCCTTCGTGATAGCCTCTCCTCTCTTATTCTTCAAAGGTTCAGCCCAGGCATATTTCGAGTAGACATCGATGACTGTCAAAATATAGCGCATTCCTTTATTTTGCTTCGCATACTCTTGCATATCCACCAAATCAGCCTGCCAGAGATCCATGTGTGATCACGTGACGTCTTGAAAGCGTTGACGTGCCGGAGCATGGAGTTCTCTCGCAATGCCGTAACGCACGTTTTTTACTCCTTCTTCTTCTTTCCTCTTTCTTTCCTCGCTCTCATTCTATCAGTCCTGCGTCACGGAGTTCGTTTTCTATTGCAAGAATTTCACCGCTATGTCCACGATGTCCCGATGCTTGAGAGGAGCGTTAAAGACGTAAACGTGCGACAAGTGTATTGGGATCACGCCAAAAGGTGTAGCGTGGCGATGTCACAAAACTAAGGCCGCAACCTTTCTTCTTCTTAGATGCTAATGTCTTTGCACGAGTAACACGACTCGGCAACGTCATGGGGGGAGTGTTCGATTTGAAGAGGGACTTGATGATTTTATACTTTTGAGGATTCGTAAAGTACATGCGCGATCCGGTATTGTATTTCATTTTATGCGCACTCGTTTCATCTAAAAGATGTTCATAGTGAATCTTATCCGACGCCGTCACCTCTTGCATATCGGGTGTTCGCGAAAAGATGAGATGTAAAAGACGCTTTGTCGGGGTATAGGTTTCCTCATCCACTCTGAATGTTCCATCTTCATTGAGATGCATACGTGCATTTCCCAGATACATCTCACCATCCACAATATAAAGACCGTAGGTCGTTTCTGTTTTACCTTGTATCAGATTTTACCATGAGGCCTAGAACGGGGAGTTTCTAGAAATAAGATCAGTCGTCTCCTCTCTACCACCACCCTCTTCTTCTTCTTCCTCCTCGTTTTTTCAAGAAACGTTCCATCATGGATGCTGGTTTTTGTTGTAGAGGGGAGTTGGAGGAAAGCGTGACATCTGGAACACGTTCTTCTTCTTCTTTTTCTCTCCTCCTCATGTCCATCGCTTTTTTCGCGGGCTCTTTCACATAGATATCCAACATTCTACTACGATCCGATTCCATCATCTGGAGTGCATTCATTTTCATACGAATAATATCACGTACACAAGCAATGTCCTCTTGTAGGCGGGAGGCAGGGGAATTGGAGAGGAGGACAGATGGTTCTATTTTTTGTTTTTTCTGATTGTTTCGGTTTGATGGCGTCATCGAGTTTTTTGTGAATGTCTTGTTTATCGCGAATCAAGGATTTCCACATTTCCAGCAGGAAACAGATTCCCTCCACGTCTCTTCTTCTTCTTCACAATGACACTCTTTTGCCCTCCTCTTAATTTTGCTTTCGCTTTCATGATTGCGGTCACACCTAATGCCCCAACACCATCCCCGAGACTCGCGTCGTTGGCCTTGACACGTTCCCACTCACGTCTCGCGAGCTCCTCGTCCGCCTTTTGCCGTTCTACGCCGCCCTTGTTATGATGATAGGCGATATCGTGAACGCGACACGCACGATCGAGAGCGTTCACACCTCGATCCCCTCGTGCTAAACGATCCATCAATCGCGTTCCCCGTCCACAAAATTGATAGCCCGGAATATGGAGTTCAAAGGGGAGTGCATTGATACCGCGATTGATCAATCCACCGAGCACATCATGCCCACTCTTGCGTACTGCTTGACGCATGGAAAGCGTCGTTTCATATCTCTTCACACAGCTCATGGTGTCACAACACTGTCGCGGGGAATCCTCGCATCAAGCTTTATAAAAGAGAAAGCGATCGAATCCCCTGCGATAGCGCCGGTCTTGCATGGTTCGTGTTTTATCGATGACGAGACGTGTAGGGTTGACACCAAACCTCGGCGCACAACCGTTTAAAATCACGAAACGAGGAAAAGTCTGTGCCGACGTGCTCTCTGTAAATGAAATCGAGATTGTTATCGTCTTGTCGAAAAGCAATGATCAGGTTGGCATTATCACGGATAAGTTGTTTTGGGATTTTCGTGTACGTTTGACACAAGTACAGGACATCGTTGTCTCTGTGGCGTCCCGCAGCATCTAGTCTTTAATACGATCCTGTTGCTGCGTCGCGATATCATCACACACGAGGACACTCTGGGGGATGGCTTGCGCTGATGGAATCGCCTCCTCATGCTGCGAAAACACATCCAATCCACAGAGTCCGTCTGTGACCTGTTTTAGATACTGATACAAGGGTTGATCACACGTCGTGGTGTACAGATAAATATGTCGAAATTTGAGACCGTTTTGCGACGTTAAGAGTGAGAGAGTACATTTGTTGGGTAAAAGCGGTCCGTTGCGCCCCTCCCTGTTTTTTCCTCCCACCGTCTCCAACAGTTGGATGACGTTGGGAATGGGAAGTGTGGATGATTGTTCTACGACTTCCATCTAGTGAGGACTAATGGAGGTGAGGGGCATGCCTCTTTATAAATAGACCCATCCACTTGTGGGAGGGATGAGTACGCAACAGATCCTCAATCGTCATGGATCTCTTTGGACGCAATCTGATCGTCACCCTAAAACGACGAGGAGGTCATGATTACTTGGCCAACAAACGTCTCACAGGTCTCGCGGTGCCGAAAGATGCGAATGATGGCGTGCCAAAAATTTACGTCCATGATTTCATAAAAAAGTGTTTGGACAAGCGATTAGAGGATGTGGATAGGAGAATCCATCGCGAGGAGGAGGAGAAGAAGAGAGAGGAAAAGATGAATAAAAAGTTGGATGAACTCTATGGACGTTTAGTCAAATGCGAATTTCAATTTAATTATTTCACGGAACATCAATATACACATGTCTTTACAATCGTCTTTACGTCTTCCACAGTTCGATTTCCCTCACTCCCCGACGACGTGTGGTCGCTCAATGCCGGATGGAATGTCTATCGAGCACTGTACAGCGGATAGTGGCGTATGTTCCGTTATACGCCTCAGGATGGTGTGATGCTCGTGGTCGCGGATGGATCGAATAAATCAATGTCACCTCATACAGAACTAGGAGCACTTACCTCAAACATAAAGTTTGATGTGACTTCGGGAAGACTATACGGTTTCAAAAAAATCGGTTTAGGCGGTACGAAAAAACGAAAGGATTATGCTTTATATATTGTGGTAGAACGTGATTTTAAAAAACAATTAACAATTAATAATATGAAAAATAAAAGGCCCCGGCTAGCTCTTCTCAGGGGTCCACAATAAATTTGATGGGGTTCGATTTATATCCGAAGGAAAGGGGCCATACAATGGTTCCAATCAAGGAAAACGCCAGACAAATAGATCCATTATAAAAGTTAATTTATTATTTGGAGACATTCCTCCCAAAAAAGAAG